>JAXIVH010000019.1:5365901-5500901 GCA_036785325.1 Urophycis tenuis | reverse complement strand
TGACTACCACTGAATCTATACGGTATAATGCAGAACGTAGCTGTGTAGTCACGGACATGTCTCTATTTAGATTGTTCTAATCTAAGTGTAAAACTGCTGTAATTATAACTGCCTGGAATAAAGATACACCAGAGAAAAATAGATGTTTGTATTGCTTATCCCAAGTTCCTACTTGTTCCAAAATAGTTAATAAAGCCAAGAAAACTCCAACAATGTGGTATTTTTTTTCAAATCGTAGAGATTAGGAACTTTCTATTGTGGATCAGTACAGCTGATCAGCTGTAGCTGATTACCTGTGATGAGCAATTAGAGAAACACATGTATAAGTAAGCCAGCACCAGAGTTACACTCTCTCTCCTGCTCTCTGATGGGCTGTTAATGGAACTGCCCCTACCTACCTCCAACTGTTAGTGAAACACCACGCCCCTGCTTGAGCACTCCGCTCAACTGCCTCAGCTGGTCGATTGGTACCTCCATCACTAAAAGGAGGAAAAGGTCGGACGGCGAAGTCACAACTCTGCTCCGTTTTGGCTCTGCAGTGGTGGAATGAGCTCCCTGCCAATGTCAGGACTGCGGAGCCACTCCCCATCTTCCGGAAGAGACTCAAGACCCACTTGTTCAGAGTTCACCTGAACCCTGCATAACGTCCATCCTCTACCAACCCCACACCCCCACCCCCTACCATTGCTACTAGCAACGGTTAACCTAGCAATTGAAATGCTTGAAACTTGTTCTGGTGACTTTCGTACTGTATTAACAGCAATGAAATGTTTCACCTGCTTTTGACAAATGTACTTTTTATAAGTCGCTTTGGATAAAGGCGTCTGCTAAATGCCTGCCAAATCTGACACCTACGTGCCAGAGTTGTTACAGTGCCTAAATCTTTCCGGTACTCCTAAAGGAATTGTGTGAGGGTAGGCTGCCCTTTGAAGCCTAGTAATTGTCTCCTCCAAGTGCACTTTTGCTCCAGCCTACAGTAGACTGAGGAGAGACACAGGCTCTTTTGATTATAGTGCTGACCTTGGCTACCCCAAGGCTATCCCTTCCTTTATTGTATACAGTGTATGCATGCAACATAAATGCTTTCATTTGAACCACTGAGGCTGCGTTTTCCTCCCTTCTACCGTCTGACACCCATCATCAAGGGCTGTAACACACCCCCCCCCCCCCCCCATACATGAAGCAAACTTATTCAAAGTCGTGTCAATGGGCAGCACTCGCTCTCTCGCAGTCCGCTGACTCGTAATCCATATTCATTTCATGGTCTCTTTTCTTTTATTGTTACGGAAACACATTTTTCTAAGGTTTTAATAGGGAGGTGGCGCAAGTCTTACGCATGCACATACCGTACACTGCCTATTGTTTCATACCCACAAGAAAGTGCTTACTCACTAACTTATGGGCCACATTTTGGCTACGTTCACTGTGGCAACGATATTGCAGGCAGACCCTGCCAGGGGTTGTCAAAGTGATGTGTGGTGGGATGATATTAAAGTGTGTGTGTGTGTGTGGGGGGGGGGGGGGGGGGGCAAACATTTGGGGAACCACCTGCTTTCTGTGACGTACACCACAAACGGGTCCCCGTGAGACCCGCATCGATGCTAGCAGCTGGGTTGCTCTCCCCTTTGGTAAAGCTGTGCTCACCGCTGAAAGCAGCTGAGCCTATAGTGGCCGGTTACAGAACATTAGCGAGCCAGCGTTGTCAACACTGCCTCTGTAAATGTTTCCTGCCAGCCAGGCCGGATTTGCGTAGGTATTAGCTGCACACATGCACATCAGAGGGAGAGTATTCAGGCCTTCATTTACACAGAGAGAATGTAATGTGTTTGATCAGCCTGCAACCAGACAGCGGAGAGAGACGGTAATTACTGTATGACAGCAGAAGGCTGTTCTCCTCAACAGTGGGAGAGCCAAACACGATAAAACACATGAAACTAACCCAGTTGAGGCTAGGCGCCCATTGAATGAAGGGAACAAAGGACTTGGGTAGCAAAGGATTGTACAGTACACTCAACAATGGCATTGTACGTTGACGACGTTGTTTCTTGTAGTATTCTTAAAAAAAAAAAAATTCCGAGTGAATGACTTTGAATTTCACCGTTGGCGCCAGCAACACTTGTATTGATGCCAAGTGGAAATGGCATTTGTCCATTGGGAATGCAATACTGTATATCACTTTCACCTTGCTTACCAGCCACCAACTCAACTCTGTTTAGGAGTAATGGAACACAGATCATTCGCTACTGAGCCACTCCGGGCTTTCTACAAGCTTCTACAGTGTCAGTTAGGATAAATAACTCAACCAAGGTTCGGCTTCAGCAGTAAAACCTTTAAAAGTTCTTGTCTATTCACTTGTGGGAGATGTGATACAAAACTTATATGTAATCGACTTTGAATTATTGTAAACTGCTTTTTGTTTCTTTCCTCTTCTACGTAGAGGATGTCTGTGAGATGTGTCTCAGACTGGGTGTCTTTGTGGGACTGTGTGTGTGTGTGTGTGTGTGTGTGTGTGTGTGTGTGTGTGTGTGTGTGCGTGCGTGGGTGTGTGGGTGTCATTGTGTTACAGCAGCATTCGACCAAAGCAACGCCTCATGTAGGATAGGTAGAATAGAAGGCAGAATTCTACACATTTCTTATGAGAACGATTCTAAGCGGTGCCCTTTCTGAAAGTGCATCACATGAGGCATCACATGAGTTGGCTTTCAGTCGATGGTGAGACACACACACACACACACCGGAGCTGCGTCACCCATCCATGTGGAGGCCCGGTATGCCCTCTGGGACTGCAGATGCTGGACGTCCAAGGGGTGCTTCCTGACACGGTTCTCGTATGGTTCCTAGTCCATACTAGATGTCTGTATGTCCATAGAACTACAGACCATACTATATGTCAGTACTTCAACAGAGCTACAGACCATACTAGATGTCTGTATGTCCATAGAGCTACATACCATTCTAGATGTCTGTATGTCCATAGAGCTACAGACCATACTAGATGTCTGTATGTCCATAGAGCTACATACCATTCTAGATGTCTGTATGTCCATAGAGCTACAGACCATACTAGATGTCTGTATGTCCATAGAGCTACATACCATTCTAGATGTCTGTATGTCCATAGAACTACAGACCATACTAGTTGTCAGTACGTCAACAGAGCTACATACCATTCTAGTTGTCAGTATGTCCATAGAGCTACAGACCACAACTAGATGTCAGTTTGTTAACAGAGCTACATACCACAACTAGATGTCCTTTTGTCCGATAATCAAAGCACAGAATGTTTCTAGTAAAGATGAAAGAAGACAAACAAACTTCCAGCCGTGAAAGGTTTTGCAGCGGGGGTGGGGGGGATCAAAAATTAAACTGTTTAGCTCAGCGGAATAAAAAACACATAACAATGGACCAGGGACAATAGAGGAGCGGGGGGCTCGTTCATTTGTGCCAATCTGCAATTCAATATTGAGTGAATTAAAGAGATCAGGCCTGTTTAATATACCTTTGTCTGACCCCCCCACACCCCTGTCCTTAGGAGACAGCCCCGGTGACCCCGTATTGCAGACGATTAGCCCCGGTTGTGGGCGTCCAGACGGCGTGGCCTAAGTTAGCGCCATGGCACTAGACGGTCGGCCCCCCCGATGCAATCCACCCCTGGCTATGTTCATCAGCGCATCCTTCTCCCTTACCTCTAATAAGTGATGATTCAGCATAGTGGTGGTGGTGGTGGTGGTGGGGGGGGGAATGAGTGACACACGTTGTTTATGTCGTTGTTATTGTAGTACCACCAGGCACTTGTAGTCCAGCGAAAACACACTCCTTTCCTGCCTACGCCCCCCTGCTCGTCTTGCTATTGGCCTCCCCCTGACTGCCTCCCACCCCCCCCCCCCACACACACACACACACCCGTACCACCCGCCGCCGTCCCCCTCTGCCTTTTGTTGCAATGAGAGAGACACAACAGGACTGTTGACGTGCCTTCGGGCCAATAACCCTGTGCCCCCCGCCCCGAGACACAGACACAGGTGGGAGGTCTCCATGTGTAAAGATTGCTGTGTAATAAACACAGACGTAACGCGAGAATGACCAGCGGATGTGTTCAGGCACGCACATACACACGCAGGCACACAACAGCGTGCAAGAAATCACCCACCCACACACACACACACACAGACACACACACACACACACACACACACACACACACACACACACACACACACACACACACACACACACACACACACAGACACACACACACACACACTGTGGTGGCTTGGGGGAAGAGATGGGCATTGAATATATCAAGGCGGTGTGTAGAGCTCAGTGGCATCTCGTGGATCAGACTTGGCAGAAATAGGATACAATATTAAATACAATACAATTTATAAGTATGAGTTGATTAGTTAGTTAAATTATAAGCCCATCAAAATAACAACCGTTGTGTTTCTGCTAACTTAGAATGAGCCGTATATGATGTCTGCAAAAGGGAATGGTTTTTTCTACGGTAGCCCAGAGAGGACAAATGGAAAGCCATGACTTAAGAGTTTCACAGACTAAATGACTAAATACAATTAGATCAAGGCACCTCATCACCTTGACCCTTGACACACTGCTCAATGCTAGCGAGGACGATGACACTATCTTGGATGTGTCCCTACTGGCACCTCCCAGGCCAGCACAGACCACGTCTGTTCAAACAGAGGGGGGGGGGGGTCATTCAGTGGCTTCATGCCCCTAGATATGACACACCTTTAAAAAGAAAAATGTCATGTTTGAGTCTTTCACCAATGAGCTGCTCGCCACAAAACACGGATGTAAAAAAAAAAACACACAACACAGCGATCTGGACATGACGCAAAACAATCTCTATGTCTCTATGGACGTTGCATATATACAGGCGATGTTTCTACATCATTGTTCATTATTAGTAATAATAATTCTGCGTTAATAATAATGTTTTTGCTTCCTTATGCTGCTATTCCTACCTCATATAACAGTAGATTCCGACATTGCACATTGGATATTTATTTTTATTGTCTTTTTTATCTTTTTTTCTTATCTGTAGGTAGGTTAACTTTAGTTTAAGTATTTAGTTTTAGCATTAGGAATGTCTTGTCCTGCATGTTGTGCCTGTGCACTTTATCTGTTTCACCGTGGGAGGGTGAGAAAAGTCCTCTCGATTCCTTTGTATGTCTTGCCATGTGAAGGAATTGTAAAGCTCCTTTGACTTTGACTTTGATCATAAATCATAAATCACAATTATTCAATTTCCATTAAATAATATCGGTTTCAATTGCCATGTCTGTTGTTCTGTCTTTCTCAGCCATACAGAGGCTGCTGCACGGTAAAATGTTGTGTTTCAGTATCAGCACATTTGGAAATAGAAATTGCTCTGGCGCCGACCGCTCACTGCGACTGGGGAGCGACCCAGGCCATCCCATAATAACCACGCCGTCCCTGGGTTCTGCTCCTGGGTGCACGGCTGCCGTCTGATGGCCCCACAGATCAAAATATGTTACAAAAACCCTTTTATTTTTTAATAATAACAACAACAAAAAAGCTCTGGGTATTTCTAATGGATTTTTATCTTCATACTCCCCACTGAGAAGCTTCACACATACAGTAAACACAGTCAGTACACACAGTACACACAGTAGCGTTGTGGCTGTTGGTCCACGTGTGTCGTGCGTGGGAGGCTGTGGCGTCACGCTACTACTTATAGATGAAAGTTCCTCCAGGCTTCATCACACCTGTGTGGCGGGCGTAGGTAGGCTTCGAGGGATGAAGCCGGCAGGCCCATGTAAAGAATCACTGGCTGTAATTTCTTCACTCAGACACAGACACCGTTCTATGCCAAAAAAGACTAAGAGTCGTGCCTTTTTTTGTGGACACAATATTAGTACTGTGTTATTTTTTTGTGCGACAAAAACATCCTGAAAAGTGCTTTTATAAATGGATTTGAACCATCAAGATTGGCATTAGTCATGCGCCGGTAGTGAGTGGGTGAGGCGCCTTCCGAAAGGGGATGCCTGCGTGGTCGTGTCGGGGGCTCGACCCCAGTGCCCCTGTCTCGCCGCGGTGGACCCCGGCGCTGAGTGGATGACACGACGCCGCGGCGTGACGCCGGCTGCCAGAACGGTCGCCGACCGAACGGTTGCAGTCAATAGAGACTGGAAACATATTGTACCCTGCAGCTTTTGCTATTAAAAACAAAAAGCTCACACACAGAGGCCCCCCAGGCCAGAGGACCCCCCCTCCCCCCCCCCCCCCCCCCCCCCCCCGCGTGGCGGTCCCAGCACGGCACCCGCCATTTTAGACGGGGGCCCCAGGGCCGAGTGAAAGGAGACTTAATAACGCAAAGTTATGAAAGGAGATTTAATAACGTGAAACGCGACATAACAAGGGGGGGGGGGGGGGGATTTACTGTATGTAACACCTGTTCTCCATGCCCCACTCCCGTACGCAGCCGCGGTGGGGGGTCCGGTGTTGAACCGGCAACCCCCCCTTGGATTGGAGCACTCAAACAAAGAGCACCGCTGGGCCAAACGATGGCCTGCGGTCACGGTGCAGCCCGAATCCAAACACGTGTTGTGTTTTCTGGCATGAAGTCTCGGCTGCCAAGCCCGGGTTGGCAACCGTGGGTCTGCTGTCTACATTTTACATCACTCGAAGGCTTTGCTGTAGTGTCATTCGGGAAAAGTGTCACGCATGTCAATTGATTATGTTGATATCACGCACAATATAATCAAAGTCGGCGAGTGTTGCCGTGTGAACATGACTCTCGGCACCGCTTCAGAGCCATTTGTGTTTCTGCGTTCGTCGAAACGTGTCCAAAAATAATCTTCTCATGTCGCCCTCGTGGAGAGACGCGCATGCTAATGCACACACGTGCATAATCACCGGAGCACTGTACACGGTCTGCTCGGGCTGTTGTATGTAAATCCAGTCTTTATATAACACCCAAACAAGTCAAGAGCCATTACTGTATACTGGCAAGTCACATTTGGCCACAATAGCCAAAAATCAGAGCCAGATTGTCTGCCGTCCTAAAGTGTCCCCAGAGAACTGTTGGTTGCATTGCATTGGTAATTGATGGAAGCACTCTCTCTCTCTCTCTCTCACACACACTCTGCATGAATATGTATGAAGCCATGAATGAGCGGGACATATTTTTGTAGAGTTAAGTTAAGGCATTAGCGCGGTTACATAAACAATGGGAGGAATGGAAAGTAGTCAACGTGAAAAAAAAAGACTTTTTGGCTGTGTGCTCCTTTGCTACAGTGCAAAGGTCAGAGCAGAGTTGGTGTGAATACTGCATGGGTTCCAACTCAAATTTCTCACTTGCTTAAAACTGCTTCCGAACACTGAATGGTCAAATATGAGTTATATAACACAGTAAAGGTACCCAGTGTATCGGCTGGGCCAAAGACATGTCCAACAAGCCTGGCGCACTTCTGAGTGGGGTTTCCCCCAGATAGTGGAGCTAGCCAGGGTGCTACTGTTCAGAAAGTGGAGCTAGCCCAACTGCTACTTTGTAGATAGTGGAGCTAGTCAGGGTGCAACTGGGGAGACATAGTAGATTGTGGAGCTAGCCAGGGTGCTACTGGTGTGATAATGGAGCTAGCTTGGAGCTACTGGGTAGACAATGAAGCTAGTCAGGGTGCTACGGATCTCCGAGATCCAAGATGGCGGCGCGTGTACACGCTGCAGCCGGTGGTCTGACCACAAAGTGCAAAATAGTTGTTATATACCTGGTTATTCTGAGTCTTCTAACTAGAAACACCCTGGCACACATATCATACAGCCGACAGGAACTTATTTCCATCGGGTTACGCAATCCTGTCAACTTTATCGACGATCTCGGGACCACGGCCGAGATCAGTAAACTCGCGGGGCAAACCACGATCGCCCCCCCGCCGAGGCGCACCGAAAGGCGGCGGCAGCAGAAACGCATTCACCGCGGCTGCCGGGGAGGCCTTCGGAACAGACTTCGCCTCGCACCGCACAGGACTGCCCTTCCCAGCAGCTTCCTCGCCAATGTCCGATCCCTGGTGAATAAAATGGACGAACTACGTCTGTGGATTACCACCAACAAACGGATCACGGACTGCAATCTCCTGATTTTTACGGAACCCCCTCCCTCCGTAACTGGATACTGGACTTCCTGACCAACAGACCGCAGTCAGTTAGGATCAACGGTCACACTTCCTCCACCCTCACCCTGAACACTGGCGTTCCGCAGGGCTGTGTGCTGAGCCCTCTCCTGTACTCTCTCTTCACCCACGACTGCACACCGACACATGGTTCAAACACCATTGTGAAGTTTGCAGACGACACAACGGTGATAGGCCTCATCAGCAACAACGATGAGTCAGCGTACAGGGAGGAGGTTCAGTGCCTAGCTGTGTGGTGCGCCGACAACAACCTGTCCCTCAACGCCACGAAGACCAAGGAGATCATCGTGGACTACAGGAAAACAAAAGGCGGCACGCACACCCCCCTCCACATTAACGGGACGGAGGTTGAGCGGGTATCCAACTTTAAGTTTCTGGGAGTCCACATCTCCGACAGTCTATCCTGGTCCCTCAACACCACTGCCCTAATCAAGAAGGCTCACCAGCGCCTCTTCTTCTTGAGGAGACTAAAAAAGGCCCACCTGTCTCCTCAGATCCTGGTGAACTTCTACCGCAGCACCATCGAGAGCGTACTAACCAACTGTGTCACAGTGTGGTATGGTAACTGCTCCGCCTCGGACCGGAAAGCACTGCAGAGGGTGGTGAAAATCGCCCAACGCATCACCGGTTCCCCACTCCCCTCCATCGAGGCTGTCCAGAGGAAGCGGTGCCTGCGTAAGGCGCGCAGCATCGCAAAGGACAGCTCCCACCCCAACCACAGACTGTTCACCCTCCTCCCCTCTGGAAAGCGCTACAGGTCTCTGGGCACCCGGACCACCAGGTTCAGGGGAAGCTTTTTCCCCCAAGCTGTCAGCCTCCTGAACTCCAAACCCACATGAACATTGCCCCCCCCCAAGGACATACACCCCACCCCACCCATGACCTGGATCCATTTGACCCCGCCCCCCAAAGACACTCACCACTGCCCACCCAATACCTGGTCCCCCCCCCCCCCCCCACCCCCCCAAGGACATGCACCCCCGCCACTTCCAGCACCCCCACACCTCACCCCCCCCTGGACATACTACACATATTATAATTTATAGTAATGTTATTTATTTATTTATTTATTCCTAACTGCATTGCAACCCCCACTCCCATACCCATACAACCCATACTCATCTGTTGTACCCATTCTGTTATTCTGTTATACTGCACTAGAGCACTACTGTACCACCTGCACACTTACTTCCATTATTTGCACTACTTTTTTGCACATTGTATACTGCTTACACTTTACACTTTTCACTTGCATGTTATGCCACTGTGAGTAACCGTTTAATACCTCAATGATCACTACCTCCATCTGCACTGTTTGTCACTTTGTTAACTATCTATAATTACCGTCATTTTAATAACCACTGTCACTTTTCAATTTTTCCATTTTGCACCTTATTCTGCATTTCTGCATTTCAACCTGCACCTTAATCGCTCATTTGCACTTCTGGTTAGAACGCCAACTGTATTTCGTTGCCCCTGTACTTGTACTCTGCACAATGACAATAAAGTTGAATCTAATCTAATCTAATCTACTGGGTAGACAATGAAGCTAGTAAGGGTGCTACTGGGTAGACAATGAAGCTAGTCAGGGTGCTACTTGGGAGATAGTGGAGCTAGCCAGGGTGCTACTGTTCACAAAGTAGAGCTAGCCAAACTGCTACTTTGTAGATAGTGGAGCTAGTCAGGGGTGCTACTGGGGAGACATAGTAGATTGTGGAGCTAGCCAGGGTGCTACTGTTCACAAAGTAGAGCTAGCCAAACTGCTACTTTGTAGATAGTGGAGCTAGTCAGGGGTGCTACTGGGGAGACATAGTAGATTGTGGAGCTAGCCAGGGTGCTACTGGTGTGATAATGGAGCTAGCCTGGAGCTACTGGGGAGGTAGTGGAGCTAGCCAGGGTGCTACTTGGTAGACAATGAAGCTAGTCAGGGTGCTACTGGGGAGATAGTGGAGCTAGCCAGGATGCTACTGGGTAGATAATGAAGCTAGTCAGGGTGATACTGTTCAGAAAGTGGAGCTAGCCCAACTGCTACTTTGTAGATAGTGGAGCTAGTCAGGGTGCAACTGGGGAGACAAGGTAGATTGTGGAGCTAGCCAGGGTGCTACTGGTGTGATAATGGAGCTAGCCTGGAGCTACTGGGGAGGTAGTGGAGCTAGCCAGGGTGCTACTTGGTAGACAATGAAGCTAGTCAGGGTGCTACTGGGGAGATAGTGGAGCTAGCCAGGATGCTACTGGGTAGATAATGAAGCTAGTCAGGGTGATACTGTTCAGAAAGTGGAGCTAGCCCAACTGCTACTTTGTAGATAGTGGAGCTAGTCAGGGTGCAACTGGGGAGACATAGTAGATAGTGGAGCTAGCCAGGGTGCTACTGGTGTGATAATGGAGCTAGCCTGGAGCTACTGGGGAGGTAGTGGAGCTAGCCAGGGTGCTACTTGGTAGACAATGAAGCTAGTCAGGGTGCTACTGGGGAGATAGTGGAGCTAGCCAGGATGCTACTGGGTAGATAATGAAGCTAGTCAGGGTGATACTGTTCAGAAAGTGGAGCTAGCCCAACTGCTACTTTGTAGATAGTGGAGCTAGTCAGGGTGCAACTGGGGAGACATAGTAGATTGTGGAGCTAGCCAGGGTGCTACTGGTGTGATAATGGAGCTAGCTTGGAGCTACTGGGGAGGTAGTGGAGCTAGCCAGGGTGCTACTGGGTAGATAGTGAAGCTAGTCAGGGTGCTACTTGGGAGATAGTGGAGCTAGCCAGGGTGCTACTGGGTAGATAGTGGAGCTAGCCAGGATGCTACTGGGGAGATAGTGGAGCTAGCCAGGGTGCTACTGGGTGCACCGTGTAGCTGGCCAGGGTGCTGATCTTCCCGTTCTCTGGTCCATTCTTTCCACATAATATCCCCCAGCATTGTTAAATATCAATACTCGAGTGACAGGCATGGCTGAACGCCAGTATCCCATCAGCGCTGTTGTCATCGTGAAGGTTTCTTTGCTAAGTCACCGAGAGAAATGTAAACTCTTAGTACTCTTAGCGCTTAGCGGTGACATGTTTACCTCCTTTTGAACACATCTGACTCCCAGGCCGGCCATGCACATGGCGGCGCTCCGCCGTGTGTGGGGGCGACGGCAGGCGTTGTCAACAGAGAACGCCTTGCTGTGTGCTCAGTCATGCTTGTCCGACGGTGGGTTCTCAGGCTCCGACTCTGCCGAGTGGATTACCTCGCCCTCAGCCATCTGGGTTTGTGAGGCCCAGCATCTGGGGCCACATATGTGAAAGTGTCCGCGGCAAATGCGGCACAGGCAGTACTAATCCAGACGAGGGAGGAGAATGCTACTCAACAAAGCCGGATAAACACACTGTGTACGACTGACTGAGATATGGCCAGAATGTTGATTTTTTATTTTATTATTGTGGATTACTGTGGGGTGGCGGTGGGGGGTGGGGGGGCCTTCAAACAATGCAAGAATTGTCGGTTATGGCATAACTAGTCAAAGTGTAACGTGCAACGCAATGTAATTTCTTGTTATGTCATTTGGGCCTTGTTCTATGTTCTGTAATTGGGAGGGTTGCCGTTCCCCACTCCAAGGCAACTGCCAAACCCCAGGCGTGTTGTTTGACTCCCAGACTCTAAGTGACCCGGCTCTCTCTAGAACCACAATGTGAGAGCAAACGGTTGCAGCTGCCCTCCACTTAGTCCCCTATTCAAAAGATATTAATTCTTTAGACCGCTTATGATTCCATCTTAGAACTCCATTTGCTTCTTTTTTTTTTTGACGAAGCGCTTTGATTAAAAGAAGCTGTTTAGAACCAGGCAACATTTAATCTGGCAATAAAAGCCCCGCGTTGATTGCTTCCAATCTGCATTCAAATTTAGAAGCAATCCCGGGGAACATCGGTGTTTGGATTCCCCTTGCCGAGGGCGTTGTCTTGCACAGACAAACAATCAGAGGTGTGCAGAGGTGCAAAGTCTCCGTACCGTTTGCAGGAAGGCAATGTCCACGAGCACAGCGGACTGATCTGTGGCTATCTCTAGCTCTGTGACTTGTTTGTTTCGTTTTTTTAAAGACAATTACATTTCTTTTCAGTTTGGGCTCATTAGTGGGACACGCCTTTTAAGTAAACTGACAGAGGTGTCCCACCCGCACACACAGACACACACACACACACACACACACCACACACACACACACACACACACACATACATACACACACACACACACACACACACACCCGTACACACACACACACACACCCCACCCGCACACACACACACACACACACACACCCCACCCGCACACACACACAAGCACACACACACACACAGACACACACACACCCCACCCGCACACACACACACGCACGCACGCACGCACGCATGCACGCACGCACACACACACACACACACACACACCCCTGTTGTTCTGAGTGAGATCTTGGTTAAGCTTCACTGCTGTGCCGATGCACCACCCATCTGTAAAAGCTCAGCGGGGTTCATGAGTGTAACATCCTTTATGCATTGTAATGGGCCGTGGGGGTGAAGAGAAGGCCTCCGATCTATCGGTTCACGTTTGCAACATGTGTTTCATGTCAACAAGGGGGTAAACACTGCTAAGGTCAACAATGTACATGAATTGCTTTTCTAGCTTCAGGTTGAAACAAGCTAGTAAAATCAGAAATTAGTAAAGCAGTAAATTAGTAAAATTAGTAAAAAATTAGTAAAATTAAATATCAGAAATTCCAAGAAAACTGTTCAATTGAAATTGAATTGAACTGTTGAAAACTGAAACTCAGTAAAATGTTTCTCAATGACGGCAAGGAGTCAGAGGGTTTGGGAAATATTTTCCCTCCCATAAGAGGCACATCACGGTGACATTTCAGTGAGGAAGCCTTGTGTGTCCCCCGGCAAGAACACAACGTCTTCTACCTGAGGTTTTCACAGCCGAATTATAATTCATAACAAAACCGACAAAACAGTTACACGATGATGCCTGCCTGCGCTCGTTTTCGCTGAGTCAGAGTTAAATGCATGACAAGCCCCATTGGTGGAGTTGTCACTTTCTTGTCTTGCCAGTGCTAAAAATAGGCAGATAATACGTTTTGCGTTATTAATACGCCTGCAAAAGGTTTTTTTTTTTTTTAAACCAGGAATAGCATAACTTAGCGCTGTAGGCGTGGGGATGGGTTTGGACAGCGGACGGCACGCAACATTCACCTTAAAATAATAGGTGGCTTTCACGCCTGACTCAGCCTCCGAAGCCGGCTCAAAATATCCCCCAGCGCGTCGACTCGCGGAGGATGCACTTTGTGCGATTGTTTGGAAACGCGCTTGCTGGCGTTGGCTGGCGTCGACTGGCGGTCCAGCCCCCCCGGGCCTCTCACGCCTCACGCGTTGTTGTCTTTGTGCAGCGCAGCGATTTCTGAGACCATTAGAACAAGCCAAGTAGTGCCATCGCAGCCGTGAGCCACGCGCCAGCCTGTGTCATCTTTAATGCCTTTTTCCCCATTCAAGAGCTCTGGTGGGGGTTGGGGGTGGGAGGGGGGGAGGCGTGCAACAAACTCACCTCGTTGAGATCCATTAGGCCACCCCCCCAAAAAAATACAGGGTGCTTCTGAAAATAGCTCCATGGGGAACAGCTTGAACGTGTATTTATATCTATTAGCCACCACCGGATGCATAAAAAATAGAATGCCTGGTGGTGGTGGGGGGGGGAGGGGGGCATGGAGGAGAGGAAACGGGCCACTCTGCACACTGAGTCACGTCATTTTGTTGCTCACAAGATTTCAGTTGGCGACCGTTGATATTACGGCCAACGTGATGTTGTGCACTAGAGCTGAGAGCTGGCCGTGGCCAATACGGTTGAAGTTAGATTCAAGGTGAGCCCCGAAGTGAAGGTAACGCAGTGTGCTCATTATAGGCTCGGGCTGTATCGAGGTATCACTGTAAGCACAACTCCCCAAGGCCTGACTTTCAATAGCGTCAAAAATACAGACAGCTTTTCTTTCGCTTGCACTTTTTTACTTTTTGCTTTACTTTTTAAACTTTTTTTTTCAAGACGTCTTATGAGTATAATAATGATATGGATAATACATACTTGCATGCATTGAAATGTTGACTAACACAAATTCTTCTTAGGAAAGGTCGACGCACAGGTTCAGGTGATGGGTGCGTTTCCTCCCAAGCACTGTTCCATCACAAACACCTTCCTAAACCTCTGGATTTAGTGCTTTAGGTGCCCTGGTACATTCCCTGGTACGTCCTCATTTTCGGAATACACGGCCTGAATGGTGGACTTCATTCTCATCGAGTCAACCATTCTCATGAAGTCAAGTCATTCTCTGTATGACCTATATATTTTTCTGCAAGATGTTCAGCAACATGCAACACCGAATATGAAGCAACATCATGCATGAAGCATGAGGCGTGTTGCACCACACGCCTATTCAAGTGCAACACACCTGACGATAACTACGGCGAAGACTGTTGAATGGTGACGACGTGGACACTGCGCGGACACTGCCTTCCATTGCACGACATGCGATTCATAAACAGCCAGGCCCTCTCGGTGTGTTTGATTAAAGCCTTCCGTGGGGTGTCCATTCATTGCACGTGAGTGACCTCTCCTGCTGTCTGGAAGGGTGCTCCAAGTGGCATTGTCACGTTGCTGCGCGAGGGGGAGATTGAAAACCGCTCCAGCGCAAACACACACACAAACACCCGGTCCAGAGGAATTACTCAAGAAGAAAAGCTTCTAAAGCCAATATGACCAAATAACATAGAATTACAGTGAGGGAGGGAGAAAACGAAACAACGGGATAAATGGGAGACTGCGATGAGTCCATGGTGAGACTTTGTGTCCTTAAAACCTAATCATCACCGTGTGTGCGCTTAATTGAATGCAGCTGAAAGAGATGAACAAGGGAGCGAGTGAGGGTGGGAGTGATGGAGAGGCACCAATCAAAGGACATAGAGGAGGGAGGGAGGGAGAGAGCGAGAGGGAGAGAGCGAGAGAGAGAGAGAGAGACAGAGACAGCGAGAGAAACAGAGAGAGAGGCAGGTGAGGAGGGGCTCGCGGGCACGAGCGGATGTGGTGAGTGAGACGGCTGGGGTGGGGGGGAGGCTGCAGAGGTGTGTGGAGTGACCGGGGGAGATAATATGGGTCGTATGAGAGGGACAGAGGGGAGGGATGCACAGAGCAGCGCGTGGGGGAGCAAAACAAAGGGAGTATCAAGGATGAGTGATCAGCCTTTCAGCCTGCAGAGTGTTCTGTAGGTTCTGTCTTTGATTGAGGAGCCAGGACGGAATCACAATGCACCTATTACCATATTCACCCGCCCGAGTACAGTTCAATGTCCAATGCAACAAAAGCACGACATGCATACATGACAGAATGCTGAATGATGAAACGTGTTGACAAAGCAGGGTCTTCGCACATCAAGGCACTGTTCTGCAGCCATCTCGTATTGTCGGAGCCGATTCTTGAATCTCATTCTACCAAGTCATGGCCCAACCTTTTTGGAAAACCAAATTTGGTGGGAAAGAATGTGTACAAAATGAAATAGGTGTCCTGTATTACACAGAAGGTTTGAGAAAGAATCAATAATTATGCATGTATGTGTGTGTGTGTGTGTGTGTGCATGTATGCTTGCGTGCACGTGTGCATGTATGCATGTACGTACTTATGCATGCATGCACGTATGTTTGCATGCATTTGTGCATGTATGCATGTTTTGCTGCATGCACGCATGTATGCGTGTGTATGTAGACATGGACGCATTCACATGCGGAGTGTGTAGAGTTTACATGTGGGGCTGTGATTTAAGTATGTAAAAAAGGCAAACATGTGGAGCGCAAGGGAACTTTTGTTTCCTATGATTTTCTCTCTCCTGCGTTATTTTCTATTGCACTCATTCTTGGCACTCTCCCAGGTGATGTGGTTTCCAAGGCGACGGCCAGGAAGCACACTGGAGGGAGTGACGGTGTATACTCAAGGACAGAGTGAGCTGGCGTCTCTACTTCCGACAGCTTTGACGGGCCCCGGTGGGGGGAAGGGCTGCCCAACCCAATGTATGAGGTAAGAGAGAGAGAGAGAGAGAGAGAGAGAGAGAGAGAGAGAGAGAGAGAGAGAGAGAGAGAGAGAGAGAGAGAGAGAGAGAGAGAACGACAGACAGACAGACAGACAGACAGACAGACAGACAGACAAACAGACAGACAGACAGACAGACAGAGACAAAGAGACACACAGACAGACAGAGACAGAGAGACACACAGACAGACAGACAGACAGACAGACAGACAGACAGACACAGAGAGACAGATAGACTGAAAGACATACAGCCAGCCAGCCAGACAGACAGACAGACAAAGAGACAGATAGACTGAGAGACATGCAGACAGACAGACAGAGAGACAGACAGAGACAGATCGACTTAGAGAGACACGGACACACAGACACACACACACACAGAGCCAGAGAAAGATAGGGGATAAAGAGAGAGAGCAATGGACAGAGCAAGAGAGATAGAGGGGCAAGACAAGACGAAACCAAAAAAAAAGCTTGTTGAGTGGGTAAGTTCTTGAAGGAAGTCTGCATATTTCCTCCACCTTTCCACTATATTCAAGAAATTTATTGTTGTTGGGAGGATAAGCCCTTGAGATGAAGCATCTTGTTTTCGAGGGGGTCCTCCAGACATTGGACAAAGACAACACAAACATCTACATTCACACTAGCTCAAACTCTCCCTCACCCCGCCCCGCCACTATATTCCATGATGCATTGTGATGGCAGCGTCCAATCTACCTCATGGGGTGTGATAAGTGCTGCCTTCTCTCTCAACGCTGCCTGTCTAACAAGCGTTGGTTGCAACAAGTGTTGCATTAAGTGAAGCCCTGATCCTCTGCAAACCTTACTGAATGACGGGGGGGGGGGGGGGGGGGGGGGGGGGGAGAGCGAGGGCGGAGGGGACACGCGGAACCTCCACGTGACCTCCGACCCCAAGCCACGCCACAGGTGGTTGGTCAATGCCGCCCCAGAACGACCCCGTATGAGCGCTCACTGGGATTGTTGGGAGTGAACGTTGTTCAATAAGTGGGAATGAAGCTGAAGATGAATTGCACGAAATGACTACGGGCATACAAGCAGGACACATCACCAGAAGCAGATACTGTACTGTAGTAAGTAGACGATGGTGTTTGCATTTGTTTTTTTATGTACTTTTATGAATGTGGCGGAACAGTGCTTCTGGGCTGATCTGAAAAACAGTTTTTACCTGCAGATATCTTAGCGCTACACTGACCCCACCATCACCATCACCACCCCCTTATTGAGTTCCACAGATGCACAGTGTGCTCAGAATTAAATTGATATGTCGTAAATGCGGCCGCGCTGCAGAGAAATGCGTTGAGCCGTGTGCCGGCACTCTGCCCTCACTTTTCATCAGCGACAATACACCAAACTCAATCCTTTCAGGGACCCAGACATTTACATCCGCATTGTACCTTACGCCGTAATCAGGCGTAGAAAAACCTATAGCTTTGAAAGGCAACTTTTTTGACTCGTTAACAGAGTACGACAAGAGGAACCCTTCACCTCAGAGATTAAGTCTGGGTGAATTGTTAAATCCCAGGGGGCCTTCGACGCTAATTGAAACGGAGGAGAGCGCTGATGAGCGCGGGAGACATGTTGACCGGCCACCCAGCCAGCATTACGTGGAACGTAAAGATGATGACAAAGTGAACGCCGTTGACTGGAAAATCGCTCTCCATGGCCGAGTCAACAGGCTATAAAAGCACCACAACATTGGTAAAAATATACTTTCAATTTACAAGGCAAGGCTTATATTGGAGTTTTTTTTTTTCTTAAATGACTTCTTATCAGGAAAAACAGCCCCTTCTTGGAGGTAAATTAGCTATGTAGGTTATTTTTTGCCTTGAAAAATAAAACCCGCACCAAATTGGCTTCTTGGATAGCGCCAGGATAAATGTGGTACAATTGATTGTGTGCGGCAAATTGACATATAAAGTGGTGCCCATAATTCAGGTGTTATTTTAGAAGTAATTTCAACCCAAAATATAGACACAGAAAAACATTGATTTGTGGTAATTGGTAGCCTGCTGCAAAAAGGGAGAACATATATAATGTGACACGTCTTATTGTGTTAAGGGTTTTTATGTAACATATAAATGTTGACATACATACAGCTCAGAGTTTGTGTTTCATAACCTAAAGATGGTAATTTCCAATTACAGGTCTATGAGATTGAGATAATGACAGGATAGCAGAACTTCAGAAATTGCATATTGTCAAGTTACTGCCTCTGCTACAATAAGACGTACAAACCACACAAATTAAAATGAAATACAGTATATTAATATGGTTTTGGCCAACACAGCAGTGGCTCATCACACTTTGCTTGGATTGGTCGACTGTTGATGTGCTTCTGATTGGCAAGTCTGATCGTCAGTCAGTACTGACAGCCAACTATGGCCATAGTTGATGAAGCTGGGCCCAACACTTCCCATTGGATCAAAGTAAAACATTAATAAACTATTCGCTTTAAGCACAAAACTCATTACAAATTGCAGCTTTTATTTTGACAACACACTATTGCAGTGTCACTACTGTTGAATTCCTAAGCAACAAATCTATTAAAATGTGTCTATCATGCAAAACGCAAAAAAAAACAAAAAATTCCCATTCCCACATATTGAACAACGTTCATTCCCAACAATCCCAGTGAGCGCTCATACGGGGTCGTTCTGGGGCGGCATTGACCAACCACCTGTGGCGTGGCTTGGGGTCGGAGGTCACGTGGAGGTTCCGCGTGTTCCCTCCGCCCTCGCTCTCTCCTCCCGCGCGTCGTCTTCCCTCGGGGGTTCAGTCGGAGAGAGAGAGAGAGATCCGTCTCGGTGGAGGAAGTCCCTAATTGGAGCGGTGCGGTGTCACCAAACAATCAGCAGACACAGCGGTGGCGTGGCGGCTGTCGACAGGAGCGCCGCCGTGCTCCCCGGCTGCCTCCCCTCGTCTTCCCCGCGGCACACGGGTACTGACACTGTACCACAACTCCTGGATCGTAACTTTTAACAACCCCCCCCGTGTCACAAAATCCATTAGGGGGGCATAAATAGGAAAACGCACAGCTACCTCTTGTGACGACAAAAGGAAATATGGGGAGGGGTGGGGGGTGGCGGGGGGGGGATTAGCCTGCATGGTTTCCTCGTAAACTTTGCTCCTTGCTTGTCAGGCATGTAGACTCGTTAGTTGAGAGGGTGTTTGGCTGCCAGACGAAAAGGTACTGGGTGTGATTCTGTGTCTCCATATCAAAACCTTGTCAGCAGCTTTCTTCAGCGGGATTATGATCACCCTTAGCTGCTCCTTAATGGTATGCCTCTATGTTCACTGCAAGTGGATTTGGATGCCTACAAATGACTGCATTCATGATTTCCTTCCAGGCTTTACAACAGATTTACATTACATTTACGATCTAATGAATCATACGACTCATTGAAATGAGCAAACCCATTCAAGTGCTACAATTGCAAAACTAGAGACACAGAACTGTTTTTTGTATCGTATTTTCTTTTCACGGGCAAAGATGCAGTCTGAGCAGATGGGTTTTCACTCTGCAACGGAAGCCGGGCAGCGTTTCTGCTGTCCTGGTATCAGTGGGGAGCTCAGTCCGCATTGTGGGGCCAGGACGGCAAACAATTGGGATTTCCATTAAGCGCCAGCTGCCTGCCCCCCCCCCCCCCACCCCCCTCGTTGAGAGGGAGTCGGCGAGCAGCTTGGAAGTTACCGAGCGCAGTGGACGGGCCGGGCTGTACGCTCCGCCCGTGTCCCGGGAGGAGGACGGGCCTGAGTCATTTGCAGCGCGGTATAGGCAAGCCCCGTGGCTTGAGTCTGACTCAAGCCGCCACCGGTTGCCAGCGCAGGACTAGGAGGGGCGGGTTGGCGGCGCGGTGCGGCGCGGGGAAACCTGGCGACAGGTTGGAGGCCAGCCGGGGTGGCAGAGTGCCGGACGAGCTGCAGAGGTCGGAACGGCGCGTCGCAGGCGGGGGCGGGGCTTCGGTCCCGGCCCCCGGCCTTAAGTGGGGGGGGGGCGAGGAACGGGCGCAGCCTCCGACCTCCCGTGCAGCCGCGCGTGATTCTGCAGGGAGCGGGCGGTCCGGCGTCACGCCCCAGGGTTCCCTGGCGGTTCCTGAGCTGCAGATACAGATGATGAAATACAGTTTGGCGTCGACGGCGGTAAGGAAAAGCCCCTCGCTCTGAGGCTGAACGCCGTCCTCAGCATCGCATGGCGTGTCGCCCTCGCAGGGCCGCAAGAGAAACGGAAGTGACGTGACGTCCGTGACTTGGACTGCGCCATCAATTAAAATCAATACATGAGTCGGTAAATAAAGTTAAATGTCAGGAAACAGATGTCTTGGATGTTGCCAGCCATCTGCTTTGCATATCACAAGTGCCTGGGGGGGAGGTGGTGGGGGGGGGGCAGTCTGAGTCTGCCTGATGCTCCCTCGGAGCAATTCATGTGTGGGGGGGGGGGCGTTAATAGCACGCATTCGTCTGGGTTAAAAGCACAGCGCTGGGGCCACGGACGACTGCAGGGATTTCAGTCTTGTTTTGAAAGCCCCGGAAGGCAATTTCTACAGAAGACATGCCCGGCCAAGGCATAAAGGTATGCATTGTGTTTCATGCTATGCTGTACGCCAAATATGCACGGATGGCTTTTGAACATCTCCGATAGCGAGAGCTGGCGAAACACACGTGGCTGAACCTCTGATGTCCCTCCAGCTGATCAGCCGCAACCACGGCTCTGGGGGCATTGTAAGCACTGCACCGCCCCCTTCAGGTGAGATGCGGAACGGCAGCACTTCCGGTTGTCCTTGGTGATCTCCAACCACTTCTGATGGCACAGTAATCTCTCTCTCCCTCCCTCCCTCCCTCCCTCTCTGCCTCTTCCTCTCACTCCCGTAGACTCTGCCCAGAGTCCAGAGACGACGTGGGTCCATAGTGGGGCAGTGCCAATGCTGGATTACAAGCTTGTTTGCAATCAGCCATGCAAAACTAATTAAATTAAACTAATTATGCTGGGCAACCCAAACACTATTGGTGAAAATATATATATAATAGGTGCCCCCGTACTGCACATTGGAGAAATACAGACAACAAAATACTGCTGTAGAAGAATACAAATATGATGATATTGTTGGTGGCATTAGCTAATGAATGGCTTTTGACTTAATCGAGAGAAAAATTAACATGAGTGACTGAAGAATAGACAGCAGTCTCCATATTTGATTGCGTAGAACAGAAGCAACAGTAACATGCATGCCAGACGACGGGATGGCCACAAAACTGCAGAGCGAAAACACTGAATTTGCAGCCCAACATTTCTGCAGCCAAAGATGACGCTATCACAGCGTGCATTCATTTCTGGTGAACAAATTCACCGTGGGGATTACCGGTGCGTCCGTACACACAGTGAAAACTGGTGCACGGTGAAGCCCCTCACAGCGCCGGCACACATCAGCAACGTGCACACGTGCGCACATCGACCGAGGGCACTTGACACATACCTCGGCCCCCGGTGGCGGAATAATGCCGGAAAACACCGTGACCCGCCTCTTTCCTGCTCTCTGCTTCTTTCCCTTCTCCGGCTTACTCCGAAATCAAGCATATAATTTGCCACTTGAGGCATCTGAGTGTCTTTCTGAGTTGGCTTACTTTTGCTTTACCCCCCCCAACAGATTGAAGTCTGTGAGTGTGTGTTTTAACCTCTCCTGTCTTTTATGTCGCAAAGTGTTGTAATGACACTTTCACGAGACTCAAAGTGTGGGCTGTCTGAGGCTCTCTTAGAGGACATTGTACTCACAAGATTTGGGCACATCCCACAGTACCTCAGAATGTGACTTCACAGAGTCCTGCCCAAATTTGTTCTGCCCAAGCTTTCTATATTCAAAGGACATAGCAGACGACTCGGGCTTTGTGTAGTTCCGGTTGCAGTTTACAATTTGGTGGCATTTCTTCTTAAAACAAGTCAACGAAAAACAATTGTAATCCGTTTTTTTTTTTTGCAATGCAAGATGTAAAAGCCTCACATTACGGACCGCAAAATGCAACATCTCTTGACATGATGAGGAGGGAGACAATCCCTTTCTAAGATCTTCATAATGGTGCTACAAGGAGGCTGGAGGAAGCCTTTTACCCGTGACCTACATATCTGCGGAGGTTCATTCAGTGTAGGGTCACTCAGTGTACGGCCATTACACGGAATGGAAAATCACCGCTATTGTGAGCTCCTCGGCTGTTGTGGGCGAAGGGATTTTTAGCGGTTCGGGGAAACATTTGTTTTTTTCTGCTGGCCCAAGCTAGCGATGGTTCTGCTTGTGGGGAGCCAGGAGGGCCCCGGGGCGTCAGGTGCCGCTCTGAAGCCATATTCGTGATGTCATACAGGTCTATTAGGCTGACGGGGGGGGGGGGGGAGGTAATAACATCTCAGCCTGACATTTCTGACATCTTTATTAAAATGGTGATTCCTTATACTGTCGCACTCTGAGGCCCGGTGGTCGTCATGCCTGGAGACTCCCTGCTTGCAAACAATTTGCCAGCTAGGGGGGGGTCACCATGCCAGGGACGCTGCAGGTAACCGCGGCTTTGTCTCCGCCGGTGACGTCCGTGGACTGGCCACACGTCAGAACCTCCCACCAGCCTTCCACACCCCTCTCAATGACTTTGCCTACTACTGGGCCATTAGCGGGACATTCATGCACGTTCACGACAGTGCAGATGGTAGCCAGCCCACAGAGTGACTCAGCACACACTGTCACTCTTTTGAACCTGTTGGTCACCCCAAACATGATTTCACTCACAACACTGCGGGATTTCTTTGGTTTCACACGCCAACGGACAAAATCAAACCAAAGTGTCTCGTGACTGAGAACAATGCGTGGTCTGTCTGGTCATCTGTTGTGGTCACACACCTCTCAGAAACTCTATTGCAGTGTTTGTGAGGAGAAAGGCAAGGTGACAGGTAACTAACCACACTTACTCACATGTCCTCTGGCTGGGCGCAGGATGCCTCTAGCTCTACCTCTCCTGGACAGCATTAAACATCCTCGTAGCTCTATCTCTCCTGAACAGCACTAAACCACCTCGTAGCTCTATCTCTCCCGAACAGCACTAAACCACCTCGTAGCTCTATCTCTCCTGGACAGCTCTAAACCACCTCGTAGCTCTATCTCTCCTGAACAGCACTAAACTATCTCATAGCTGTATCTCTCCTGAACAGCACTAAACCACCTCGTAGATCTATCTCTCCTGAACAGCACTAAACCACCTCGTAGATCTATCTCTCCGGGACAGCACTAAACCACCTCATAGCTCTAGCTCTCCTGGACAGCTCTAAACCACCTCATAGCTCTATCTCTCCTGAACAGCACTAAACTATCTCATAGCTGTATCTCTCCTTAACAGCACTAAACCACCTCATAGCTCTATCTCTCCTGAACAGCATTAAACCAACTCATAGCTCTATTTCTCCTGGACAGCTCTAAACCACCTCCAAGCTCTATATCTCTCCTAGAGAGTGCCCCAGCTGCTCCCAGACTACCAAATTGCAACCCGTGCCACCTCCTTTTTAGTTGGTAGATAACCTTGTCTAGCGTATTTGGTGAAGTGAAGCACGAGCAGAGGCTAAAGCCGGGGTCTTTACATGTCCTAGACACGTTCTGAAAATAAATGATGAATGAAGAAGGATGAATATAATGCATTCCTGTTTGTAGTGGGACGTCTGCTTCAACAGAAAGCCTGTCACTTTGGGGAGCCTATTGGTTACACTGCCCCAGTAAGACTGGCCTGTATGCGCTTGTTGCCTTGTGGCCATAACCGCTCCACACTCCGTAGCTCAAGCGCACGGCGCCAAACGCAAACAGAGCTTTTTTGCGCCATTGTTTCCAAAATGGAGGCATGCGAAATCCTGTGCAGACTCACCGCGCAAAGGTCATTTAAAAGCTTTGGGCGGAGGTGGAAGAAATAGACCCCGCGGCGGCAGAAACGCCTCACGCGCCGCGATGCGCCCCCGGCTCCGTCTGCGTTGCACAGGGGCTCATTGGTTCATATGGGAGCGGGATTGAACGGGAGTTGCTTCACCCATTGCGCTCTGGTGCTTTTGCGCCACGTTTGACTTTACAGTGAACGTCTGGGCCAATGGATACATTCTGATTCTAAGCTTGATCCTCGGCGTTAGCGCAGCGCAGGGCTGCTCCGGAGGCTCCTGGAGCAGCCACGCCATCTCATCCACCCTCTACCCGCATTAGCACAAACAAACCAGCCCATTGCTCACGCACCATTACTGTGAGCTGGGCGGTCTCTATGGGAGACGAGGTGGCCTCAAAGATATGACGCTCAAACTGACCTCAGTGCCCTGGTCTTCTCTACCCAACAATGGGAGGAAGGAGCTGTACTTTTTTAGTTTACCATGATCACAGGTGGAGATCATGGAGGATCATCTCTGACGCCCTCCTACACGCACACACAAAACCGTAAACAATTACACCCGGTGAGTAATTCCGGAAGAGTGTGAACACACACACACACACTGATGACCCATTATATATATATATATATATATATACTGTATATATCTATGGATGGACATGGATGGACATGGATCATCAGGGCAAACATCTTGAAAGCCATACAAGCTACAAACACACACATTATCTGCTCCATGCGGGTAAACTGTGCATTGGTAGCTAATGGGAAAAACGAGATCAGGGGGAAAAAAGGAAAGAAAAGAACCCACTCCGAGTGAAGCAGCAGCAGCAGCAGCACACACACGCACCTCCTCTCCGACACGGCGCCCGGCGCCGTGGGCCTCGGGCCTGTTGCTCAGCTGGGCCAGCTGACGAATGACAGATGGGCGGGCGGTTACCCCCAGAGCTGCGTTACCGAGCACCCAGTAGGTCACCCATGTCATCGGGGGGCGCGGGGGAGTGCGATCGCAGCCCAGCGCGCGGACAGCAGGCGGACGCCGGTCCAATATGGTGATCTCATTCAAACCGAACGGAGAGGCGGGAGCGGGAGAAAACATCTGTGGTGCAGTTTTAACCCGTGTGATGGATCCCCTTGTTTCAATCTCTTTTACGTCATTTACTGTCGTTAAAATGTTCCCGTTGTGTCGTTTCCCTGGTTTAAGGAGATCAATGTCAAGGTCTGCGATGAAGCCGCCACAACCGGCTTCGCTCGAACCTCGGCTTGCCAAGTTTCCAGAATCACTTTGCCGTGCCAACGCTGCCTGAGAAGCAGCGCCGCGAGCCCCTCCCGCCACAGAGGGAACCGACAGCAGCGGCGCATAACGCTGTTTTTTTTTTTGTAAATACATTTTGTAAAGTGCCCGATTGCTGTTGATAGCGTTCACGGCAAGTGCGCGCACGCTAACCTCTCCAGCGGCATCCGGACAAGGAATATGACAAATAATATCAGTAACAGGTGTTTCAGTGGAGCCAGGAGAGAGGTTGGTTTGACCATGGAACGGCACTGTCCTTTGAGCACTTTGACTTACCGAGACAAGCGCTATATCAGTAATAGCTTGTTGACTGAATATGCTGGGGAATGCGATGCGGCTGCAATGTCGATTTGTTTTACACTCCCTACCACTAATATAAGTGTCTCAAAGTGTCTACTGAAACGTAGACAAACTGTTGCGGCAGCACCCGTTCAAGCATGCCGTGTTACCAATTTTCCACTTGCAAGTGTAATTCCGCCTTTAACTCAGTGGACCATTCCTTTGCTGACGTTCATTGCGACAGGGATGTTGTTGTCAATGGGATATCATTCCGCCACAGCATACCAAGCTCAACACAACCGAAACACCTCAAACCGAGTCACCTGGTTGAAGGAGCGGGTGTTCAGAGTAGGGAAATGGCGCTGGGACTATTCATCTGGTCTGGCAGGATATTACATCATATGCCACGCGCATATGTACGCGCAATAAGCTGTCATCGTAAAAGTCAAGTTAAAATGTATGATTATTTTACGCACACACACAGACACACACACACAGAAAGAACAGACGGATAAAGAGACACACGCACAAACACACACACACACACCTAAAGTGCTTCACTGAACACAACAACCCAAAAGAATAAAACAAACACGAAGCATCTTAGGTAATAATACAACCCAGTCTCACGGCAGTTCGTAAAACAGTCACGAAATAGTCCCGAAATTTAATCTATTGATTCGTGTACATGGACACGAATTTCCCTTTTTTTTTTTGTGACACTCAGCACGACTTTCATTATAACCCTAGCCCTTACCCTAACCCCTAAACCCTAACCCAAACCCTAACCCCTAAAACCTAACCCCTCCTAACCCTAAAAATGATTTCCTAGGCTTAGGATATCATTAAAGAGAACTGGCGGCGGGCGAGTCCTCGGGCAGCTTTAGCTGGCGTCTTCACCATAGCAACGGTCGATGAGGCTCATGAGTACTGTAGTAGTTACTGTGAAAATGTGGTGCAGGCACGAAAGATACTTCCAAGTGAAACACATTAGTTTAAAAGTTGTGCTGAGTGTCACAAAAAAAAAGGGAAATTCGTGTCCATGTACTCAAATCAATAGATCACATTTCTGGACTTTTTCACAAACTGCCGCGAGACAGTTGTTGTATAATAAAGTCTTTTGTAGCGATGGGTGCAAAAGAAACACATATTTAATCTTTTTCCGGCTTGAAGGCAGCTCCAATCACTAGAAAATATGAAAGCTGAAGGTTTCTTGTAAATCAAACGAGTCTTCAACTTATACAGGTACGATCCGGCTACTTGGAGGAACACTGACTAACGGCCATTTCACCGAGTGTAGATCTTACCCGCTGCCTGACAGGGGGACTGATTCACACGCACAAGGCTTTCCGGAGACGTCTTGTCAAGTGCGGCTGTTGCTTTAAAAGTGGTGCTTTTTAGTGCTTTAAAGTAGAACATAAAACTTCAAATTACAAGCAGTAGATTTTCACCGTTTCTTACCTTTTAGATTCTGAGAAATTCTGTATTTTTTTAATGGACAAAATACAGGTTGGCCAAAAGAAAGGGTTGAAAGAACTTCCGGTTCGCTGCAACCATGAACACATCGGAGTGCGTTTGGAGTCATTTTGCCGAGAGTTATTCTGCTAGACAGCGGACTTATGATGAATCATATCAGCGTTGACAATGTGCAGCACGCACTCCACTCCCGCGCTCGCCTTGGGTATCACACTGGGTTGCACACAATTTCAATTTAAATCATTTCCGATTTACCTTTATTAACACCAGAGAAGATAACAATAATAACAGAAGAGACGCAGCGGGTCTGGCAACCTCTTTCACGACGACGCCTGTACAATTTCACCCGTATAATAATAATAATGGAGAGGAAAAGGAGAGAGGAGAGAGAAAAAGAGAAAAAGAGAGAAACAAAGTTTGACTCCACAAATGAGTGGAGCCACAGTGAGTTACTCAGCGAGCTGTCATGGCGCCGCTCGGGGCTTTAATTATGGCCGACAGTATCTGGGTGTTCTCCACAGCTTTCCAGAGGTGTGTGTGTGTGTGTGTGTGGTGTGTGTGTGTGTGTGTGTGTGTGTGTGTGTGTGTGTGTGTGTGTGTGTGTGTGTGCGGGACACGCTGACTGCTGCTTCCTTTGCAGGTGTTCGTCAGGAACGCCGCGAGATGCGTCTGTGCCGTGACGAGGGCCCCCCGGGCCCGACGGCCGTGACGACGGGCGAGCGAAGAGAAGGCATCACGCGAATACACGCACCTCTGTGTCACACGGCGTCAAATATGCACCCTTTGCCTCCATCACCACCGGTGACGGCAAAATGTGCTGTTTTTTTAACCAAGAAACTGCAGAAGGTCAAGGGACATTGGGCTGTCATCTGTGAGTGTGGGTGAGTGTGAGTGTGGGTGAGTGTGTGTGTGTGTGTGTGTGTGTGTGTGTGTGTGTGTGTGTGTGTGTGTGTGTGTGTGTGTGTGTGTGTGTGGGTGGGTGTGTGTGTGCGTGTGTGTGTGTGTTTAACAAACAACTGGGAGCTCTGCGTAAGCATGTGTACCGCTGTCTCGCTGCTTGTGTGAAATTAAACTTGACTGACGTTCTTTCGAATTGTTGGGGTTATTCATGTCAACATAGCACATATAGTGCAGTAAAAAAAAGCAGTAAGTTGTAGTGACTTTATGTCAGAAAGCCTGTAAGATGTGGTTGGTCACACAAACAGACGCAAGGTGGCTAAATGGCAGGAAGTAGGGTGTTTGGAAGCAGTGTTCAAATACCAGCACCTCATTACTGATCAAAGACACAACCATGTACTCCGGGGCGAGGCCCGGGAAAAGACAGCCTCCAGAGAGGGGTTCTGAATAAAAACAGGAGTGAAAATGCAGCCAGTGGTAAAGCTCCATTGGCCTTTGAATCCTGAACAGAAAACAAAACACACAATTGATCAGGCGGATCATTCAAGGGCCAACATGCACAACACAGGATACCACCTGGTGAACAAACAGTGGCCACGACACAGACACAAAACAAACAAGGAAGAGGAGATCGAGTGAGAAACCACAGGGAGTGAGTCAGAACAGCATCCAGAGGTGCAGCGAACCCTCGGGCTACATGTTCAACCACATATGTGCGGTATCACAAGCACAAGAGAGCCTCGAGTCTCAAACCCTGCAAACATTTTGTAGACCGATGCATTGCCAGACACGTCATCGTGCTAAACCCCTAAGCTCCACTTGTGACTCATGAGATGTTGGAGGTGATGCTGCTCACCAAATCGGCGGTTAGGGAAAGATCTGTTCCTCATCAGGGAGCATAAAAGCAAACTAGTCAGTGACGTAAAGGTTTCAACAGTTTTATTTCTCTGTAATGGCATTTGTATACTTAGGGTCTTAAGTAGACTCAGGGTGGGGGCTGACGTCATCTGCCATCATTAAACAAGTAAGGTTAATCTTCCCTCCACGTGGGATGATAAGCAAGCTGCTTCTCTTGCACATGCCACACAAACTTTAATGTACTGCGGTCGCATGACACAAATCACGCCGATCGAGGAACGCATTCCAATATTCCACGCACACAATTAACCGATTTCATTTCGGAGTGACAACCCCAAAAAATAAGCGTAATGACAGCGTCACGGCCGATCAATGGTTGGATTGTTCTACAAATCTTCCGTTAATTACTTTCGTAATGAAAGTGCGTCATTACATTTTTTTCTCCGGATCAATACACCACTAGTCTTGGTAGGTTGCCTTGTTTAGTCATCACTACCAGATGATGAAACATTAAAGAAGGAACACGAGTCTTATGAACAAGTAATTGTGGCCAAAATCTTCTGTGGCAATTTCTCTTTGGTCAATTATGTATGAAAGCTATTGGCATCACTTAAGCTGTAAGCTTTGCATCTGATCTTCGAATTATAAACGCTCAAATCAATGACACAAATTAAAACAACAACATTACATTTCGATGTGAGTACAAGGACTATTTGGTTTCAAAGGAGAAATGATGCACACACCTCTCTTCATCACTCATGCTAACCCTTTGCTGTAAGATTCATTCATGAATACACAATTCTGGTACCACGTTGTCGTGGCGGCCCTGGCAACTGGGCGACATTTATAACCGATAACATTGATCTTTAATCGGAATGACTCAACATCGAGCTTTGCAATTAAACGTTGTATTATTAGCAGTGCGTTCGTAAGTGCGTGTATTTTCACACGGCACCTATGCGACGAAAGAGACCACTTGACGTCACTCACAGAAGCCGCAGTCAAATGTCCGTTGCCTCCTACATCACCACATCTGTCACTCTGATTCAAACCGCTCTTGTCGCCCAAGTCACGCAAGAAATAAACACACGAGTGTGTGTGTGTGTGCGTGCGTGCGTGCGTGTGTGTGCGTGCGTGTGCCTGCGTGTGTGTCTTTCTTTGAATGACTTCTGATTCATTTTATAGCTATTTAAGGAATGTGGAGGAGGATGAAAAGGCTTGTGCATTTTGTGTGTAGGCCGCAAATCTTTGGTTTCTCGTAAGATTTGCATGTGTAAACCGAGGATGATTATAACGGAGGGGGGGTGGGACAACAACAACGCGGGTTTTGTCTTGGGCCGACTGTCGATCAGCTGAGGACTAAAACGAGTGTTTTTGATGGACAGAATGGGACGGTTGTGTTTGAGGGTTTTTTTTAAACACGGGGGTCGGGGTGGGGGGGGGGGGGGGGGGGGGGGGTATTGTGGAGCTGAAGCCTGGCTGAGTGGGAGGGGTAGTCAATATTTACTTCCAATTTAGAAGTTTTAAAAAAAGACCATTTGAGATAAACAAATGAATATGCAAATACGCGGCTATACAGCAGAGTGCGTATTAAAGGAGAACTTCGGGACTCTTTCAACCCGGTCCCGATTTTTCAGATCGTTTTTGGATCGCGGAGTCTAAACGCGGACAGCGTTTCGGTTAAACCTGTGCTCCGGTGCTGAGCGAGGACTTCGCAGCCGTGATCTGCAACAAACGGGCTGCGATGTAATCCACTGGGGACAACGGCACGCTAACCCCACGTCCTCTGAAAGGGCTCGCGTTAGCCGGCGACAGGCTCGGATTGGTGCATTACGACATTCCCCCGCCGAGAACAAAAAACTTGCCTGTGAATTAATGGGGGATAATGGGGAATAAAACTGACAAGATGCTTCCGGCGGCTGCGGAGTACCCCCCCCCCCCCCCCCATTCATTATTATGTCAGCTCTTCCGAGCCAACTGAAAAAATGGGCCGAGCGCTCATTAGCCGCGGCTCTGCGCGGCGCTAATGGAGGCGAGGAGGAAAATATTAGCATGTTTTATGGACGGAAAGACAAAACAGCATGGCACACTGAAACCAAAATGACATGCAGGACGGCAGTAGCTTAGTGGGTAGAGCGGGTGGACAGAGCGGGTCGTCCCCTAACTGTGGGGTCGGCGGTTCGATCCCCTTGATCCCCCTCCTCCTCCTCCTCCAACTGTCCACGTGTCGAACCCCACAAATGTACTGATTGTAAGTTGCTTTGGACAAAAGCGTCTGCTAAATGCCCCCTTTACCCTTTTCAACGGCAGGACGGGCCTATAGAGGATCCTGTGCGAGGCACGGCCGGTGCTACTTACAGCAGGGTAGTAAGCTCTTGGACCGGTCTATGAAAACCCCCCCATGAGAAGACCCGCCCGGAAACATTGGAGACATGGTTTCAGGATGGGCCCTCCTCATCTCGCCCATAACACTGATGACTCGGTACTATTCCTTAGCCTGGCCATGAAAGGGGCACACACGCACCTGCACACACACAGACGCACACCTACGCACGCACACACACGCACACAGGGTTGGCAGCTGGGCTCGTCCTGCCCGGTCCAGCGTAGGCGAACACAAACAGGCTAGAGTGCCACTGAATCAATTATGTAACGTCGCCACCGCAGAGGAAACACAACAAACAGAGCGGGGATCGTCCAAAAAACAAAAAAATGTTGCCGGGGAGCACGGAGCACAGCTCATCTACACAACAAAAAAAAAAGGGATACTTCGCGGGTAACAGACAAAAAAAACCCATCACCTTTTCTTTTCTTGACCAGGCACAGTAAAGACAAAACAACAGACGAGCGGCGAGCTGAGCTGGGGGGGGGGGGGGGGGGGGGGGGGGGGTCGCGAACCGCCCACATGCACTACCCGACCCGCGTCACCGCGGGGGCCCGGCGGAGTGGCTCGAGGGGGCTCGGTCCTCGCGGTATGACGCACGGCGTGGCGCCGGGGGCACGGGGGAGGAGAGGGCTGCCTACTGTACGCGGCCCCCGTCAAGAGGGAGAGCCACGAGGTGGGGGGGGGGGGGGGGGTCAAGGGGTGAATCACCGTCCTCCCTCCCCCCCTCCGGCCGTCATTAGCCAAAAGGTGGGGGTCCGGACCATTCACACAACGCCACTCCAAAGCTGCGGGGGGAGGGGGGGGGGGGGGGGGGGGGCGCTTGGTCTGGTTTCCCCCCCCCCCCCCCCCCCCCCGGGCTTCAAGTGCTCTGTGTGTTCTCTTCGCTTCGTCCGCCGGTTCTAATTGGATTTTCCTTTCAGCCGGTGGAAGAAAAGAAAAACAAATGGCCTGATGCCGTGGCCCGGTCCTGGTCGATGTCTGAGGCTATTTCAAACGTTTCTAGGCCTAATCCCGAAGGAGTTGATACAATAGGGGGGGGTACGCGTTTTTACAGTGTAATGCGCCGCTAATGACTTGAGCACAAAGGCTGCATAACTAACGCCCGTGCTATAAGTTAAGACACAAAACAGCCTCGCGGGATGACCACCGCGGCGAGACCTGGTACACGATTAAACAAGCGACGCGCCCAGCGTCTCTGTCGCGTCCCACCCGGTGCCGTCGCCACCGCTCTGTAAACACTCAATCACAGCCACAGAAATGAATCAATCGCCGTTTTCGTAGCGGCCTAAAAAAAAAAAAAAAACGAACGACGCACCGAGGATAGCATCGCTCTGCGGCATGCGTTGACTGCCAAGCAAGGCTCACGATTTACACCAGTAGTCAAGGAGATAGTCACGGGCCTTCCCTGAATGTCACTGTGGTTGTGTAGTTGAATAAATGAAATTCAGGAGAGCCGATGATGAGACATTAGAGCATAACGCATGCCTCTGCAACAGTGAACACCCTGACACTCAGAATAATCATTGATCTGGTAGCTCTTTACACGCCGCGTACAGCCAGCGGTGACACAAGCTCTACATCCGCGCCCAAAGCACAAAGAGTGCGGATTTTGGTTCGCGTCCCCAAAAAACAAAAACACTGTTTTACCCGCGCAAAGCAAAAAAGGTATGTATTTTAGGAACGTATATATATTTAATTCAAAGGAAATACACCGGCATGCTCGACGCTGCCAATGAAGTGATAATAAACACAACTCCTGGTTGACGTGGGAGTCATTTCAGTGAGATGCACGTGCCTGCCCACTGCAGAGCACATGGCGCTCTTTCTCTAAACTGGTCCACCACGTCGTCAAACCGTCGTTCAAAACGGAGAGCGAGACCAAGACATGCACAGTGAACGCTCACCAGCACACTCGTCTGTACGCAACAGTCACCCACTGCACGCACACAGACACACACACACACAGACACACACACAGACACAATGAGCGTCATTGCAGAACCGGGTTGAACGTCGGCGTCACCCAGAAAGCGGTTAAACCCGACGCCCCCTGTTAATCAACATCCCCCCCCATCGCCCCATAAAACCATTAGCAGTAATTACCGCCACCTACTACACCTACCTGTTACACCTACCGTAACCCGCTGACGTCCATTTTGGTTCCGCTAACAACGAGCTGTTTGGGGTGGACCCCGAACTGTGTCCCAGCTCTCGCCCGTCCCATACCGCCCCCCACTGCCGCGCTCTTCAGCTCCACAAATGAGAAATGTGTGGCGTACATTAATTGTTCACGGCCTCTCCGTTGCTATGTCCTTGTTAATGTGGGTAATGCTGCTGCTACATTGCAATTTCCCAGCTTGGGATCAATAAAGTATTTCTATTCTATTCTACTTATTCATACTTATACTTATTCATACACGAAGACAAATGATCCTGTGGAATTATGCTGACAGTATACTAACACTGTGCAATTTTACTGTTTGGTTATATTTATTCTATGCAATAACTACTGTGCGAGTTCTGCTTGTAATCCTGTGTGGTGAAAGATGTATTTAGTGTAGAAAGCTTTCATCTTTGCTCCAATTGAATTTTTGTTATTTATCACTTTGTCACCCTATCCCTTCATTTTGACTCTTGAACAACAAGTTGATTTCCCTGGTGTGGGATTAATAAAGTTGATCTAAAGTCATCTAACTCAATCCCGCCATGGGCTATCGCCTGATGACATTCAGGGCAATATGCGAGGTTCCGGTGTAGCGTGCTAACGAATAACAGCTATCAGGGACACGGCTTCCTCTTCCGTTGGGAGGTCATTGCTACGGTCCAGATAAGCAACTTGAGACGCGAGGAAAGGGTTTGGGAGCGGACAGACGATGTCTAGCATGGGATTGATTTTGCGACATGACGGCTAATCTCTGTCAACACATATCAACGCTAATGAGCGCTAACAAATAGTTACAATCGCTAACAATCCGTTTCAGAGGTGTTTGCACTGCACGCGACCAAAGCATGCTCAAAAGTGATTGAACGATAAGAGGAATAGCAGAGCGCCTCAGACACCAAAAACCCATTTGCTGATATCGGTTTATGGCGATTAATCTCATTTGATCTGTGAGCCAGTGAGTTCTGGAAGCAGTCGACTGGCCATCGGCAGCGGGGAGAAGCTCGGAACCATCCTCGTCATACCTTCACGCACTTTGGTGAGCTGAGGCATAGCTGTCAGCTTAACTCTGCAGCGTCCTTTTCATTACAGGAAAATCATGTCTTCAGATCAAGTGTGGATATTGGAAACAGTTTTTTTTTTTTCTAAATCTGCACTACATTCTGAACCGAGAGAGAGAGAGAGGGAGAGAGAGAGAGAGAGAGAGAGAGAGAGAGAGAGAGAGAGAGAGAGAGAGAGAGAGAGAGAGAGAAGAGAGAGAGAGAGAGAGAGAGAGAGAGAGAGAGAGAGAGAGAGAGAGAGACAAGTGCGCATGGAAGTGGAGATCAGGCTCCAGGTGAATTCGACTGCTGCTTTCCACAGCATTGACACAATGAATGACATTTGAACTCGTATCTCAAATCACTCCCCCAATTACTGAATCACAGGAAATCCACGTGACTTATATAAGCCATCACTTTTGAGTACATAACAGTAATTGGCTGGGGAAGGGAGGAGGGGAGTAGACAATTTTAATGGCACATTTGTCACTCATGTCTTCAAATGGTTATACACAGGGGTCAACAGAAGGCGTATCAGGGGAACGCTCCTCAATCGTCAGACCGCGACAGGACTCGGCACCAACATAGGGACAGGCCATATACTCAAGGTCAACGCGTGACTCGTTTTCCAAACATTCATTATGCGTCGGGGAAGAACCACCGCCGGCTTCATTTTCGCTTTGGCGAGTTCCAGGTGACATTTGAAGAACACGGCCGGACCCCCGAGGAGAGATGATAGACTTCTTTCATAATCACCGAACGACGGGCTCCATTACATGCACATATGAAGTGGTTGTGTGAAATGAAGTGCAGGAGGATGAGACGTGTCTGTTAGAGCTGAGTTACTGCTGTCAGACAGAGAAGGGGGGGGGGGGGGGGGGGGGATAGGGAGACAGAGAGAGGGAGAGAGGGAGAAAGGGAGAAAGGTTTGTTGAGTGCATTTTGGATGCACTCAACAAATCAAAACGAGAGGACAATTTGGTGTTTGCATTTGTTTATGTAGGACAGAGAGAACAACGCGACCACAGAGATAAGAGTAATGGGCTTTTGTTTTAAGTGTGTTTTGTGTGTTTTGTGTGTGTGGGTGAGCTTGACTATGACAGGGCTTTCCGTGGACCTATACAGTATATATGTACACTGCAGGTGGCACAAAACTTTTTGTGTGTGTGCATGTGCATGCGTGCGTGCATGTGTGTGTATGTGGGTGAGCTTGACTAGGACAAGGCTTTCCGTTGACTTATATATATATATATATATTTTTTTTTTATCTGTACTTATATTTCCATTCCGATCACTTATAATGTACAATCAGTGGCGTTTTCTTGCAGAGGTCAAAGGATGCCAGGCTTCCCTTATTTTCCCCCTAATTCCCCCAACAACAGCTTGCATATTCGTTAATCATTAAAACATTTTGTCTATCGAGTCTCCTGCTTTAATATTCGGTGATTTCCGTCCACTTTCGTTTTCTCAGTGAGTATTTTGCAGCTGGGTAAAATAGTGCCCCCCCCTCCTCCCGTATCCTAACCATGTGGTGAAATAAAGTACTACACTTCGTTGCGAAGTGGCACCAAACCCAAACTTGCATCCCTAACTCTAAGGACTGTTGAAAAAAAACGAGCGCTAGACCAATCAGATTGTAGCAATTGCCCGTCTGTGATTGGCCAACAAGTGAAAGGGATGACATTTCAGGACTGTACTCCCTTACACGCCAGTATATAAAGTGCAGAACCTCAGAGCACACACATTCAGTCATTCACACAAGCATTTTGAATTCGATACATGCATTCGATAGTAGCAGCAGTAGTAGTAGTCAGTGGTGTTCGGTGTACGGTGTCTGTTAGCAATGGAGGGAGGGGATTTGGAGTTTCTGGTGAGGCACAGTTTTACCAAACTGCCTCATCAGCAACAACTCCAAATTAAAGCCGATAGCAGACCTACGCCAAGACTGGCGTTAAGAAATGAAAGGGGGAAAGGGGGGGTTTAGGTCGTTCAAAGAGGAGAACTACGTCCGGACGGAGTGGCTAGCTGGTAGCGCCAAATTGCAAAAGCTATTTTGCTGGCCATGTCTTCTCTTTGACAGAGACACGTGTAGTCTTAACAATCCGTGGGCTTCTTCTGGGTTTGCAGATCTCGGTAACATGTCTAGGGCGATTGATAGGCATTCCAAAAGCAAAAGCCACATCGATTGTGCGGTTAAACTTAACTACTTTGGACGTGTGAGGATTGACGAGGCTTTAGACATAGCAAGGGCCATTAGCAGGCAAAAGCACAACAAGCTTTGCACGTCAAGAGCTGCATTTCGGGGTCATGACGAGAGGGCTGGCAGTGCTAATAGGGGCAACTTTGTGGAGCTTGTCAAGTCATTTGCGAAGTTTGACAGCACGATATCTGACCATTTGCAGACGTCAACAGTATTCACTGGCATGTCCAATACGATCCAAAATGAAATTGTGGAAAGTGTAGCAGCCGTCATCCACAAACACACAGACACAGAAATAAAAAACTCACCATTTATTGCTGTGCAAGTGGACGACACATCTGATATATCGAACAAATGCCAACTTACAGTGATTGTCCGATATGTTAATGGCAAAGGTAGTGTGTGTGAGCGCTTCCTTGGCTTTTATGATGTGAGCTTGGACAGAGATGCCAAAGCTATAGCCACTGTTACGATGCGAGCTATTGAGATGTACAATCCGACCGAGAAATTAATTTGTCAAACGTATGACGGTGCCAGCTGCATGAGCGGACAGCACGGTGGGGTGCAAGCTATAGTGAAGTCACAGTGTCCTAATGCACTGTTCATCCACTGTTACGCACACAAATTAAATCTCGTTTTGGCACAAGGCACAAAGGACATTCAGGCGGCGAAACTTTTCTTTGCCAATGTTGATGCTTTCCACAACTTCTTTTCACGGTCATGTAAAAGAACGGCATTACTGTGCTAAGTTGACCGTTCCGTGCGTGTGCCCGGGGGTTGTGCTGTGAGGTGGAACTTCAAAAGCCGCGCTGTCCATGCCATCCATGAGGGGCGCAAAGCCCTCTTTGTTGCCTTTGACAGGATCATAGTTGAGCCTGGATGGGACAAAGAAACCATCGCGCTTGCGATGTGGCTTTGAAGGAGAGGCTTGAGAATTTTGATTTCTGTTTTATGCTTGGTGTCTTTCAGACCATATTCGGTCTCACTGAACCTCTTTTCCAAGTCCTGCAAAGCAAGACAGCGGACATAAAAAAATGCCAGGAACGCGTCAAGGGCACACTTAGCGCAATCACATCCTTACGCACAGAAGAGAGTTTTAGTGGCCTCTATGACGAAGCGGTTCAGCTTGCCGGAGAACCTGCACCACGACGCAAACGTCGCCGCCGCGGTTGGGATGACTTCGAGCAGGGTTTAAATCAGCACCAAGACGCAGAGGAAGAGACCATGGTTTCTTTCCGACGGCCGTACTTCCAAATTCTTGACAGCATTGCCGTACAAATGACTCAGAGATTCGCAGACATGGAGCACATCAGCTTCTTTCGGGTGCTGGACCACACCTTGGTCCCATCTTTCAGCAAGCCTGCTGAGTTTCCCAGCGAAGAGTTGGCTCAGCTGATCAGAGCATATCCATTCTTTGATGAGCAGAAGCTGGTTTACAAGCTGCTCCAACTTATGTTGACTATACCAGCCACAAGTACATCCGCCGAGCGCTCATTTTCATGTCTTAAAAGGATAAAAACGTACTTGCGAAGCACATGCGGACAGGACAGACTTGTGAACCTAGCTAAAATCTCGATAAATTCTGCCGTAGTGGATGAGTTGGAGGCCAGTGGAAATTTCGATGATGCTGTCACTGACCACTTCGCAAATATGAAAGACAGGCGAATGGCATTTCTTTTCAAATAAACACAAACACAACCCAAGTGTAAGCCTACGTGCCCTGTTTTTCGCCATGTTTCATAGGCCAGTTTGTTTGTTTATAAGTTTGTTTTTGTTTATTGTGTAGGTTTTACCATACTTCTGTCTGATCGTTGTAGTCTTTGCCCCTTTCCACTTTAATTTTCTGCAGTGTGTACTACACTTTCTCTGCTGCTGTGACAAGGAAATTCCCCCCCCCTCTGTGGGATGAATAAAGTATAATCTAATCTAATATATACAGTATATACACACTGCAGGTGGCCCTACTCCCCTCCCCCCCTCGCACCCCGTCACAAGGCCAACACTCTGGGTAGTGACGCACGGACGCCGCGGCGGCCTGTGTGATGGTGAGCGCGTGTGTCCCTGGACAGCGCCAGTGGGGTCGCCAGCGCCCTGCGCTATGGGCTATGAGTCCCGGAACCCACCGGACTCTTGATCTCATTTCCTTTTTTTTTTTTTTTCCCCTCCCACCGCACCGGCGCTAAAAGGTGGAGAAGTGTGATATTGGAGTGGAGGGGGGGGGGGGGTTTAGAAGCAGGCCATCTCGGTTTCCTCAGAACCCGGACCTGAACCCGACCTGCGGTGGTGCTGACGCCAGGCGCCGGGTCCCCCAGTGGCACGGTCTGGGTTCAATTACCGACGTGCTTTCTCGAAGAAGAAAACACACACACACACACACACACACACACACACACACAAAGTGGACACAATGCAGCAAGAGAACGTTTGTTGTTGTTGTTGTTGTTGTTGTGATGGCGTCTGCTACGGCGCCGCGTGGAATACAGACGAGGCAAGCAAGAGACCGTTCGCTCGATGCGGTCCTGTGTGTGGTCGCTCGGTCGCTGAACTCGGGCCGCCCCCATGCGAGGAGGAATGCGTGTAGTTCGGCTGCATGCATTTATGAATGACCACGACTTCAGAGAGCAAACCTCCAAGGGACATCAATGCCAAAGTGCACGTGTATTATCAGCTTTCTATTCCCTAGCTGTCATCTGAACAAGGTAGTTTGTTAGTTAGTTTGCTAGTTAGTCAGCCAATGGGTTTGTCCAATTAGTTGTGTTTGTCAAACTTCCTGCTTCCTTCAAACAGGACACCGGGGGTGGGGGGGGGGGGGGGGGGGGGGGGGGAATGAGAGATTGTTTTGTTCCCGCGTCTCTATTGAGACCGAAGTGTTCGGTGATTCACGTACATTGAGTATTTTGTGAAAGGCATTTGTTGAGTGATTCAGAATCTTTGTGAAGACAAACAGCCATTTTGGGCCCTCTGTGGACCCGTCAGCTGTGACGGGTCTTGCAGGGCTGTTTCTCGCGGGGCTGTTTCTGGCGTGATGGTGGCGGTGGCCGGCGGCGGCGGCGGCGGGTTGACCTTTTAGTGGTTCTGGGCGTACGAGACGCCTTGTCACGCGCGCATCGAGGAGTTCATCAGCCACGAGGTCTATCTGAGAAGGTTTAGTCGCAGAGCAGCTCCTGTTTGTTTGCCTCTATTGTGCTTCTTTTTTTTTCTTTTTTTTGGGAAGCACCGTGAAAGAGGATTACATACAGAATGTTCAAACGTTATAATCCCCACCCGCGTTATAATCCCCACCGGAGCGAGCAAAAGCCACGAAGCAACTTTCATTCAGTCAATTCAACTGGAAAACAGACTTGAGCCGCGCTTTGCTAAATGTCGCCCCACATGCTCACGACGGCGGAGCGTCCGTTGTCCCTTGACGCTCACACGGGGAAGCGGGCGACGCGCGACGAGCGCAGGTGAAAAAACACGCGCGCGTGTGAGCGGTCGCCCGCGGCACGTTCCTCGTGGGAAACCGGTGACCACCGCGCCGCTAATCCCGGTGGCGTCCCCTGGCCGAATCAGATCTTCAGCGCCCCGCAAACCCCCCTAAGCCACCGGAAAGAGCATCAACCCCCCCCCCCCTCTACCCCAACCGGACCGCTGAGATCTTACCGGCGGTCTCCCGCCAGAGGCAGGAAGCCGCCGCGGTGTGGCCACTTGCTGCCGGCGGTGGCTGAAGACGGCGGTGATGACGCTGATCAAACGGCTCCTGTGGAGGGCTTCCGCTGGCTCGTCTGGCGCGCCGGAGGTGACAGAGCTGAAGGCTGGCGGCGCTGAAGGCTCCTGTGTTTCGCAGGGTGGAGTTTAAATGAATCGAATCGGCTTCAAAGGAAGGGGCGAGTTTGCGCGCGATGTGGCCCCTTGACACTAAACAGCAGAGGAGTAGGTGAAATGGAGGGTGGAGGGGGGGGGGGGGGGGAGGACAAAATACACGGCGATACAGAACACAAGGGAGAAGCACGTCATCGTTCTTTAACATGAAGTGTGTCGTATGAACGCCAATGTCAATTTCACATTCATAATTCATCCCCGTTGCACGTCAGCCAGCTCTGTCTACCGAGCCAGAATATTCAGCAGGACGTTCAATCTTCCGCTATTTGACGATCAAAGGGCAACGGTCATTTTAAAGGCCCCCCCTTTAACACAACACAGTCTCACTGGAGAGCAAAGACAGGTTCCACGTGCTTGTTTGAAGTGAGGTGAGAAAGCCATGTGCACTAGACGAGCGCGTGTGTGTGCGTGCGTGTGTGTGTGCGTGTGTGTGTCTGTGTGTGTGTCTGTGTGAGAGATAAAAAGCTGCAAGTCACCGTTCAGTGGAGAGTCTGCTCCCTCTAGGGGAGCCAGGCAGAGGAGTCTTAAGAGGAGAGTAAATTAAAACCGGAAGCTTCTTCTGAGCTCGTCTCATTTGGAGGGAGGGGGGGGAGGGAGGGGGGGGGGAGCGAGTGTGAAAACAAATCATAGTCTTTATTCCATTACAGCAGTGTTTCCGGTCTACCTGCAGCAGCAAGCTTCTCGTCCCTTCTGCATCTAGTTAGGTATCCAGTATCAATCCAAGCATCAATCCCAGCATCTGGCGCTGCACACAGACCCTTAGCTGCAGCATGCATCGCACATTCGACATTCGGTGCACGTCCGGATGCGCTGCAGCCCAGTAAACGCCCATATCTGTGAGCGTGCACCTGGCCCCCCACAGTCACGCACGGCTCCCCTAACACCACGGGGCTCTGGGACGCGTGTTGACGGGACGGCACTGCGGTGGTCATGGGGCTATGGGGGGTTGTGTGAGGGGGGGGTTTTGCGTCCGGCAAGGAGCGAGAGGAGATTCGAGCCGGGCGTTGGCGCCGAGGCGCCGTGAAAGCTTTCAGGGAATTACAGCGGAAGAAAACACTTTAGTATTCTAGGTGTCGGGGGCCCACAGCCCGTCCTGTTAATTGCGCCGCTGAGCTGGTACTTAAGTGATTACCGTAGGTGTTCATGTGCCGCAGTTTCCACCTCGCTGACGTCGGGCGATTGCGAAATAAAGAAAGAAATGAAGAAATATCCCTGATGGATCTCAGAACCTTTTCATTCCCCCCTTTCTCAGAGCCTGATAAGCTTGGCACATGCACGCACACACAGGCACGTACGCAAGGCACACGCACACACGCTGCGAAGGAGAGCACAGTGAGCCGGATGATTGCTGTTTTTGAACAATATGAGTGACAGAACTTTTAACAGAGCGAGCTAACGCACACGTCAGCAGCCGTCGGGGAGGAAACACACTGGGGCGGTGAAAAGGATGTTGGGGGGGGGGGGGGGCAATGCGTCCAGTTGTGTGTGTGTGATGGATGAAGACAGATACAAACATGGGGAATGGGGAAATAATGGGCATGGGGAAATAATAAAGACAGCATCACGAGAGCGCAGCATCAAGAGACGTGTTATGTGGACCGTCCATTCACTCTCCTGGGGGGGGGTGCTCGATTCTATTCAATCTAGTAGTGATTGCTGATTAACGCCATTGACTGATTTCCCTGCGCCTGCGCCTATCTGACATGTTTTGACTGCACTTTTGATCAAATTACCCGACGTGGACGGTCGATGACACTGAAAGAACCACAGACCAGATTGACATCAGGATGGACTTGTTTCTGTGTGTGTGTGTGTGTGTGTGTGTCCCCCCCTCCCCTGATGTATGTATCTTCAATTAACGATTCGAGCCGATGCCGCCCGCCGTCCTTCTGCCGTGCGCTCTGAAGACGCTCCTTCTCCCTGCGTTGTCTCCTTTCTGTTCCATCATCACCTCGTTATCCTCTCCCCGTGTTGTCGTGGGCCCGAACCCATTCAATGAGCCGCTTCTCGCCTCGCCTTCCCGTCTCACAAGAGCGTCTCTGTCTCCCGACGGAGGGGCTTCTCGTCGCCCCGCGCCGCGCTCTGTCCACCGTCTGTGCTCTTATTAAAGCACCGGACACCGCCGGCCACGTTACACGTGAGTCACGGTTGCGCAATCGGCCGTTGTGTAACCGCGGAGAAAAAAAACAACAACAGCAGCAACAACACACCACCGAAACAAACGGAGATACGGCGCGCGGGGAGGCGAGGGCCCGCCCCCTTCGCCGCCGCGGGGCCCCAATGTGATTCGCCGTCTCGTGAGGAATTCAGGAGGATTATTATTCTGCACAATATATATATATATATATATATATATATAATATCCTACATATTTAGAGTTATATTACTTATATAACTTACATTTTAATACTTGTTTTTCTTTGCACCAATTACACCAATTCCTTGTAAGTGCAAACCTGCTTGGCAATAAACTTGATTCTGATTCTGATTCTGATTCTGACAACCACCATCTCGCCCCGTGATCTCCCAGCAATAGAGGAAGAAACAGAGGAAGAAACAACAGAGTGTTTGATGTCACTGTACTGTGCTGACGATCCCAGAGCTTCGACGAGCCGCGACTTCCTCCCCTGGGGTTTTCTCCACCTCCACGTCATCGCGGTCACGATGATCATCTCCGCGGGGCTGTAATCGAGGTTTGACTCAGCCGCGGCCCACGAGCCAGGCCACCGCCATACGCACGGCCAAACGGTTAGAGGCAATGAAGAGCAGGCAAAGAGCATCTCCCTGCTCTGCTGGATTGACGTCCACCCCCACCCCCCCCCCCTCCCCCGAACAAAACAATTAACACTAATAACGTTGTTGTTGTTGTCGTGTTGTTGTTTTATTGTTTTTATTACACCACCACCACCACCACACGCCCCGAAGATGAACAACCAAGTTCTGCAGACTTCTTCTGACTCATGCGTGGCAATATTTGGAGAAAATTGTTGATTAGAAGGAGAGAGAAGAGAGAGAGAGTGGCAATAGTAGAGATTTAATATGTATTTTGTTTGGTGTGAGTCACCTTATATGAAAGGCAAGTTGAATAGAAAAGTTGGGCCACAGGCAAATTAAGGATCTTGGGGTTGTTTAAACACGTACGTGGGGATATGAAAAGTCCTCACCATTAATTTGTGTGCTCCAAAACAAACAATGCGACAATATAAAAAATCTCATATGCGCAACCACATACCACATATGTACATTGGAAGTTTTTTCTCCGTTTGGTCGTCTTTGGGGACACCTGCGATGACGCACGCTGAAGCAGAGCGTGCTCTGTTGGGGTTGGCCCACAACGCCGGCCCACCGCACCGCTACCGTCTGACAAAACTGTGGCGCTTGCCGGGAACGTCGGCGTCGACGCTCGGCTCTTAACGCTCACAAACGTCGCACACGCAAGCGGGCTTCCATCGGTGGGGGCCGTAGGCTCACTCGCCATCGCGTGGACCTCATTCGGCCAAAGATGTGTGGGCAGCAGTATGATGATTGGCGGCAGTAGCTCAGTGGGTAGAGCGGGGTGGACAGAGCGGGTCGTCCACTCACCGTAGGGTCGGCGGTTCGATTCCCTTGATCCCCCACCTCCAAACTGTCCACATGTCGAACCCTCACAAATGTACTCACTCAAGTGTAATTCACTTTGGACAAAAGTGTCTGCTAAATGACTTCACCGGATCCAATAATCCTTGTCAAGTCACCAATCATCATGGTGACCTGACAGGATTATTGGAATTGCCAATTCCTTTGAGATTGCCACATTCAGCATTTCAAAAGGAGAGATGAGATTAATCAATTCCCTATGTGATGTTAACATATTGGCTGTGTGTTTGCATGCCCCCCCCCCCCCCCCCCTCCCTTATGTTATGTCTATGAAAGACCACCGGGAAGTCCCCGCTCGCCCTGGTCCTCACAGGTCCAGAGGGAGTGAGTAGTCGCCGCGGTAGCCTTCACAAGAGCCATCGCTTCTCTGTACCATGGCACCACGCTCAAGTATCTCTCATTCTGTTTGTCAAGGACTCACCCCCCCCCCCAGCATCCACTGTCCACTGTTATCAGGTTTATCAGCATTCAGCGATGCAGGGGGAGGGGGCGGGGTGAACATAGCCGCAACAAAAAAGGTCAGGGGGGGTCAATTTTGAAACAAACGACGGCCTTTCAGATCGGCCAAATTGATCATAAAAGGAGGGTTGCCGGTAGCCGTGGTGAACAGTGAACAGTTCAGAGTAGACCAGAGGCATGACACCGTGCCCCGGTAGGTCAAGGAAAACACAGTCTGCACGGATCCCCCTGTGTCACTGCGTAGTGCAGCTCAATAGCTGCCCACGCCTAAAGGCGCTGCAACGGGGCAGACTCACGAACAAACCTTTGGTACGAAAGACTGTCTGCAGGGCATGTGGTCCCAAACATGCACGTGAGCAAACACACAAATGGCCGCCCACACATATGCAAACACACACACACACACACACACACACACACTAACACACTCACACCTGCAGGCACGTGCACATACACATGGGCACACACACACACACACACCTGCAGGCACGTGCACATACGCATGGGCACACACACACACACACACACACACACACACACACACCTGCAGGCACGTGCACATACGCATGGGCACACACACACACAACACCTTTAGGCAGGTGCACATACACATGGGCACACACACACACACACACACACACACACACACACATACATGCATACACACACATACACACACACACACACACACACACACACACACACACACACACACACACACCATACACACACACACACACACACACACATGCATACACACAGCTGTATCTGGGCTTCACATTCAGACTAATGATTTTAACACGAGTGCCAACTGTTAATTGCCTTCTATTGCGCGAGCAATAGAAGGCTCCTGCGGTAATAAGCAGGGAGCTCCTCGCTTCCCCGACGCTCTGCCAGAACATTGTGCTGTAAAACATGTTGTCAGGGTAACGGTTAGCCAGACCCCGAGGGGAGGGGTAGGGAGGGGTAGTCAGGTCACTTGCTCATGTTGCTGTAGTAATGTCATCGATGTGGTTGATGGTGCCATTCAGTAATGCTGTGAATCGTACTAAAGGGAATTACATAAGGACACGATGTGCATTGACTTGCAGATATGGCAGCTCAGGTGTTTTTTGACTCATTCGGTGCATACGATAATATGGTATTTAGTGGTCGCCTTGGTTCAAAGTATGACGCATGCATGTATTATCATGGGTGGCCCTAGTAGTCATCCAATATTGGTTATGTTAGTGCCATGCTCTGCAAATGGAGCTACACCCTGACCAATGATGAGATAGCACTGCAGTGCCCAGCTGTCAGGGCAAAAGTGGACAACAACAACAACAACAACAACACCAGAGATCACAATGTGTACACTGCTTTTTAACATCAACACGTCGACAGCGGCTGTTACACTACATACAACCTGTGTTGACAGAATAACATGCATAACTTTGCATGCATAACATCACATTGACAAACAATTCTTCAATGGCATATTGATTGTCTTGCAGGTGTACTTTTAACATTTAATCAGTAGCGGTGTGAGCAAGTATCAACAGATATCAACAATTGACTGTTGGCCTAGTTAGGAACACATCCATAATGTAATTTTGACTTGTAGCAGTTCTAAAAGAAGTTCTCACATTACAGACATCATTAATGGACACAATTATGTGGGAGATGTGAATTCTTTTCATAGCTAGTCAGGTTTGAATTATAGATATTAAAAAAAGGAATATATACTAGTCAAAATGCCATCGTTGATATCTCCAATGGCTTATGTACATATCTGAGAAGAGTATGGAAATTTGTGCTACATAACCGAAATCGATATATAAGTGACATCTTGAATGAACATTTTAACCAGTCAAAATGTTTGACATGTCGAAAGGTCCCTTTGACTAAATCCCTCCGAGTGCAGCCCTGGCGTGCAGCAAGTGTTCAAATGGCGAGCCACAGCAGGTAACAGGTCACCAGAACCTTGTCACTGGTCATTGTAATTAGGAGAGTGGTTTGGATGTTTGTTTGTCAATACAGATCAATTCCTGCCAGACCATTTTGTGAAGAGAAGCCTGTAAAGGGTAAAGGGGCATTTAGCTGACACTTTTGTCCAAAGCGACTTGAAATCAGTACATTTGTGGGGTTCGACATGTGGGACAGCTGGAGGAGGTGAGGGGGGATCAAGGGGATCAAACCGCCGACCCTACGGTGAGCGGACGACCCGCTCTGTCCACCGCTCTTCCTTCTGAGCTACTGCCGCCCCAAGCCTAGTCTGTTTTGCGAGTCATTCAACGAGGGGGGCGAAACATCACGGAAACACACACACACAAAGCCCTTTTCTTCTTCGATTAAAATCCCCATAACGTTTGCTTCCTCCCCCCTCCCGGGAGCCAACGGTGTCGCGACGCATCGAAAACCCCGACGCCCGCAACACCCAACCCGACGCCTCGCAAAACAACAGCCGAAAGGGCAACCCTCTCCCGCCCCTGCGTGCACGCTACGTGTCTCTCCGGGCTCGCCGGCGTCACCCCCGGCTTCTGGGGGGGGGGGGGGGGTGCACGCCACAAACCCGACGGCGCGTTTCCTGTCGGCGTCAGGAGACCGCCGGCGAACCGGCGACGCGACACGCCGAGACACCCTCGTCTCCAAAGTGCAACAGGTGTGTGATTAGCCGGCGAGGGGGAAGAAAGTAGAAAAGAAGGAGGAGGAATGGGCGCCGCCACCACTTAATTTCTAAAAGGCCGGCGCAAGGGGGCGATATGTCAGTCTCTCTCTCTCTCTCTCTCTCTCTCGGCGCCGGCGCCCTCCGTCACCGCGCATTAGCCGAGCATCCGCCTCGATGGCGGCGGCGGAGTGCGGAATACAAATCGCACTATTAACGCCCCCCCCCCCCCCCCCCCCCCCCCCGCACGCAGGCGGAAGTCGGCTGCCCTTCAGGGGAGCCGCAGAGAGAGTGCAAATTGAATGGCCGGCCTGGTAGTGAGAGAGCAACAGAGAGAGAGAGAGAGAGAGAGAGAGAGAGAGAGAGAGAGAGAGGAGAGGAGAGAGAAGAGAGAGAGAGAGAGAGAGAGAGAGAGAGAGAGGACCTTTCGGTCTTTATTGGTCATTCCCTGTATTTTTTTGATATGGGAATGAAATGTGTTCTCTGCATTTGACTCATCCTATTGTACATAGGGGGCAGTGGGCCTGCTATGTTCAGCAGCCCGGGGAGCAAGTTGGGGGTCCAGTGTCTTGCTCAAGGCACTTCAACATGCAGACAGTTTGGAGGTGGGAGAGAGAGAGAGAGAGAGAGAGAGAGAGAGTGAGAGAAGTGAATCACACATCATCATCATCGCATACACTCATCCAGTTGACAATGGTGAATCCAAACGTACCCCACCCCCACTCACCTCTCTGAGCCCTTTACTGTCGCAAAGAGGGCAACCCCCCCCCCCCCCCCACACACACACACACAGCACGCACACACACACACACACACACAGCACGCACCACACACACAGCACGCACACACACACACACAGGTTTTTTGACGAGCTTCATCTGCGATAATCTCCCTACTGCGCGGTGATACTCGCCATTACCAACCTGTGATTAATCTGTCAATTTCAGGGGCTTACGTCTCCTCTAACGGGCAATTAACAAATTGCCGCATGACAGAGCATGCATGTGCCGTCCTCCTTCTCCTCCTCCTCCCTGTCAGACAAGGAGGTGGGTCTCCGGGGGGGGGGGGGGGGGCGTCGGGTCTTGGCGATGGGTGCTCTTGACCGCCCCCGCTTCAGGCGCTGATGGACCCCAGCATGTCACCGCATTCTGATGCACCTGTTGCCATGGAAACGCTCCCGCCCCCCCCCCCCCCCCGCCCCCCCCCCGCCGCCTGAGTCATTGAACACAAACCCCGGGTTATTGGCACCGGCATGCCAGCGCCACTTTACCTTAAGTGTGGCAGCGGCCCCGATGCGTGCGCACCTGTCAACGGAGCGACGGCGGAAAACAAAAGACGCCCACAAGCTGCTTTCTGCGCCACCACCCCCCCCCCCCCCCCCCCCCCCCCACCCCCCCCTCCCCCCCCGCCAGGGGAGGCCGGGGGGTGGATGCTGTTTTGTGAATGGAAACGCAGCCCTCGTTGACTGAGCTAACTTGAATTCCTTGCATTCCCGCAGTGCTGGCTGGCAACAGGGGACTAAGCAAGAGCACACAAAGAGCTCTACAGCCAGCTGTGGAGAACTCTCTCCTTCTCTCTCTCTCTCTCTCTCCTTCTCTCTCTCCCCCCCTCTCTCCTTCTCTCTCTCCCTCTCTCCTCCTCTCTCCCTCTCTCTTCTCTCCCTCCTCACTCTTTCTCTCTCTCTCCCTCTCTCCTCTCTCTCTCTCCTCCCTCTCTCCCTCTCTCCTCTCTCTCTCTCTCTCCTCTCTCTCTCTCTCTCTCTCCATCAGGGGAGGCAGCAGTAATGAATGTAATGCTGTTCAACTCGTGCTCATTTGCGGGCGAAAGACAACACGGGTATTGCAGCGGTTTAAGGTCCATATCCCTGGACCGCGACTTATCAGTGCATTACAGACGAGACTGGTGGTTTTTATTGTGAGGAAGAAAGTGTGAGTCTGCCACACCACAACCAACTGCAACGCTGGCTAACCGTGCTTTTATCTGATAACAATGAGAAGTGGTTGAAGCTGAGGGGAATGCAAGAAAAACAAATCGATATTCCGAGTTTCTAAAAACAGGCGATAGCGATGGGAATCGGATTCATTATTTCTTCATTGTTTTATTAGCTGAAAGTGGAGTTGTCAGGGGCTGAGTTACACTGGTAGAAGAAAGAAAAAAAAAAACAATGTGACAAATAAATAAATAAACATCACAATGCGTACCTAATTTCTGCGAGGAAGGAGCGCTCCTTCAATGAGAGGTCACACAATCTGGTTATTTTCGTCTCTTATGACAGCGGCAAAACCCACACTCTGGGTTCCATTAGGGTGGCACTAGTTCACTGGGGTATGCGCAGCCCCAGAATGATTGGTACATCTAAATGTAGCGTCGGCTCATCTGGAACGGCATCAATCTAGATCTAAAAAGCCGGCCTACAGAGCCGTCAATGGAACTGCCCCTGCCTACCTCCAAACATTAGTGAAACCCCACGCCCCTGCTCGAGCACTCCGCTCAACTACCTCAGCCGGTCGACTGGTACCGCCATCACTGAAAGGAGGAAAAGGTTGGATGGCGAAGTCACAACTCTTCTCCATTTTGGCATTGCAGTGGTGGAACGAGCTCCCTGCCAATGTCAGGACTGCAGAGTCCTCCTCTTCCGGAAGAGAGTCAAGGCCCACTTGTTCAGAGTTAACTTGAACCCTGCCTAACCCTACCCTCACGCTCTTATTGGTTTTACGTCTTGTCACTTGAATCACTCTTTGTAACTTGGCACTTTAATCGCTCTTTATAACTTGGTGCTTAGTCAGAGATGTTGTATATTATGCAATGGTTAGCCTAGCAACTGAAATGCTTGAAACTTGTCCTGGTGACTTTCTCACTGTATTGGCAGCAATGTAATGTGTCACCTTCTTATGACAAATGTACCTCTTTGTAAGTCACTTTGGATAAAAGCGTCTGCTAAATGCCCTAAATGTAAATGTAAATGATGTAAATGTAGATCTAGTCGCTGTTGGTTAAACGAGATGACACGGCGCGAGATCCCTGGGCGTGGCAAATCGCCGAACTCCCATTGGTCGCTGAGTTCCGATGGAACGCCCCCTCTCTCGACATCCCGCTGCGGAATGCGACACTTCCGGCGCCAAAGGCTTGCGCTGGAATTCTGACGCGGTGTGACGCTTCCCTTTTCCCTTTTTTTTTTAAGTCACTTCGGTTATATATAGAGTCACTGCGTTGCGCCCGCGCACACGGACGCCATTGTTGTTGTGTTGGCACCGCCAACGCTCCTTTTTCTTCACCGCCATCTGTTTCCAAATGGGCTCCTGAGGAGGCTCGCCCGCCACGGTCACGCTCCGCATTTAAAGACTAGGGGCCAAATGTGTCTCTGTGTGGCAATTATCCTTAATGCTCGGGGCTCGGTTACCAGCCGCCCGGGTCGTCTCTTCCAACCGATGATTAAAATGCACGTGCGCCTTCTTCCCCGCCGTGAGGCGCGCCCCGCCGTGGGTGTCGAGGGGGGTGCTATTTGGGGCACCAATGTGCACCAATTTGGGAGCCTTTCAAAAACAAAGGGTAAAGGGTAAATTTAGCAGGCGCTTTTGTCCAAAGCGACTGACAATCAGCGAGGGTTCTACATGTGGACAGTTGGAGGAGGAGGAGGAGGGGGGGGGGATCAGGGGGGATCGAACCTAGACGACCCTACGGTGAGTGGACCACCCGCTCTGTCCACCCGCTCTACCCACTGAGCTACTGCCAACTTTTTTTTTTAATTCAGGCCCTTGCCGTGTGCAGATCACACACAGACACACACACACACCCACACACACACACACACACACACACACACACACATAGGGAGAGCCACTGATTGCCGCGGTGAACAGGTTAACGGCAGCCACGGGGGCCCAGCCCAGCCGCAGTCAGAGCACCGCGGTGCCATCCCGGCTGGAGAAGATGTGGCTCCGTGCGGTTTCCAAAGCTCTGGGGCACAATGGCGACGCCGTCGCCGCTCTGCGACTACTGCGCCAAAACCGTTCCACGAACCAATCAGACGCCACCGAACCGAACCGCCCAAAAAAAAAAAGAAAAAAAAAAAAACATATTAAACCTTGCGGTTTAATATGGTAGCTTCCTCTCCGTGAATGAGGTTTCCTGACCGAGGAAGAGGAGGAGGAGGGGGGCGGGGGGGGGGGGGGGGATGTCATTGGAAGATAGAAAGGGTTGAGTCACGCCTTATTGTCCTGCAGCAGCCTTTTCTCTTCGCAATTCCGGACTCGGCGTGCACACCACACAGGTACAGACAGATCTCCAGGCTGAGGGCTCATGCAGAGCGATGATGCTCGGCGAGGGGAGGCATCACACTTGCGCTCCACTTGCGTCATCAAGGATACAGGGGGATGAGTCACTCCCGGCAACTTGCACTGCAGTTCCAGGTGAGCGCAAGTGCAGCGCAAGTGCGGCACACCTTAAAGGTATTCCCCTCGGTAATGTAGCGACAGCAAACAAACTAAACGATTCTTTTGAGGGGCTGGCCGGAGCTCAGGGATCCGGGGCCTCGAGTTAAAAGTTACCACGGTCGTGTTTTGCTTTTATTATTGACAAAATGTTTTTTTTTAACCGGAAAACCTGCAAACTTTCATGACATCATCAGCAGCGGCTCTCGCTCTACCCCTCCCTCTCTCTCGAAGGAAATCCGTTTATGGAGCTCATGCGAACAGGAAGCTTGTTACCATGGGGACGCAGTGTTTTCCCTACTCCATTCGGCAGTGGTGCAGCGCCGCCGCTGGATCAGCAGCGCCACTTCAGTCATCCGGGCAAAAAGACAACGACAACAACAAAACGCATGACAATGCTGCAAGATGCATTAGCTCGTGTGTGGAAGTTTGGACTAAATGCAAGAAGCACAAACAGAGAGCAAGCTACGTATAAATACAAGGTACCCCAACACATTTGATTGCGTAGGACAGAAGCAACGGTAAAACCCCAGACGGTGGGGTGACTACAGATTAACTAAAAAACTGTCTTTGCGCGGACATTAATGCTGACAAAACGTGGTTTTGCATTCCATTTGTATTTTTATTAAATTGTTCCATCATTTCTGTCGTAATGAGTGCACCGGGGGGACTATTTGAATCACTGGGCACACACTAACCTCTCTGTGCCCGCGCACACCAGCGGCGTGCACAGGCGCACGTCGACGTTGTGCACGCGCGCACGTCGACGCTGTCTATGCAAATGCGCACTTCGACACTGTTGCACACGCGCACCTCACACCTCAGCGCCACTGCCAGAAAAATCGTACGGAAAACACAGGGATGGCTGTCTGTTTGCCTCACTTGCCGTTGTTGTATAAATGACACTGAAAACACACAAAGGAAATATCTCCCTCTATTCAAAAAGGCCCATGGTGCAGTGTTTCTTTATGAAGGGACTGAATAGGGCATGGACCAATTTTGTTGCAGGAATCATACTTCAGTTAATCAAATCTGCCTGTCATGTTATAATAATGCATGCATGCCAGATCTGATAATGCACCACATCAATGCTACATAAACATAGAGACTGTAATAAGCACAGCTTTAAGCTTTAACTTACACGTGAGTGAAGTTACACCGAGTGTGTTGATAAGCACAAGGTTGACGATGCACTTTTTTTTTAATGTATGACAAATAAAACAGTATGCATGCAGCAATCGCAAATACAACAATGTTTCATTCATAATTTCAATTTCATAGATTCATACCACACAACTGCTTCAAGGCAAGCCATGTATTCTTTTTTGTGTTAGAGTCTGCAATTCTGAGCATACAGCGTGCGCAGTGGTGAATTTGAGTCCATTATGTTGAAAAAGTTACTACTCGTTAGCAAGAAGAGTTTTTCTTAATGCATGCTGCCACCTAGTGCATGCTACATACGACTTCAGGTAGTTGCAAGCACCCAAATGACTCCGAAGTTAACTAGTGTGATCTGGGTGGAAAAGAATGTGTGCTCTTAACATGTCTGCTTTGACTAGGGGTGTGATTAAAATGGATGGGCACTTACTTTCTTAATTAGCTAAATTATATGTATTGATGACACTTCCTAACTTGAAGTGTGTTCAGCCACAATTATTCTGAATTAGCTTACTGTCCAACATGACCGGTGATTGGGTGTGTGTAAATTATGAAGTTATGATTATATTTTTACTGTGCTCACATTAATTACAAAAAGATCCACAGTGCCATGCTTCCAGTCAACAATACATCTACTGATGCACAGCCTTGGACACATCATCAGTGTTGTATCCTAGACTCACTGGGTGTTTCGGGTCTTGCAACAGACACCCTCATCCAGGCGACCCGACCGAGGTGATCAAATCTCGGCCTGTGTCCAAGTAGCATGCTACACCCACTACACTACACTACACTACACTACTACCACTACAACCACTGCTCTCCCCTTTTCAACCAGAGCCATCTGGAGGCTTTTTCTGCTGCCTCCACATTGTTGCTTATGGCCCTTCTGCGGTTGACCCCCGTTATGCCCAGTGAGCCATAGGCTTTGCTCAGAGAGTGGCTGGCAAACCCCCGACAGCCCACCTCCACTGGCATACACCTGGTCTTCCACCCGTTCCTCCGACAATCCTCCACCAGCTCCTGGTACTTCTCCCTCTTTCTCCCTCAAATTGAATTGAAGTTTTGGAATAACAATCATTTTCTCATGCAAACGTTTATCATCTGTTGCCACGTCAAAACAAACCACTGAACTGACAGGGAGACGCAGCCTCGCTCATTTGAGATGCCTCTGACTGATTTGTGATTTTCCACAATTTCACACTCAACCCAGAGAAACGCATGCAGACAGAAAAGCCGCTGAGCACTTTGTCTCAATCATTTACAAAACGAAAAATCCAAATGCAGAACAACAAATCACAGAATTCTTGTTCTGCAGCAATAGCCCAATCTGAATTCAGAAAGTGTAATTATCCCAACCTAAGTGATAGTCGTCACCAGTGAAGTGGAATACAATGCAGTCCAGTAATATCTGTGAAAGGACTTTAAAGGATGTTTGTAGTCCAAAAAAATAAAGGATGTGGCATGAGCAGCCTTTATTTTGTTTATTGGGGCCCCTTATTTATGTGCTACCTTCATTAGTGTACCATTAGCTTGTCTACCGGTCCTTCAAGCCTAATCACACATGCAACCTTTCTCAGAGACAATTTGATGCTTGACGCACATACCCAGAAAACATTTCACGGTGGCTGTACCCTTTCCCGCACGTCTACCGTAATGTCAAAGTTGCTTCCGGTTAAAATTAGCGATTAGCCCCGAACGGTGGTTTTGCTATTCCAAAAGAAAAAGAGACAGGTATATATATATTGGTGAGTGGCAGTGGGCTTTCTCTGTCCCCCGGTCCTTGTGCATTACAAATGCAAATCGTCCAATTTCAACTTGTTTTGTGTTCCAGCTGTGAACTGGAGCTAAATCGCCTACTTCCTTCGCCACATGACACTGGCGAGTTTCTCCCCGTCTCAGGGTGCAGTTTGTTTCTGTGACGAGCGACCCGACGTGTTCTGTTAAATGCAACCATCAACACCGATGCATGTTGGGTGATGGGCAAGTGCCCTTTTGACATGTTTTCATTTTTTTCAGGTGAGTCAGAAAACAGAAGACTGGAAGACAACCGAGGACATGACATGTGTTTAAACTATGCCTCAAACGACTAAAACACCTGATTAATATCCCCACAAACCTCACACAGGTGCAAGACCAGGCGTGGTCGGGGGTAGGGGGATGATTGGATAATTGTCCATCTCTCATCAGTTTTGCCTCAATGGGACGTGAACAGTTCCTTCCGGTCTGACTGTCTGAGTAATGTTTCTCGTCTGCACATCTGCCATTACTTCTCAGACACATTATGGTCCTCACATTCGGGAATCAACACTGCGTAGCCTGGCCATTGTACAATTCCACACATTAAATTCCCCTTGTGAAAGCATCATGCCCTCATCCACCTCACACATCTCCGCAAAGAAACGGAGGGGGGGGGGGGGGGAATGAAAGTTCTGCCATAACAGATAGTTACTATACTGTTTTGTTGATGATGGCCATAACCAAACCGTAGGTTTTTATGACTTGTTTACAGCCTGACCATTACGCCCGGGGAAAAACTTCTCACAACCACAGAAACAAACCAGACAACGACTCTCTTGCAAAACCAGAATTCTCTGTCAGATAGCAATGTGTCACGCGCCTTCTGGATAGACCGATAGATCATTACCGCAGCCACGTGACACCCTGTCTGCAGCTCCAGGGTGCAGGAAGTGGACGAGACCACAGCGACCTCATCAGACCGATCGCTGAGTGTGAAGAAGGCAGGAGGCTAATAGAACGGATCTGCACATCGGGAGGAGGAAATGAAACAAAATGTGGTCTTTGCTAATGCGGGTGTGATAAGAGGTGAGACACAGAGAATCCATATTCATTGAAAGCTATCGTTGGGTTTTCTGTCAAAACTTTCCAGAGAGGCAGGCAGGGAGAGAGAGAGAGAAAGAGAGAGAGAGAGAGAGAGACACACACACACACACACACACACACACACACACACACACACACACACGCTATCCTGAGCTCCAACATCATCCACCAAAGTGTTTATTTGGCATGAAAGAAAGAGAAAGCAGGCTTTGCTGCAGGCCTGAAAGACAAAAAATTATTACAAAATATGTATTACAAAATGACATGACCAATATCTTCCTGTAACATCAGTGCCGTGATGGATGTATGTATTTCACCACACTGCGGTCAGTATTTTGTCTAGTGGCTACAAATATAGTTTGTATATAGAAGAACCTTTCAAACTTTGTAAAGAATTGTTCATATCAGAAGTGTATATCTAAGTACAATATCTATGGCTTATGAGTCAGCAATCTCCCACAGCACCATATACATATCAGGCAACCCCAAGTGGGCTGTAGGCCCGTTCTTCTTAGTATTGCATATTGCATATAAGTACTATGTACATATCTTAGGGCATGGGACGAAAACACCTTGCAGGTCAATGACAATAATTATCATAAGAGTAAGTTACAAAAGTATATCAGTACGGGTCTCTGAATAAAGGTATTTACCGGCTTAAACAAATATGTCTGATAAAAACTGCTGTCATGCAGTCTGTCTAGCAGAGGGGTATCTTCACTATAATATTGGAGGCATAGTATACATAGCAAACTATACTGCCAGCTGTGTGTGTGTGTGTGTGTGTGTGTGTGTGTGTGTGTGTGTGTGTGTGTGTGTGTGTGTGTGTGTGTGTGTGTGTGTGTGTATGTGTGTGTGTGTGTGTGTGTGTGTGTAAAATGGGCTTGATGTTATTTTATTAATTAAATGACTCAGCCCCTTTCCTCTGAGGAAAAACGTGAAGATCACTGCTTAAAAGAAAAGTCAAAAACATGGAGATCTCCTTCCAATAAAGGATACTCGCGCAATCTAAATATGCAGAATTTAAAACAAGGCCAAAATGAAAGGGCCAACAATCCTTAATCAAACATTACATATAATAAAAACATTTAAAATGTATTTACATCTTGAAACAATATTGAGTATATAACGGATATATCAAAATAAAACAAAAATCGAATAATTAAAAAGTGTACGGAAGGTACTCCGCGATCAGCTGTTCGACGCTTGCGTGACGTCATTTCCGGACTCGATTGCTCCATCGCTTTCTACTTATAGCTTACAGCTTCGCGACGGGCGAACATGGACAAGACGAGGCAAATGTCAAAATGCTATGTGACAATAACACGACAACAAATTTAACCTGTTGTTCTAGCTGAGGTGAGCGGATGTTTACGTTATGGACCACAACCCTCCGTGTTTATGTGATAGATTCCCCCTGGTTAGCTGAGTTGGCTAACAACTTTTGCTATATTCGCCGTCAAGGTAGTATGCTTACTGCATGCCTGCTGACATGGAAGTGTTACATTCTGCTAGTATTTGCTTAATCCAGGATGTCTTCTAAAATTATCTCGTTGGAATGCTTTTGCATGTTCAAGAAAGTGACAGTGACATGTCCTCTACTGGGTTTTTAATGGACACTTCCACGCTTTAGTTGTAGTCTAGCGAACCTTAACGCGACCGTCTGGAGTGCCCCGAGATATATCGTACTTTAAATCATTCGTCTTGGCCTTCTACCTCCCATGTCTGTCTGTCCACCAGGCTCGTCCTCGCTGTCTCCCCGCACTGGTGACTTATTTTTGGGGGGCGCTCCGTTGGATAGACGCGCTCCATTGGGACAGGGAGGGTTATTTTTGGTTGGCTTCGCCCATGAAAGAAACACTGCCAACAGGGGCATGATATGGACACTTAAGATTCATAGTTAAGTTGAAGACGCATGGTTTTGCGGAATGGATCCAGGTGTTGTAGACATCCCGGTGATTCTTGTCATCAAGGCACCGAACCAGAAGTACACCGACCAGAGAATTAATTGCTTCCAGAACTGGACAGTGGAGAAGCTCAAAGCCCACCTCTCTGATGTTTATCCCAGTAAGCCTGTGAGTATTTAATTTCCGATCTTTCGTTTTTGTTTACGTGAGTTCAAGCATGTTTTATAGGTAGGCACGGTTTTTTTTAACCTGTCATCTCTAAAGCATAGTGAAAGGCCTTCAACTGCATATTGTACACGCAGCAACATGTTTCCACACATACATATCTTCTCATTTTAAATACATGACACATTTGAATAACCGGAGCCGTGCCTTATCCTTGACAGCAAATAAGTCATTTTAATAACCGTGTGCTTATGGTTCTATGAGCTCAAACCTGTTGAGTAAGTCCGAGTTTGCCATGGGACAAGTGTTATTGACCCATGGCCTTGTATACCCAGAGTCCCTTGGCCAGTGCATGACCTCTTCCAACCTTAAATCATAAATAATCATGTTTGCTTCACATGGAGCACAGACCTGCTTTAACCATTTACAGCATGTCTGTGCTCCCATGTCACATGGTGACTTTATGGTCAAAAAGCTGAAGAAAAGCCAGGTGCTACAGGGGATTATGAAACCCAGGGTCAATAACAATAGGAGACCTCTTGTACCCAGCCTTGAGCGTTCCCCACAGCTGACCCAGCTTTCGCTCGCTTTGTTGTCATTATTAGTGCTTACGGCACTTCCTGTTAGTCATTTTTCAAGGGCTTCCTCTTATTGAGTCACCGGTGAAGAAAAGCTTGCGAGACTGAGGACGGGGGAACTCTTTTACCACAGAGCCACCAAAGTGGGGCCGTTACAAAAGCTTGTCTGAATGAGAAGGAGAGGTGTGCATCCTAGCCATCCTTTTGTAGCACGGCCGTGTTTCCGCACTGGATAACATTTTTCTCAAGCAATTAGTCATTTATGATCAAACACATTTTATTTCTATCGCAGGCCAGTTCAGCTTATGTATTTAGTGTGTATATACTCGATGTGAATAAAAAAAAACAGCCTTTTAAACTTGAAGGAAAAACTACAAAGAAATAAAAGCTGAAACAACAGGGAAAAGGAAATGCACCTTGTGAAGGGCTGTGCAACAGTAAAGCCAAGAGGTTGTCCAAACGTCTTTCTAGAAAGGCTAACACTACAATAGGCCCTTCTAAAGGTTAGCATGTATAGACATTTGAAGACATTAATGTGCAAGTTTAATCTGAATTGCTTTTTTTTTTCTTTTCTTTTTTTTTGCCTTTTAGTAAATGACCCTGTTCAGTACATCCCAGAAGAAAAGGTCCCTGATGACATTTAGCTTAATCCCCAATTAGAGCAGTCAAATCCCCCACAGACTTCACTATTGTGGGTGGTAATCATGCACTATGCTCCATCTATCTATCTATATATTATGTCACCTGTCTCCATCTAGATATATCTAGATGTATACATATGCTTATGAATCCAAAGTTAAACTTCCCACCATTTTAAAAATGCATTATTTTAGTGTCCTATCCTAAAAAGATAGAGAGATTATATATGATTTATGATATAGAAGAAAAAAGTGCATTTATATTAGGTATGTTTGGTATTTTAATTACATTGTTCTGTTTTTTAATTACACCATTCTGTGATACCTCATTAGAGCTCAAAAGACCAAAGGCTGGTGTATTCTGGAAAGCTCCTTTTGGATCACTTTACCTTGAAAGATGTCCTGAGAAAGGTAGGTCCTGGCTGTATGAGACCCCTTGTCATGTCTCTGTTTCCTCATAGAAGCCTATTAGAAAAATGGAGAATTAAAAAATTTTTCTCACTCAAGCAGTTACTGTATGGCTGTTTACTGTATAAATATAATATAATAGAATAAAAATACTTTATTGATCCCAAGCTGGGAAATTACGGTATTTGCTAACAAACAAGTTGATAGTTCACAATTAAAACCGGGATTTCTAATGGCAGTAGCTCAGTGGATGGAGCGGGTGGACAGAGCGGGTCGTCCACTAACCGTAGGGTCGGCGGTTCGATCCCCTCGTTCCCCCACCTCCTCCAACTGTCCACATGTCGAACCCCACAAATGTACTGATTGCAAGTGGCTTTGGACAAAAGCGTCTGCTAAATGCCCCCCTTTACCCTAACAAACGATGAGGAACAAATCTATAAGCATCGGAACCCCGGCCACTCCACTTAGTCTCTCTGACCAGAACTGCTGCGATTACGCCTCCTGTCATCTCACGTCACAAGCGATGGGCGAGAGAGACGAAGAGCGCTCTCTCGGACCGCCGCTTGCGGTTGCGCGTTACGACGGGCCATGCACACCCCCCCCCCCCCCTCCCCTCTGTGCTAACCCCGCGGTGTGTGTGTGTTCCCCACAGCAGGACGAGTACCACATGCTCCATCTGGTGTGCGCGTCGCGCACGCCGCCTCCCTCCCCCAGGGCCCGCGGCAGCAGTAATAAGGCCCCGCCGGGTCCCGCAGCCGGCCCCACGGTGCGCTTGCCACACACTGCTCACGGGTTGCCCTTCATTTCATCATCATCATCGCCATCCTCATCATCAGTGTCATCATTAGCACGGCCACAGCAAGGCTGCGGCTGAAGCCTATTTTCATGGTCGATTTAGTTGTTTTGATGGATCAATGAGGCTGTCAAAAGTTTTAAATGATGGCAAACGCTATCCCAAGTTACCTGAGTGAGTAACTGGGCTTGCATTATCTGACAAGCAGACAAGAAAAATGTAACTGCTGCATTTATAATGATCCACAAACCAAATATTGCAATTGAACTGCAACAAGCAGGACATTTGTTATTTATACTTGAGACATGACATAAATGATTGATCTTAATCAAAATTAGATTAATCTATATTTAATCGAAAGCGATTAGTTGATAAAAATGACAAATCATTGCAGCCTTACATCACATCTGTTACCGTTAGTAATCAATCACATTTGGTGTGCATGCATAATGTACTTTTTGTTTTGTGTAAAAACACATGACTGAAACCTGAAACCCGACCCCCCCCCCCCCCCCCCCATTTTTTTTTTCGTGTCCCATCAGAATTCTGCAAACCCGCCCACGTCTGAGAGCGGCCAATCGCAGGGCAGCGATGGGGTCCGGCATCGAACGCACGGCCCATACTACCCCATGCATCCAGCCTTCATGCATGGGTAAACCTTCTTAAAAACACTAAGCCCATAACTCGTGATCCGTTTATAGGATTGGAGGATTAGACTTGTTTGCATACATACTTCTTTTAAACTCCATAACTCTTTGTGTGGCAGCATGCCATCATGGAACCAGTATTCACCACAGCCAGTTCCTCCAACGAACCCAGCAGAAAGTCCCTCATACAACAACATGACACTCATGTGGTGGCAGCAGCAATACCTTCGTCAGTACTACATGCACTAGTAAGTACAGTCTAAAAATCGGAGTTGTGCCAATTAGCACCACCTAAAGGTATGCAGGCGGTACGACGACCGAGCGTCGATGTTCACAACCTCTCTGCCTCCCCAGTCAGGCGTGGACCGCCTCGGCGCAGCAGCACTGGCGGGACCAGCCCGCCGCGTGGCCCACGGACGCCTCCCAGCCTCCCCGGGAGTATCGCCACGGCAACGGCCACGGCAACAACAACAACGCCGCGGACGGAGCCCAGGCGGCCGCGCGGCCGGCGGACGCCCCCAACGAGGACGAGGAGAACCGCGACTGGCTGGACTGGGTGTACACCATGTCGCGCACCGCCATCTTGATCAGCATCGTGTACTTCTACTCGTCCTTCAGCCGCTTCGTCCTGGTGATGGGCGCCATCCTCGTCCTCAACCTGTGAGGTTCCCCCCCATGCCCCGCCCCCATGCCCCGCCCCACTCCAGCCCATCAAATCGCTCTGTGTTTAGTTTTCCGTCCGAGGCCCTGTCGGTCCTTCTCCATGGTTCAGATACTTTAAATGTAGGATAGGCAATTTTAAGGAACAAATCAGAGTGAGCTGGATTTTGAAAGTGTCCAACAGGAAAAGATTCCCCTGCAGGCCTCCCTCCAAAGCTGCATATCCAAAACACATGACTAGCTTGTCAGCTTTGGCAGTAGGTCGGGCTTGCCCGGCGACAGCCACCTTCTACAATAAATTGCCAACCCGGCCCTTTAATACAAACATATTTTCGTAATTTAAAACATGCATATATATATCATCATCATATGCATGTCCAACTCTCAAATCAGTTCCGGGCGGTGTCTTGTGGCACATGCCCTTCAAGCCGACCCCGCGTGATGTCTTGCCTCTCCCCATGCAGGCACCAGGCCGGCTGGTTCCCCTTCAACCTGGAGAACGACGCTCCGCTGGGGGCAGACGGGGCGCCGCCGGAGGACAACGCTGAGGAGGAGCCCCACAACGCGGAACACCAAGAACGGGTAACCCCCGCAATAGTGAAACCACACTGTCTCGATGAGACGACAGGGCTTACGTTTGCCATGGAATGCATCTTCTCATGTGTAAACTGATCTGGTCAATCCATGCAGGAATAGGAGCCAAGTAGTTTGCTTAAAGAGGTCCCCTATTTTACCACCGGGTGTGTGGGCTGGTAGCTTGCTCTGCGTGTTTTGATCACCCTATAACTGATTGATCCAGATTTATGTATATTTTTACATATTTTTAAATTATATATTTAGATTTTAATTGCACTCCTATACTGTTTTTTACTTTTACTTCTAAAAAACTTCTTCTGTCTGTGTCATACATCTGGGTGGACACTTCCCGAGTGCGAGGGAGGGTAGATAGTGAAATGATTAATGGCTAATCGACGTCACGCCTGGTGGTAAAATAGGGGAACACATTTTGACCCTGATTGAAAATGCGACTCTCGCCTGGCGTTGGGCTTTAAGCAACACTCTTTAAGGAATGCCTCTCTTGTCCTCCCTTATCTGTTCAGGAGGGAGCCATGGACGACACGCTGGAGGACGAAGACGACGATGACGTCGAGGAAGATATCGTTGTTGGCCCTGAAGATAATGTTGTAGCCGGTGATGACGATGATGTTGACGATAACGACGGCGGCGGCGGCGGGGAGGAAGAGCCGGCGGCAGAGGAGGAGGACACGGACGTCGTCCCACAGGCCAACTTCCTGTCCTCCACCTGGTCGTTCATCGTGACGTTCTTCATGTCGCTCATCCCAGAGGGCCCACAGAACGCGGCCAACTGAGGCCGAGCGCGGCCCAACGGGACGCCGGAGGTCCACGGCGCGGCAGGTTCCCCGGCGAACCTCATCCAGTATTTCCCACTGAACTGTGGCCAAGTCACTTCTTCACACCACCTCTCTGACACTAAACAACTACGTTCACCGCATTGGATTCCCATGACGGTGTGACGGCAACACCCGGTCAAAGTGTTGGAAACACCGTTTTTTAAAAAACTTTTAGGAGTGTCAGTCGCCCGTGGGTGTGAGATAGTAATTGCATTGTTATTTTAATTAACAGGAACATCGACTTTGTCATATTGTCACTTGGCCATAGAGGTTTTCTGTTCCACAAACTGATATTGTCTTTGTATGATATGCGATATTTGTAGTTTTGTTATGATTATCATTGTTATCGTTGTCCACATTGTAAACAGACACTAGAAAGTTGTATCCTTCAAAAGAGACACAGTCCCAAGTTATTCTACTCGACTATGCAATTACAGAATTGTGTAATAAAATAACTACCATCCCTGTTCGAGTAAGATTTCAGGGATGGTTTGAGATGTGCTTTAGTTTTGTTGAATAGTTCCTGTTTTAACATGGATAGACTTTTTCCCTGTACTTATCTTTTATTAAATGTAGGCCTTTGTAAAAGAAAAAAAAGTCAAACATTTAGCAATGGCATTTCATCTATTAGAATTGTAAGTGAAGGGTAATTATGTCTGTTGTTATACAAAGTAAATGGTAATATGCTTGGTATGTTTTGCTCAGTCATTAGGCCTACATATCAACATGAACCTGCCTCGTGTTTCCACCTTTACATACCTGCTATTTAAAATGCATATAATATGAAATATAAAACACATTTGGTTCAACTGAGGAGAAAAACATCAGGACCCAATGTTCTGGATTTCTGTATTACAAGCTGTTTTTATAGGATTTCTGCACTGGTAACATAAGAAAATGTATTACTATTACCGGGACACAAATACCCTAGTCTATAATGCTACCACATAGCTTTTTAACTACACATCCAACAAAATTGTTCTAAAATGGTCAAGGTTGTTTTTTTTTAATCTTATCCTCGACACAATGGCTTGATGGCTAGTCTTCTAGAACTTGATTTATGAGGCGCACATAATTAAATGCAGATGAATATCAAATTGAGGGTAAGCATTACACACAGACAGTGGGCTATTCGACGCAACCCTCTGACACATTGATAATCATGAGTCACCCCATAGGGCCACTTTTATTCCGTCTTCATTAAATTAATCTCGGCCCCCACGTTATAACGGTTTAATTTGATGGCGATGACAGGTTTGCCAAGTTCCCTTCAGACATAATAGACTTCACTCTACACTCTGAGGTCATCTCTTTAATCTCCTTGACAGTCATGCACAGTCCCATGTTCTGCTTGACGGATGGGCAGAGGGCTGAAATCCAGGTGTGTCACTTTATTTCATTTAATCAATTGACTAATCGTGTCGGTTGCCACCTTTCGCTTAGTATTTTTGCGACAGAAACATAGTATCTGACTTTCCATTCCTGAAATATATCTTAAGAATCTTAAGTGGTTATACTGTATATAAGTCGTCCGCACAGCTCCCAGTCTCCATGCCGTCACCTGTCCGTCTTCGTTGATAGGGCTTGTGTGTCGTGACGTCACGTCACAACGTCCGCCTCCATTTCGGAAGAATAGGACTGGGTAGTAATCGCGTTTTGGTGATTGTTTACCATTAATCGTGCAATTATTTGTCATTATGTTTGATACTGCCACGGCCTTTCTCGTGCGAGATGTGACAAAACAAATGTTTTACTACAACTCTCAGGAGGCATCACAAAATGGCATCGCCTTCGGCCAGAAACCCTTACCTTAAGACTGTGTGAAGACATGCCAAAACATCCTTTACGGACACCAACTTAGTTAAACATAGTATTGGTGCCACTACTTGTTAGGATATACACTTAATATACAATATTCATTTAACAATGAATGTGCTTCTAGACGTTCAGTATGTTGTCCCGCTGGTTTTAATTTACCCACCACCCCGGAAATGGGGACGTTCCTTCAAACGAAATCATTGTCCTGTTTCCGGCGTAGAAGAATTTAAAGAAAAAGCTGTTTGAGATAATGCACAACCAAACAAAGGGTTTGGTTTGGGACGAGATGGTCAAGTTTGGAAGTTACAACCAATTAACAATTAAACCTAGTAGTTGGGTTTTTTTTTTGCATTTAAAAAAAGTTAATTGAATAGTAGTTGCTTGCTTCATGTATGTCAATGTATTACTACCATTACTGCTACTTATAAATATAGTCATTCATTGTGTGGAATGGGTTCATGTTTAATTGGTCAAAAGGGCTAACCTGATGTAAACGCCCCATCCATGTGTTACTCCCCCAAGACTGAGTGGGAACTCTGGGGTTCCTACCCAGTGTGCTTTGGGCTGGCCACTGGGTTCAAACCACACTTTCACCATGGTGTTGGAGAGCCAAGTCTACAAAGTCCTCAAGGTATCCAAAGACTGAACAGTAGTCACAGTAGTGCACTACTTTTAAAACACATTGACTGCCTAGTAGTGGAATAGTGAATTAAAACAGTTTAATCCTTTTATCAGTCAGATTTAACTGTTTACCGTGTAGTCTGGGAAAAGTTACACTGGTCTCACACTCGACCAGGTTCTTACAGGAAACAGAATCCACATTTAAATTATAAGAGTTTTTTTATTGCTTTCTATTATTACAAAAAAATAATGTCGTTTAAAGTCATAATTACAGTAGAAGTACAGGGTGATCTGGTATAGATATGGGATGTCCAAACAGAAATGGTTATAACCAGAATGGGTTGCGTGCCAAGTGCCCAAGAGATTCAGCCACTTGTTCATTTGTGGAGCAAGTTTTGAAAGTTAATTGAAATGCAGATTTGGACTCTTTAACACGTCACAGTAAATTGTAATAACCTTTCAAGAACATTATTCGAGAAAAAATATATATATTTCTGGATATATTTGTTGTGTTTTTCCTTCAAGGTAATCACTGCCAGGTCACGGTTGTTTATCTATTGTTCAGTCTACGTACTGTGGGCACGTGTCATGGAGGTGTTGAATATCGTTCACATGGAAAACACTCAGAATCTAGCGAATGCGGTCGGATTGCTTTCCATTTCAGCACGACCATTATTCATATAGAAAAGGGTACAACCGCTTCGACATTCACAAAGGTTCAAAAACCGGTACCTCTATTATTGAATTGAAAGCGTTTTAGCTTGTGAACAAAACACAACGGCTATGACACTAAATTACACAGTGTTCTCTTTTTTTTCCAGATACATCATTCACAACAGGAGACGAGACCAGCAGCGATGCAGGGCCTGTGTGTGTCCCCGGCTCAGACTTGGGTTAACATCACACACTTGACGTGAGCGTTGGGACATAGAAGCCACAGTACAGATCGACGAGGGGGACAACTGGGTGTTCTTTGGCAGTATGGGTGCCATGTACCTGTAGTAGTTTTTTGTAGTAGTAGTTTTTTTTTTTTTTGAAACACTTGAAATAGTAGAGACCTGCACATGAAACGCTTTCACACAAAAAAAAAGGCACAGAAGCGTTTTTTGCCCATACAGAAAAGCGAGTACGGACACGGACGTCGCGTGACAGACACAAACACACACGTTGCTATACACCCGCCCCGCCGTCTGGTGGATATCGATCCACACATTGCATGGGATTGAAAACTTATTGCTAAAACAGGACTGCACTGAGCCACGCGAGGAGCCTTCGCTCACACGGCAAACGTTTCCTCGTTCACAATCACTGTGGAAAGTTTTTTTGTTTGGGTGCATACAATTACGGTTGTAATACTGGTTTTACCACGGTATCTTTACAGCACGTATAACACAAAGAATATAGACATGGAAAACACCGTTCAGGCGCTCTACTTCTCATGATACTGTCCTGCACCTCCACATTGTAGAAATTATATTATATTCATTAAAACGGTTGTGATTCCAGCACTGCAAGAAGTATAATGAAAAAAGAAAAACCAATCTCTGGAAGAAAAAAAAGACCAACAAAAAAAAAGACATTGGTTTAACAGCTCAGTGTACATTTTTAACAAGTACACTTGTACACAACAAACTATCAGGTGACACAACTAAAAACCTACTGGCATATGCATCTAAAGTGCTTGCTGTACAGTACAATTAAGAGATATGGCCTCTGAAATGGTTTTCATACGTTAAAAGTTATGCATTGCAGCAATATCAATACTGAGGTCATCAGACCACACCGTCAACAGAAAGGAGTAGCTTGACTACTCTTGGGAGATATCTATGGTTAGAGTCCTGGTATCAATTAACGGACCCCTGCTTCGTCAGACACCGGCCCGGGCTAACGAACACAGAGAAGAGTGTGCTGGAGAGTGTTGGCACTGTCGGGACCCCTGAAATGCTTTCGACATAAAATGCGCTTTGAAGCTGGTGTCATTTATCGATCGATTTATGTGACATAGGAGATACAAACTTAAATGAAGAAACTAAACAAAGGAGGAAAAAAAAACAAAAAAACAACATCATTACCACAGCATTACAGGCAGACTATTCAAAGAGCGAAACCAGTGCAGTTGAAATGAGACGGCTAAAAACTAACAGAATAAAAACTGAAATTCCAATAATAAACATCTGTTAAAAATGGTTTAAAATGGCCACCTTCCTTTGGTGTGTGTGTGTGTGTGTGTGGGAGGGGGGGGTTCTACAATCAATCTAGGTGTGAGACGCACCATTGTGTGTGTGTGTGTGTGTGTGTGTGTAGGTATAAGTGTGTGTGCGAGATTGTTTTTTGTCCTTTTCACTTAAAATATTCCAAATCACTGGGCAATTTGTGCGGTGGCCGCAGAGGTACCTTTGTTTACGTCTGTGTTCCCCCAGTCAGTGTGCATCTCCCTCCTCCACGCACAGTTAACCAAGTGTGCAAGGGGGCGCTCCTGTTCCCCCACCCGAACCAGATGAGCAGATGAGCACCCATCTGGGTGCTTGTGTGTAGTGAGGGGGGGGGTTCCCATGACTAGGAGGGGCAGTGGGAGGGTTTGGAGTGGCAGTATTAGGGGGTGGGGGGTGGGGGGGTGGGGTGTCCTGCCCCCTTCGTCACAAGAAGGTCTCGGCGGACGAGGGTTCACCGGGCGAACAAGGGTCGTCTGGGTTGACTTCCACTCTAACGCAGGCTACCTTCTCCTGGCTGAGAGAGAGAAAGTCAGAGAGAGAGACACACACACACACACACACACAGAGTCAGAGAGAGAGACACACACACAGAGTCAGAGAGAGAGAGACGGACAGAGAGAAAGAAAGAGGAGTGTGGATGAAGGAGAGGCAGGTCACTACAGGCACTGCAATTTGTGCACAGAATGCCTCATATACTGTAGAGCGCTGCACTAACAAACACAAACGACAACTGCAGGCCATGGCAGAGTTATAAAAAAGACACAAGGCGATTGTCTGCAACAGTTAAAGCCAAAAATCGATGCATGGGATTGCTTACAATTGATTGGTAACACAATGACACTTAACTCTTAAGGAGGGATTAGGAACACATACACATGACGCTAGCCAAACTGCAATGCTAACAACTCGCGACCCGAGCTGAAGGTGGCGCCAATCAGGGGCGGCTACGGTGAGGGTTGTCATAGCTACCTTTCGCTACGTTGCACATGTTGGGCACACGCGGATGCGCCCACGTTCACCGCTTTCCACGCACCGCTTTTGTCCATCTCATCAGAGATGTTAACAACCGAGGGGTCGCAATCAGAGCTACATGCCCGAATGCAAGACAGACACACACACACACACACACAGACAGACGAACACACAGACACACAGACAGACAGACAGACGAACACACAGAAGAGGAGGAACAAAACAGCAGAGCGGTGAGAGGGGTAAGTACAGGGCGGTTAACATTAGGCAGACGTGCGTGTGAACCAGTGGATGAACCAGTCGAGCAAACGGAACAGAACACAAGAGAGGCCTGGTCGGCACGTGTCCGACGTCACCAGACACCAAGGCCACAACACACACACAAACGCACGCACACACGCGCGCACGCACGCACGCACGCAACCCCCGCTGACATTCTGAATGAGTCCTCCACTGCCGGTTAGTCACAGTGAGTCATTAGGAGCACACGGCAACAGAAAAGCACTTTGTTTCCATTTCTGCTCTGGCATGATAAAAATGTGACACACACTTTTATCAACGACCATTAAACGACCCGTCAAGTAGCGCACACACAGCGGCAACACAACACAAGGCACCATGTGGTGTGGCGCGCGTGTGTGTGTGTGCGCGCATGTGCGGACGGGCGGGAGTGCTTTTCAACCAAAAATGGTCGAGGGTTGTGGGCCATGCGCACACCGTCAACGGCAATTCTGTTATGGAGGTTTTAACGGTGTCTGCTTAACGACTGGGTTAACGTGGGTCAGATGGTTTGCATCAGACACCCACCGCTGCAGGGTCTTCCTCCATGGCCAGAGGGTCGGCCACTAGTCCTATTCTGTACGATCTGTTCAGGACAAACACAACAAGAGAGCTGACCGCCACGGCAGACTCATACGCCACAATGTGACCTTGTGCAAGATGAATGGACGACGGTGGTCATCCACACCGGGGTGGTGGTGGTGGTGGTGGTGGTGGTGGTGGTGGTGGGGGGGGGGGGGGGGGGGGGGGGGGGGTGTGGGGGGCGGGCAGCACAGACATGAGCTGTAGGAACTGTGGTTTCGGATTGACCCGACTTGGTGCCACATGATGTCATCATCTGGTACCGATTTAGGCCAATTGAAAACCAGAATGTCTTCCTCTGGCTGGTATTTAATCCTTAATATCCTGGTGTGATAACAATACATAATATGCAGTTGAACTAGCCATTGAGCTCCTAACCAAATTAAAAAAAAAAATTGATTAGCATTTTATTTAATTTTGTTTTACAAGACTGACATCAAATTTTTTTATTTGACTTACCCCCCCTGCTAGACTGGGCACGAAAGCATCACGTCGCGTACCGTAGCCTCGCGTCACGCCGTAAGGAAACGCTCCCACTGTAGTCAACGAGAGCTGCTACACTGAGCTCGCCTGACGTGCAGCAACACACTAAAATAGAACTGGCGCCAATGGGTCCCTCTGTGAATAACCGGCGCGTTTTCCAAGAAAGTGTGCGTTGGTCAATACATTTGATCCGTCCACCCCATTTACATTTGGTCCGAAAAAGGTATGGCGTTTAGTCTTTGTCTGTGGTGGAGGGGGTCAAACAGCACAACGCAAGGCAGTGCAAAGAGGACGCAACGCTTTCATGCCCAGTGTGGCTCCCAGGTTACGATGGTGGTGGTGGTGGTGGGTCTCCTAGCATCCAACCCCCACCAGCCACCACTTGGAGGAAGTACATGAAAGTCTCTTCCTCCGGGGCCCGACAAAGATGGCTTGCGCCTGCTTATAATACTGTGTCAACACTGATTTTACATTAAACATTTGAATGGATTTGGAAAAATTGATCACAGGACTGTTCTTTTTTGCAATAGTATTCCTAAAACATATATGTAGGTACGAGAGCTGCAGGTATGAACTGCGCCTCCACTGTGAGTCTTAACAGTGGAGGTTTCAGCCCATCGGGTTTGGGATGCCACTCACCTTCCTGACAGTGTTTTGACAGGAACACTGAGGTGATTGGCGTCTTCGTAGCATATCTTCAGCCTCGGGTCCTCATCCTCCTGCAGCCGGGCCTGAGCTTCCTGTCACCAGACAACAACATCACACCCAGCCAATCAAGAGGCAGTCAGAGCCGCATAGAAAATATTGTGGAAAGCAATTTACCTTCTGGTCTAATGGTTCCAATAATATAATGTATACGGTATACAGAATATTTTCCATATACAGTAGATTCATCTTTAGATAATATGCAAATGTTTTAAGGTACAATATGTAGCATACTTATACTGAGTATTAAAAATGGGTACTGCTGTCCAAATTCAGTTTTGGAGGGTTGTCTCTGCCTGTTCCTACCCAGACTCACAGTTTGCACGTAAACACACACACACACCCAAAACGTAATCATCCACTTATCTGCTCCGCATGCAAACGCCGTTTGAACCGTTAATGGAACCCTTTAACTCCACCTTTCATCCGCCTTCCCGGTATCGACGCAAATCACAGCGCACCGTCTCCCCGGGGGGGGAAGTGACATCACAGGAAACGATGAGTGACAAACACGGTGACTTAAAAGACCCTCACCCGCTTCTCCCGCTCGCGCTTCTTCTTGTCGTCCTCCTTCTTCTTCTTGCTCTCCGGGATCAGGTCGTCCAGCCAGCTCAGCTCCCTCTTGGTGAAGAAGAAGTCCAGGAGCTTCCGGATGAACACCAGCGCCAACACCTGGGGGGGGGGGGGGGGAGAAGGAGCAGGGCACACCAGCAAGCGATCACATGATCAGGAGACACGATTGCAGCGTTATTCGTTTTAAAGTGCAAACAAAAAAAAAACGCTTCTTTGGACTCAAAGAAGCGCCAGCGCATATGTTTTAATGTATTTTAATATTTACACAATCCCAATATTTACAAAAGCTTAATACACATCAGCCCACAATAATAATACAAATGATGATAATAATAATAATGATGACCATCTTAATCATAATGCTAATAATAACACTAATAAAAATGTGAATTGTTAGTATTTCGAGGTCCCTGCCGACTGCTGTCCCTACGTCAGGGTGCCGGTGCGGTGAGCCCCAACAGGAAGGCGCCACGGTCCACGCTACACCCCGGGGGGGGGGGTTCCTTACCATCATGGGGAAGACGACGGCGGCGGACGAGGCCTTGATGACCCACAGCAGCACCAGGCAGGTGAGCTGCACCAGGGTGAACACGTGCACCTTCCACAGGGGCACGTAGCGCAGGTAGATCAGGTCGGGCTGGTGCTTGGCCGGCATGCCGAACAGCTTGATGCGGTCGAAGAACTGCCAAAAACACACACACAGAGGGGAACGAAGAAAAGGGGGACACAAAGGGGAACGCGGTAAGTAGGACATAGCATGCGAGTGCGCTGTGTGCGTGAGGCCCATTTCTCGATTCGTTTGTCATTCACGTTTGCTCAAAAAAGGTTTTCAGTCTGTAATTTGCAGCCATCGCATCGTCCCGGTTTCTCCCTAATGCTGTAAAAGCACTCATGAGATAACTACACATAACCATCTTATTGTGAAGGCTAGTTTCATATAATAACTCCCTTTTTACAACACGACCCATAGCATCGTTTCCTCTCCTGTAGCAGAACACCATTTTGCCGTCAGTGACAACAACGTGTCACAAAGTGCAGTAGCGGGAGATGCTCACAATGTCGGGGTGCCCGACACATTTTCTACATTTTCTGCACGGCCGGTTGCAGTGGCGCCAGTAATCCTGCAGTGGCGCCAGTCATCCTGCAGTGGCACCAGTAATCCTGCAGCAGCGCTGTGCCACCGCTGGATGCTTGTTGCTTGTCGGGCGAACTTCGGCCTTTCCGGGTTTTCATTGTCGCAAAATTTGCAAGCGATGAAAGGGCGAGCCCAGTGACAAAGGGAAGCTTTCATCGGCACCGCCATCGGGTGTGTGTGTGTGTGTGTGTTGAGGAGACAGAACAAAGAGCTCTGGCCATGTGATGTTTGTGAATGGAGGGGGGGAGGGGCTTACCTGGATGCCCTTCAGCGAGGACACGCCCATGTAGAGGAACACACCATACAACACGGGCATGGGAATGAACTGGGGAAGAATTAAATGTCAAAACAGAGTCAAAACAGCGCCGCGGGATCTCCACACCAGTTAGCGATGGGTGTTATCGCACGAAAGCCGCAGACCTTTGAAATGTGCGCATTGGGTTGTATTTTCTCGACACGTTACATATACTCAGCTATTTCTGTTTAAAATAAAATACAAATAAATCTTTAGCAACCAACACTGACTGGATGCAATGTTCTGTATCCCTGGCCGTGGAAAATCTTGGGTTGAAGGCCTCAAATCTGGGCCTGCAAAGCCCATAACAATGATGGACAAGCTACACTGACCAACGCAACACCAATCCTGGATTATTTCGTTCTGATTCTTTAGACACACATTAGGCATCCATCAGCTTTTCATGTATGAAATGCTCCATGAGAAGATCTGTTGCTGGGTAACGCTTCTCGATGGCCCTCTCCCCCTGTATCTCTCTCTCTCCCCCTCTCTATCCCTCCCTCTCTCTCCCTCTCTCCCTCTCACCCACTCCCTGTGGATATCAACACGGCGACCCGGACCGGCCACTCCCTCACCTTCAGCGCCGAGGTCATGAAGACGGAGCAGCCCATGAGCATGAAGATCATGAAGCCGGTGACGCGCTGCTCCCGGATGCCCAGGAACTTGGGCTGCTCCCCGGGGGCGGAGCAGCCCGACTCCACCTTCAGGCTGTTGACGTGGGAGATGGAGAGCACGGTGGCCGCCACGAACCAGGGCAGGCCCATGATGGAGCACACGCCCAGCATGATGGCCACGATCAGCAGGTCCAGGTGGTAGCCGCAGCCTTTCTGGAAGGGGGTTGGTGGGTGAGCAGGTAGAGCTTTGAGAACAAGAGCACGCAGAGAGTTGGCACTTTTCTGTTGTTGGGAGTTTTGTTGCTGTCGGCTGTCGAGTGTTGGGACAGGAAATGACGAAATAACTGACACGGTATGTTTTGTGAATGTGTGCTTTTTCTTGAGTTTCTCCTGTTATTTTAGGTGAAAAACACTGAAAATGTGTCATTCCGAATCAATGACGTCAATAACGAGGACAAGAACAAGACGAGAAAAGCTGCCAATTGCGTACGATCACCCGGTTCTTCCCACGTCTACCGTTGAAAATAAAGGCTCATCGGAGCCTTTTCTACCTTCCCTACTCACATCGGTAAGTACACCGGAGCCGATGGAAGCATGCCAATTTAACAATTTCGCTGTTAATTTTAACAGTGAAATTGCCATGTTTGCAGAGGCTGCCAAAACTGCTGTCAAACAAGGCAATTTTGACAGTGCACAATATAGTCACTAACGCTGCACTGCGTGGGCTGTTCATCAAATGATGCCAGGAGTACATCCATCTCAGGAGGCCTCACATTGCCTGCTTGTCACAGAAACACGCATTATCCCTCACAATCACAGCATGCGCTGCGTCAAAGTGGTTCGTCTTGAAATAAACAGAGTGGGCCGCCTATTGTGCACGCATACCAAATATTTACAGAGTACCAGATACTGATGTCATCAATCACGCGGGGTTTTGCTTGCTTCAGTTGTTTTCGACGATTGCGTCTCCAGCACCCGGTGAGCCAATCGAAGCCTGAACGCGACGCTGCGTTTCTCCTTGCAAAACCTTGTGTGACTTCGTTTTTGTTTCCATCAGTCTAGAAGACAAACCCCGCTTTCCACCCACTAGCACCCAGCCCTGTTCCCGGGGCAGCAGAGGTCGGAGGTCACAGGCCCCCCACCCCGGAGCCCAGTGCTGACCTTCAGCTTGTGTTCCTTGCGGTTGATGATGACGGCGGTGATCTGCTGGTCCATGAAGATGAGGATGGTGCAGAGCAGGGCGGGCAGCGCCGCCACCAGCAGCGTCCACCACGGGTTGTCTCCCAGCGGGTCCATCAGCCAGCCGCGGTTCTTGGAGGTGGGCTGCCAGGACGGGGACAGGACCACGGCGGTACTTGGGTTTACTCAATGGCGTTTTACAAAAAAAAAAAAAAAAAAAAAAGGCGCTTGGACGGCGCCCCAGCAAACACCAAGATCCAGCTACAGAATGTTGGCCTGAGTCAGGACACAGACTCTTAATTAAGCACCTTCAAATTTGTCTGACTTGGTTACCGGTGAGCAGTTTTCCAATTCATTAAATATATAGTTTCATCATTATTGTTACTACCATACTACCATGCTGAATATGTGGTCATCCATATTAGGTTAAATTGTGATATAACCATGGAACATACTCATGGCAATCTGGATCTAAGTGAGGGAGTATGGACCAAAGTATTCGAGAAAAACCACTTGAAACCTTCTTGAAACATGCCGGAGAACACCATCGCGAGGCCTCCTCTAGAGTGTGAGCAAGGCCCAGCGGGCGGTGTGTTTCCGGAGTGAGGCCTACCTCGAAGCGGTCAGGGACGTTGAGCTTGGGGGAGGGGATGCCCATCAGGTAGTCCACCAGCACCATGATCATGATGGTGATGAACACGGCAAAGTCACTGATGGTGGAGCGCACCTACACAGGACATCATCACAAAAACATTCAAGAAACCAGATCGCCATTTTATTTACTTGCGCATCTTTCATGTTCATATTCAAGGGATTTTTGTGGAGCAGGGAACGAAACTGACCCTGTGAAGACAGTGAGCACAGATAAATCCCTACTAAGAACGAATGACGACTAGCATAGCTAACATGTAGCCATCGTGTTAGCATCGCGGGAGGCTAGAGCAAGCGCAGCACTAGAAAGAGCAGGTATTCTCTTCATCGACGACAACGTACCCTGGTGGGGAAGTATCTCTCCGTCTTGAACTGCTTGAGGAAGGAGGACAGGAAGAAGGTGGTGAAGAAGAGGATGATGGACCAGAACAGGACGTCAGGGATGTAGGGCCCGTGGTGACCGCAGGCTGGGCCCGTGAACTCCCCGTCGAGCAGGTTACACATCTGGGATCAAGACAAGGCCGTGTTACGTTCAACTCACTCCTTATTCATGAATGTTAACGCCCTGGCGCCGAGTTCCTCTCAGACTGCTTGGCATTCCCCTGGCAAAAATTTTTTTTTACACCATTACACTTCTGCATTACACTATTATTTTAGTGACAGAGAAAATAGCTGTGTTTAAGATCATGGAAGAAATACAAACACATTTAAACTTAAACGTTGGATTCACTGGCACTTTAACAATGCTTTAACAATGCTCTTAAGATTAGTTTAAAATAGGAGAATATTTCTGTCATAACATAACATGACTGAATAATTATGACAAATGTACTCTTTGTAAGTCGCTTTGGATAAAAGCATCTAATGTACATGTAAAATAACAGAATAAGTCATAACTCTGCCCTTTGCGGTATTTTTATTCTGGCCCAGCCTCTGTGCCGTCTCACCCCTTAAGTTCTGCTGTGGCCTAGTAGTAGAAATAGTAGCTAGTAGATCTGAGATTAGACCTTAACTGGCTCTCCCAGGTTGTCCAGGGTGCCCCAGATCAGACCAGTAAGCTATAGTAGTGACCCTTGGAACATGGTGGAGCATTGAGAGTACATGGTGGGGAACGTCAACAGCACAACGGGTTGTGAGTTTGGGGGCGGGGGGGGGGGGGGGGGGGTCGGGTTGTGGTCTGGGCCTCACCGAGACGTTGAGCTTGTCCCAGGGGACAGTCTCCGGGGTTGTAGCCCGTCTGGTTCCACTTCTGCACCAGGCTGGCCGACGCGTTGGCTGGTGGGCTGCACTGACATCTGGGAGTCACGGGGAGAGTCGGGCGTGTAAATTGCATCCGATGCGATGTATCGCTCTACTCGAATCCACAATTTGCCGTCCATCTTTGCACGTGTGCTAATTTGCTCGCAATCGTTTTGGTTTGAAAGGCCCTCTGTACTTTATAGTGGTCACGTATTCCTGATGAAAACTAAAAGCCTTCTCATGCACCCTCTCATGATTAGGAGTTGCTCGTTACGGGGCTTGCTGTTGCAATCTCGTGACAATCTTTGGAGTCGATTTAGCGTTTCTGCCGGATCTACGGTCAAAAGGATGAGATAACAATGTTTACAGAGATAAGATCACTTATCCCAGTGATCACACTAATCCCAGATGGGAAATTCAGCCCAAAAAGGAAAAGAACATGAAGCTGTGACAGAATGGTCACAGTCTTCAGCCAATCAACATGGAATACAAAGCCCTGGGCTAATTAATGCCTTGGGTGGGGGGGGGGGATGTAGCACGTGACTCACGAGTACAGCGTGAGGTTGTCCAGGGCGTTGTGCATGTTGACCGGGTAGTGCTCCCCGAGGTGGAACAGCTTCTCAGGCCTCGTAGATGAAGATGATGCAGATCAGCGCGGCGAAGGCCTCCTCCGTGAAGCGGGTGATGTAGCACACCAGCGAGCTGGCGTCCGTGGCGACCAGCACCAGGCAGAGGAAGGCCGTCCACAGGCCGATGCTGGTCCTCAGCGAGAGGTAGGACAGGCCGTAGTCACTGGGGGGGGGGGGGGGAAAGAGAGAGAGAGAGAGAGAGAGAGAGAGAGGAGAGAGAGAGAGAGAGAGAGAGAGAGAGAGAGAGAGAGAGAGAGAGAGAGAGAGAGAGAGAGAGAGAGAGAGAGAGAGAGAGAGAGAGAGAGAGAGAGAGAGAGAGAGAGAGAGAGAGAGAGAGAGAGAGAGAGAGAGAGAGAGAGAGAGAGAGAGAGAGAGAGAGAGAGAGAGAGAGAGAGAGAGAGAGGAGAGAGAGAGAGAGAGGAGAGAGAGAGTGCAATTATTACAAGCAATAAACAGCTAGAAGTCTGCTATTTTCCCCAAATCAAATGTAAAACTCCATTAGGGTACAGTGTACCAGGAGGCAGTCAGTGAGTGAGTGAGTGAAGTGAGTGATGTGTGAGTGAGTGAGTGAGTGAGTGAGGTGAGTGAGATGTGAGAGTGAGAGAGAGGGGGAACGTGGCTTGTGTTATTGTGAGCCGTCAGAATTGACCCAATGACCCTCGAGGCTCCCATGGAAAAACCCAGAGAACCGGCGCTTGATTATTACGTCTACATAACCGCATTTCAAACAGACTAAATGTTGCCCTGGAATTCTGGCCCAAAGCCCATTTTCCATGTATTTCGGCAAGAGTTCTTTCTCATGTTTATTTGCATATGTCCTGTGCCTGTTTAAAAAAACTAAACGCCCCACATACACTACATACACTACACTACGCACATGCAAATGTTTTCCATAAAAAGATGCTTTTCTCACCGAGATATTTACACAGACTGTTTATCATGGGTATTAAAAGTCCTGGCGGCAGCGACCCACAAGCTGCAGCTGCGGGCATTACGTTTGTCCTTCCACACATCGACCACTAGATGGCCTCATAGCACAAGAGGAGAAGAAGGAGGAGGTGGAGGCGGAAGTGGAGGAGGAGGAGGAGGAGGAGGAGGAGGCCTCACCTGCAGAACTTGAAGAGGATCTTCTCAAAGACCAACACGGGCCCCGTGCTGCCCAGGATGGTGAGCGGCTGGCCGGCGAACAGAGAGTAGGCCACTCCGTGTCAGGGAGGCTCCAAACAGAGACTCTATGGCGCTCTGCGGGAGGAACAGAGACAAGAGGGGGGGGGGGGGGGGGAGTGGAGGGGGAGGGGGAGAGGGGGGATGAGCGAGAAGGCGCCCGAGGAGGGTGGTGGGGGAACGGGTGGAGGAAGAAGAGAAGGTCGAATAAAAATCAACAAGATGGAGGCTAGGACAAGTGACACTAGAGTGAGGGATAGGGGGACGAAAAAAAGAAAGGGGTGAGTAGGAAGAGAAGGAGCCCCTTCCTCCTCCCCACACCCCAACAGCACGGAACACACAGTCTTGATTACACAGACGTTGTGCAGCCGGCGTGGGAGGGACCGGGGATAGTGCTGGTGGGATGCATCTGCCCGTCTGTTGGGAGTTTTGATCACATTACACACACACACAGGCACGCACACACACACACACACACACAATCTGGTGCAATGACGGCATCTGGGTGGAAGAATGAGTGTGTTACTGATCAGGATCAGTGCGAGAACAGGTGTGTGTAGTGTGGTGTTGGGGGGGGGGGGGGGGGGGGGGTCAATACATTCAGTGCAAACTGAAATCATTTAGTGTGAGGTGAACATAACTACCCCCAACAAGATGTCTGACATTTTTCATGTACACCAGCTGCCTGGTTTGAATTTAAAGCCAGGGTAGGCCATTTTTGTTGTTGTCCTAGTCGTTGAAATTCTCTTATCCTACGAAGAGGCAATAAATAAATCTAATGCTCTGTAATAAGCCCGTCTCATCTTTCACTTCATTCAGAAGGAAATGATTGGATGGCCTGCTTGGCGGTCTGCAGGCACTCTGCCCGCCCCTCGCTCTCATTAAAATGAGAGGACCTTTCGGGTCTTTATTGGGTCACTCAGTATTCAATATAACGAAATGTGTGTCTCTGCACTTGACTCCATCCTATGGTACATAGGAGCAGTGGGGCTGCTATGTTCACCAGCCCGGGGAGCAAGTTGGGGTTCAGTGTCTCGCTCAAGGACACTTCGACATGCAGACAGTTTGGAAGTGGGGATCAAGGGGGATCGAATCGCCGACCCTACGGTGAGTGGACGACCCGCTCTGTCCACCCGCTCTACCCACGGAGCTACTGCCGCCCCGACTTGCACACGACCGAGAGTCTTCCACAAGGCCAGGCAGTCGTTTTTGTTCAGGCTAGAGGGCTGATCATGGGTTTTGGGGGGAGTGAAGGCAGGCCTGAAGGGAATCTAACTTACTTTGGATCGTTTCTAAAGTTGCATACCCTCGCTTTAATGCTGTTAATGGGCAGAGTCTTCCATTATCCTCTGCTTTGAAAAAATGAGTCCACGCAGATGCATTTGCCAATGAGTCCACGCAGATGCATTTGCCCGAGGGAGAACTTCCAATAAAGCACAAGTATGGTCCTTTGAAGCTATGAATATCTAACTACTATGGGAAGCCATGTCATCAATCACAGCTACAAGTAGGAACACACACGTATATGAAGGAAATGCATTTATGTGGAATCAACTCAGGAAGCCAGAAAAAGCACAACAGGGGAACGGCACAGGGGGACTGCTACACGACAAGAATCAAAGCAATAAAAAGTACAATTATATTACGTCAGAAAAGCTTTTTACCCTATTGGATTGAAATGATGAAAATTAGAAAAATATGCACTGAACTCTGCTGGTGCATTGTGCATGACTCACTTTTATTCCAGACACGACGGCAAAAATTCACTTTTGTCTTTTTTTACCAGACAACGATCGACCAGCCAAGCAAACATTTTACCCTTAAATGACCAAAACTATCCACCCGTGGCTGGTGACAGGTGTTCATTTTGGGATTGCGCACGGACGCACGCACACACACACACACACACACAAAACTGTACACTCACAATGTTGCCTTTGGTGGCCTCTCCTAGCAAGCCCCCGAAGGTGATGACAGGAGACATGCAGGCGCAGTACAGGAAGAGGACGGACGCCAGACACTGCAGGCTGAGGGCATCCTTCAGGTCGCTCCAGTAGAACGGCAGCTTCCTCTTGAGGTCCCACACCAAACCCCCGAATATCCTGAGGACACGGGGACACACACACACACACACTGCTTAAAAACATGGACGGCTAAGCAAACTGTGAGGGGTGGAATCTGACAACCCAAGGCACAAGGGAAATTGTATTACAAAAAAAAAGGACATTTAGATTTTGCTCATTTCATTTCAACATCCTTGACCAAAATAACAACAGGGGGTTGGGGGGAATGTCGTATCCACATGAGTCTATTAGGGTTCACTGCTCTGAATGTGTTCTGTTAAAACTCTGCCACTCATGTGAGGGAAAGGGGGCAGCAGGGCCGACAGAAACCACAGTGTGCTGCAGGAGTTGACGCTGGATTGGACGTGTGCTGGGTGGATGGATGCAGGCAGGGAGATCCGTGCTGGAGGGAGGTGGTGCGGGGTAGGGACCCCAGGGGATCAGAGGCCTGCCCAGGCTTGCCCACAAGGGGCCCCATTCACACACCAGCGTATCCACACTCACACAGACAAACACTGACGCAGTCTCCCGCTGCATCTTGATGGGAAATAGTGCTCGCTGTGTTGTGTGTGTGTGTGTGTGTGTCTTTCCTTTATCACTCAATCTTGTACCACCACTTTCTGCCCATTTTACTTAAAGGAAGGGGCTAATCCATCTCACACACACACACATGCGCGGTTTATGTTTTAATTATAGCTGTGTAGTTCCACCTTCACCTCCCTCTCTCTCACCCACAACCCCCTGTTCCTCCCCCATCAATTAGTTTTTACCCGGTAACCACCTTGCCTCCGCACACTCATTCCTCAGACATTTCCTACCCCCACCCTCAACCCTCCCATTGCTTTCATTCCATCCGTGTGCCTTTTATAGAAGTCTGCTCGACTCTGTAAATAATGCAGAACCCCCAAGCATGCACGCACACGCATGCATGCACGTGCGTACGTACGTACGTACACACACACACACACCTCAGCGTGCACGTGGGCCATTGTGTGTTTATGCGTAAGCTCACGTGTGACATTTCTGGGGTTTCAAATGACATTCTGTGGCTGTAAAAGGCCCGTCTTGAGCTGAATGTTAGTGGCGCTTGGCCCAGGAAAACAATAGCGGGTAATTAACTCTGGCACGCTCTCAAACCTACAATCAGGCTGCAGCGCCGCGGGTATCAAGAGCACGACAACAACGCGGACTGTGTCTGTTTGCATTTTAAGGATATGAGCGTGGAGGAGCCGTGAGGTCATCGTTGGCACACACACACACACTATTCAAAGAAAGCTGTGTCTTTGGCGGCGTCTCAACACACATTTTCAGCACCCAGGTGCAGCCGCCCAGTGTTCTGGGATGGTCGTTTCCCGGCCAAACGGAGCCGCCCGCATCGTTTCAGCTTGAACAGCTCAGGTGCGAGTGCATAAAAGGAGCTCTCAGGAGGATCTTAATATCTCCGGCGGAGACAATGCTACTGTAGAGACGTTACTACCACCACCCTCCGCCGCCTGTACAGATGTGCTTTAACGCGACCAGGGAGGCTTGAGCCATCCATCCTCGCTCCGCTTATTTAAGATGGTAAAAGCGGCGTCCTGCTAACCCAGAGCGGCCATTAACCGGAGACAGACACACAAGTGATGGCAAGTGTGAGGCAGCGCAGACGCTGTACTAACAAACTAATAACTAACAAATCATGAATGAATAACTAATCAAGAAGGAAAAACTATTTGGAAAAAAAACAAAAAAAAAAGATAATGAACCTTCAAATGTTTCTTTATAATAATGAATAACATTGCTATTCTAAATCATACTTTTAAATGTAATTTCCTTTCTTGCAGGTTGTGGTGATAAAATTATTTGCCTCCAGGGTTTAATAAAGACCTCCTAACATTCGTCTAGGACCTGAGAAATACCATCTCAAAAATCCACACCACAGAGAGGCGCAGCCAGTGGCTGGGGAAACAGGCCAGGGGACACGAACCAAAATCAAAACCATCAAATGAGAAATGACTTGGGTCACCTCGTTCGCCCTTTTCCCTTGTTCGCTCATTTCCAGACACATTATTCTCCTATTCCACCAAAAGGCACCAGAAGAAAAAAAAAAAAAAAAAAAGGTCCACATTCCTCTGCAGACGAGAACAGCCTGACGTCAACGTGTGGGCCGGTACTGGCGTAGGACTGCAGAACCAGAACATCCTCATCACAGCTCGGTTCCACTCCCCCTCGTAAAAAGCCTGCAACGACTTAGCGCGTGCAGCTGGACGGCATTTTCTGTCGCTTATGCGTGCGCCAATCAAACGCTGAAGGATTCAATCATTTAACCGTGATGTTGTTGACCAAATAACAGAACTGCATCCACGTTACTCAATGAGAGGCCTGTGTGTAACAAAATAGATCTGATGATCCCAAAAGAAAATGTGTCCGGATCTAATGTGGGCAGCCTTGACCACAGGTTGGTAGCATTGTGGGACCATCCTGTAATGTAAATGTGCAAATGTAAATGTAACCCTGATCTCCCATTGAGCTCACATGCCGTTCCTCTCTGCAGATCAGTCCGGCCTTGAAATGGTTGAAAGCCTCTCCCCGATATAAAGAAATGATAGGATTGTTCAGTGCTTGGGGATGGGAGTTTCAGTTTACCACGCAGCAAGGACACACAAAGTCTACCGCATTTATAAAACAATAGGGGCGACCGAGGAAAGTGTAGAAATCGACGAATCATTACATAACAGTTTATCCGAAAAAGACTGAATACCGATTATATTATTCAATGAATAACATGTGTGATTATGTTATTCATTGACTCACTTAAAAACGCTGAACTGCGGTTTGCATGAATGGCTTCGCTCAGAGGACAAGACTTTTCTGCTTTACTTCCAACCGGATTCAACAAGCGCAAGGCGAGCAAGAGTGTCACTTAGACATTGAATCTGAATGGCTGGAGTTCTTGCACAACACAAGGACCCGCCCATGTGTAGGAATCTATCACTGTCCAGCAAAGGCCAAACTGATGGTGAATGTGAAACGCAAAGCATTCAACTTGGTGTTACACAATTAACGTCTAGCATCGGGATTGGTCTCACAAAGCCGTTACATTGGAGGCAGGATTTCCCCGTCATCTCACCTGCCAGTCCTCTGCAGCTCTGGGCCCGTATGCTCCTCCTCCTCCTTCTCCAGATCCCCCGACGGGGACGCCAGCCCGTTGGGCTGTGACGGCTGCTTCCTCTTCATCTGCAGGTCAGATGAATGGCCGCCCGCACATTCAACAAACATGTCAACGCTGCAGTCGGACACATGGCTCAATGCAGTACACCAAAATGTATGGATACCTAACTAGCCACGAGATCGCTAGCGCAAACATCTGGAACTCATTATTCCCACAGATTTCACAGGCCAGTAAGGGCTTTAGAACGATTCCAAATACAGATAAACTTCATTAGCTGTTGGCATGACTACAGCAATGTGCACTCACAGCAGCAAAAGCTTCTGACAAAAAGACAACCGTAAAGGTAGCAATTGTAGCTAAATGTGTATGTATGTCAACAGCCTTTTCAATTATTGTTGCATTACAAACACATTATTGATTGATTAAAACAATCATGCATTCATAGGATAACTTTTTGGATTTTTCAGCTCTTTCAGAGGAATGTACCCCGAGAGACAGACTGACCTGAGAGGGGACGTTCTTGGGAGGTTCGATGCGTATGGTGGGGTCCCACTCCCCAGGGGGCAGCACCGTGACCTGGTCCAGGAACTCATCAATACCCGAGAGCAGGTCTGTGCGGTCCTTGGCCTTGTAAGCGACGTCATGGAAAATCTGCGGGGCCGCCGCCAACATCAGCAGAGATCAGCACAAGTAAACGCATGAACACGTATTTATAGTGTGAGAGAATGTACTTTGTCGAGAGAGCTAATAGTAAAAATATCCATGATTGGAGTTAACCAATCAAGTGCCAGCAAGCTACTCCAGTTCCCATCCCAGCCTAAAATAAACCGAAAGATCTACTAAACTCAAGGACAGCTTTCATGAATATTAAAAGGGGATTAAAAGGGGAATCTCGAGAGTCAAATGTTACTTTAACATTCAAAAGGAAGTCATGCTGCACTTGCATTCCCTGATGTACCATTCTTACCTCATCCGTCATGAGAGTGGCCATGGACCTGCCGATCTCATGGTACTGGGGCCCTTTGCCGTGCGGGCCCAGAAGCAGGAACAGAAACCTGCAAGGACACACGGGTTGTCATGCCAACAGGTAAACCTCCCACACCCTCGCGGACACACGGCCGTGTGTGGTACTACCTGGTGGGCACCGGCACCTCGGTGAGGCCGGTGATGAGGACGGCGGGGGAGAGGCGCACGAAGGCGATGATGGGCTTCTCCAGGAAGTCCACCTCGCCCACCAGCACGTTGGAGGCCTCCGCGCCCGGGGGGATCTTCTTCATGAAGTTCATGTCCACCTGGGGCCCACGCAGAGAGGACAGCGGAGCCGTGACGAAGAGGAAAACGGAACACGCAGGCAGCGAGGCGGGTTTCGGTGTGGGATCAGGATTAGGAAATGAGTCCACACTCCTAGTTATGGGAATCGATGTGCGCCTGGCAATATTGAAAATGGGAATCCGAGAGTTTTGGAAATCAAGAACCATACCAAAACATGTCCAAATACATGTTTAAACAATTTGGAGAATTACATCATATGATTCTTTCGGAAGATATATATCAATTTCTAAAGTATGGACCAGTGAGTGGCTAGAGTGGTTATAATTGCAACAAGATGTGGGAGGTAGAAAGTCAGGAATTGTGGAAAAGTTTTATGCTCAGGTTCTCAGTCCAAACTCTCCATCTGATGGATGAGGGGAGGGTACTGTGGCATGCCATGAGAGACTACCGGGTAGCATCTACTGCACACGGTGCTCGATTTCTTGAAGCGCTTGCTCAAGGGACCAGGAAGGTTTCTTGGCTCTGAAAGTGTCCAGCCCATAACCAACAGCAGCAGGATGAGCGATGACGAGGAGCGGCCTGGCAGGATGGCGCTGAACAGTGGGGGGGTCGGAGGACAGCCTCTGGGCCCGGTGCCGGGGGTGGGGGGGGGGGGGGGGGAGGGTTAGGTTACCTTGCTAAAGTCGAAACCGCCGCTTTCTCTACTGACCCCTGCTTTGGAGGAGCGCCTCTCCGCGGCCTTGCTGGCGTCCAGGTTGTTGGGGCAGGAGTTTGGTGACGCCAGAGGTCCTGGGAGAGACATGGGGCCGGTGGGGGGTGAGAGAGGGGGGAGGAACAGAGGCAGGGGGTTGTCAGTCAGGGGTTTGGGGGGAGGTCAGGTGTTTGTGGAAGCGGGGGCGGGGGGTCGAAGGGTTCCCCAAACAGAATCGGACGGTGTTTACATTGCAGATTCTCTACATTGTGGTTGTTAATTACATTTAACTAAGAAAGCACACTGACCCCGTTGCTTTGAAAACGGACTAAAGCCATACTTGGATAGTGTTTTTTTCGGTGGTTAGGTTTTAATGCCTGGTTACCCCTCAACATATTTCAGTGTTGAAGCAAGCCCCGATTAAGCTAATTCATATTTCAACCCGAGGAGATGTGCTCGAGCTGTTGAATATGCGCGGCCATACCCCGTCTGCAGAGCTGGCCGGGGACAGGTGTTGAAGCCCTGCACAGGCATAATTGGCCACACCGCACTTCAACGCGGCCCGCAAGACGCGAGGCAATACACGAGACAGGAAACGCTAGCACTTGATAGTGGGAGATGAAATGAAAGGGTAATGTATGTAAATCCAAGGCAGAAGCAAACGCCCTCGCACTCCTCACTCTTGCTCATCCGAAAGTGCACGTGCTTAAACATGTCCACACATATGTGTAATCCTATCCACATCCCCCCCCCCCCCCCCCCCCCTCCCCACAGCAACAGATTTCCCATCTCAATAATTAATCAGGCGAAAAGGTTAGCCCGAGCCTGTTTAAAACTGCTGATGTGTTTGTTTCCACCAGTTCACCGCCTTGTAATCGGTTCGGTAATGATCTACCCAATCGGTGTGACACAGCGCACAGGGGTATGCATGCCTGCCCGGCGTTCCGTTCTCCTCGACTTCCCGACTGAACTGGATGAGGCTGCGGTAGCCGGGCGCAGCTGCTGAGCAATGGAGACCATCGCTAGCATTCCCGACAAAGCCGCGCAGAATAAAGGGGGAAGGGGAGGTGGTGATAAGGGGTGGCAGGGGGTGTAAATTAGCTGAGACCACATCCGCCAACGCACGCCACTCAGGAATGCACATCTCTGCCAGCCTGGCAGTATAGTTGCGTCATAGCGTGTGTGTTCCGCGCGCGGATATCATGGGATAAAGAAAAAACATGGGATAAATTAACATTGAAGACAAAGCAGCCTTTGTGGAGGAAACCCACCCTTACTTTTGGATGAATTGCTTGTGGATAATAAGCAGGTTCTACATTGGCATCTGTTCATATATATTGAAAACGGATTACGTAATGTACTTTGGTTACAATTTACAGCATTCGTTTTGGGACGTTAGGGAGAGGACCTAGTAAACACTTTATGAGTTAATAAGATACTGTAGATGTCGGTTAAAAATAGCCACCTTTCGGAAAATAAGACACTGCTGTCCCCCTTTACAATGATTAATAATTACATATTTTCATTTAACAATTAACTCCCAAGACTCCCAAGAAAATTAACCATTTAGTTACCCCCCCATAAAACTAATCCACTCAGCTGTTTCAGGCACCAACGACGTGGACTAAACACGTCTGGTCAGTGCACATACATAACCAGACATCCCTTTGCGATACGTCGCGCCCAGTCAAGCCGCAAACGCAGTGCTTATAGCCCCCTGACCCCCTATGAATAACCCGCGCCCTTAAAGTGAGTGTGTGTGAGCGCGTGGGGGGCGTCCCACACAGACCACTGTGGGGGAAACAAGGTGGTCTTCGTCGCGCCGGAGTAGAATTACAGCGGTAGCGGTTGATCTATAATAAGAACACCCCCAACCTTTCAGTATCCCCTACGGCACTGTTGTCACCTCTGCAAGGGACCCATACCTCCGAGTTCAACCACCATGTGAGCACATCCTCGCATGGGAGGGGGGCGCACACACAAAGTTGTGTACAGGGAGATAGAGAGACACACACACACTCTCTCAGAGATTCTCTCATACACACACAAAGTTGTGTACAGGGAGATAGAGACACACACACTCAGAGATTCTCACACACACACACACACACACACACACACACACACACACACACACACACACACACACACACACACACACACACACACACACACACACACACACACACACACACACACACACACACACACACACACACACACACTCTCTCTCTCTCTCTCTCAAACACACACAGTCAAGAAAATATAAATAAATAGCGACTGAACCAGATTTTCTGAGAACAAAAATTCACTGTCGATTGGCGCACTGACGGTACGTGGAAATACAGCCCCCTCCCACCCACCCTCTGCCCAGGGCTTATATTTAGGTAGGCTGCTGGCACGCAGCGAAGTCGCCAGTGTCTTAATGAGGAAGCGTCTCGGAGCCTTTACACTCACACACGGAGGAGGAACCCAAATATGGGGTTTGCGAGTGCCGTGATTTGCAGTGGAAAAGGGAAGGCCAGAGATACTGAACGGTAGAGTCAGAGCTTTGGCTGGAGATGTGGACTTGGGAGAACCTGCCTCGGAGTCCCCTCCTTGCTGGGGAAACTCCCGCTCAGAGATCGTTTTACCAAGAAGTATAGGAGGGAGAAGAGGGCCTTGTTCTGGTGGTGAACACTTTTCTTAAGCCAAAAAGTGACTGGAGGGGAATGTGCGAATGGATGAGGGTGGATGTCGGGCAGGAGTGCGTGCACGCACATACGCACACGCGCACACACAGTGAATGAGTCGGGTATGGCAGGCTGAACAGCGGGACACGGGACCAGACACTCAGGAGGACGGCCATGCACTGCCAAAGAGTTAAGTATGAAGTAGGACAGGGCCAAGCCAAACACAAACACACACACACACCCCCCACACAGGCTTCCCTGGAAGTAAACCAGGGGGGGGGAGACGGGATGAAGTGACCATCGCCGAGGCAAATAGACGGAAAAACAAACCAGAGAATAATTTTGATGTGGGAAGAAACAATAGTAGGGGAGGGGGAATAAAGGGTGAGGCAGAGAAGCGGAGTTAGTGAGCGCAGTCTTTAGGTCGGTGATGATAACATGGCTGGTGGCGGGAGGGCGGGGGTGGGTTGGGTGTCGGGGGGGTTCGGGGGGGGGTGAGCGAGGGGAGAAGAGCCAACATGCTCAGTGCTAGTTTTTCTCTGTTCAAGCCGTGACTCACACTGGCGGGCAACACAGATATTTGCCTTCTAAGGGCAGTGGTCTCTCTCTGTCCACGGGGGTCTGCGGCTGCTCGTCCTCTGGGGGGGACACCACCACCTCGGGGATGCCCCGGGCGCCGAGGCCCGGGCCGGCGGCGCGGCGCTGGGACGGGGAGAGGCGCCGGTCGGCGGGGGGCGTGCTATGGGGCGTGGCGAAGGGAGAGGCGGCGCCGGTGGCGACGGCGGAGGAGGTGGACAGGGAGGAGGGCAGCAGGTGGTTGAGGAGCATCGTCACCCGTGACTCGCGCCTCTGGGACAGGTTGCCGATGGTGGAGCAGGGCCCGGGCTTCTGGAGGGAGAGGCGAGAGGAGGACAGGCCCTCGCCTAACGGGAGACAATGGCACAGAAGGAGGGGAGAGGGGGGGGACAAGGGGGAAGAGGGGATGGGCGGAGAGAGGAGGAGACGTAGAGACAGAGGAAAAGAGGGAGGAGCGAGGGAGGGAGGGACAAGAGGGGGAGACGGAGCAAAGAGGAGAACTCTATGAGGGAAGGAGAACACAGAGGAAAAGGACTCCGGGAGGAGGAGGAGGAGGAGGGTGGTGGTGCAACAAGAGGGGTGGTGCAGTGGAGTGCAGTCAGAAGGTGTGGTGGAGGTGCGCGGGGAGAGGACCAGGCCAGAGTGCATCGTGGAGGGTTGTGTGGCGAGGGTGGGGGAAAGCATCCATTAAAGACCCTCGGCTCTTCTCGCTAGCGTCAAACCAATCAACCAATCACAGCACTCGGCCGGAGGGGCTGGGCTCGTACTTCAAAGAGGCAGGCATGCAGAAGAGTTGGTGCAAACGTAGGTGCACTGTACGCATACGCACATACAACATCAAATGGCACGGCTGTGGTACCGCGGGCAGGATTCAACGCGGTACAGCACATACAGATACAGCGCTTATGCATGTGTCATTCAAACACTTTACACTTAAAAATAGTCATTCTACGTTTTTGCATTTAAAATGCGGGTGCCTGGTCTACGATGCGATCATGACTGCCAAATCATTCCTAGAAGCACAGCCCAGCATACAGTGAACAAAAAAATGCACATCAGAAAGCCATATTACCGTCAAAATTAAATAAATACAAAAGAACACACACACACACATTAGTGATTCCCCATTAGCCATCGCTCTCAGGGCGATACCTCTTGCATCATCCTAGGCAGCCAAAGCCATTGTTCAAGGGACCCTGAAGCCAGGCCACGGCGACCATGCCAGCATCACCGTAACCGCGCACACGACTCTTCGGCTAACGTGCGGCCCGGTCACCGCACAACCGTCCCCCGTGGATTCTACTCACTTTCACCCATCCACCTTTTTATACGCCGGCATGGTCGGAACATGGAGGATTAACGTCTCCGAGAGTGCCCAGGTTTCAGAGGCCTTTTAAAACAAAGCCTTGTACCAAAGAAAGCACCGGAAAACCCTGAGGAGTAGCGCGGGGGGGGGGCTCCCCTGGTGGTCTCCTCACCGTTGCGGTCGAGCAGCAGCGGGTCGGAGTGCTTCTTGCCGATGTCGGCGATGGAGCGCACCAGCGGGATGCGGTTGCTGAGCTTGCGCTCGTTCTGGTGGTGGTGCCTCTTCAGCATGGCCTCGCGCACCTTGAAGCGGAGCTCCTCCTTCAGCTGGCCCGACGCCACCATGCTGTCGATCAGCATGTCTGTTGGGCACGCGCACGCGCACACACACACACACACACACACGTTTTTAATTTGTTATCTATATATATTTGAATCCGATATATACCTACATTTCCTGTGTGGGCACACCACTTATCTTACAGGCGTATAAAAACAATCTTGGACACAATACACCGAATGATAGACCGACAGAAGAGGTGCAGGGGTAATAGGAACCGGGGGGGGGGGGGGGGGGACATTAGCAGCGTAATAACGCAACACATTTTATTTCGTTTCTATTGCGTTTTCAAAACACTCCATCCGCAGGGCAGTCTGGCCTCGAGTCTGTTGAAAGCTTTTTGTGAAAGTGAACCAATGATGGGACCAATCAGCACTAAGGGAGGGAGCTTTAGTTCATGGGGTGAAGAAAAAGTACAAATCTGCACAGTGTGTATATGTTTTTACTTTATCTTTTCAACCGGATTCAGCAACATGGAAGGGAGCAACCGTGTCCGTCTGATTGGCTGGAGTGTTTTTTAGACAACGAGGCAGCGCCCATATTTGGGAATCAATTACTGCCCGACAAAAGACCCCAGTGATATCTATTGTGAAACGCAAATGTGAAGCGCTGGATGGTCTCAGAAGGCTCGAACCCAACACCAGTCACATGAATAATGATACACCCTGCATACACACACTTTGCAAAACAAACCAAAAAATTGAATTATTATTAAAAAATAATAAATGATAATAAATAAATAGAATGTCATGGCGGTCCATCGAGTGACAGTTTTCCCACGCTGCGTGCGCTCCGTACGTACCTGCGATGTCCTCTATGGCGTTGGCCCTCATGTCCAGCATGACGGTGCCATTGAGGATGCAGCTCCGCAGCTCAAACAGGCTGTGGAGGGACAGCGTGGCCACGTAGGGCTTGCTCCACCTCTCCCCGCCGTCCTCCACGTCCTCCTCAAACTTCAGCCACCTGCCCGACACACACAGAGACACCCACACAGACACACACACACACACACACACAGAGACACCCACACACAGACACACACACATAGAGACACACAGAGACACAGACACACAGAGACACCCACACACAGACACCCACACACATACAGAGACATCCACACACACACATACAGAGACACCCACACAGACACACACACACATACAGACACCCACACAGACACCCACACACATACAGAGACACCCACACACACACACATACAGAGACACCCACACAGAGACACACACACACAGAGACACCCACACAGAGACACACACACACAGAGACACCCACACAGACACACACACACACACAGAGACACCCACACAGACACACACACACACACACACACACAGAGACACCCACACAGAGACACACACACACACACAAGGTTCCAAGTCTCGACACGCACAACTGCCGCAGCTTCACTAACAGGGCGTTATTAGCTTTCAGGACCAGATGGCCCAGCCAGTTTCCCTGGCTGCAGCCTTAGTGGATGTGGCTCGTTTGTTGTGCTCTGGCTCTTGTTTGCAAAGCTATAGAATCTGTAGGACTGTGTTGCTCTGGTACATGGTACATAATTGTACATAATTGTTCACTGTTCACTGCACCTTATATATATTTTCTTTTAATATTTTCTATCTTGCACTACAATTTATTTTTATTTAAAAAAAAAAATTATATTGCATTTTATTATTTAATTCTTTGTATTTTTTACTGTGTAATGCTGCTGCTACACTGTAATTTCCCAGCCTGGGATCAATAAAGTATATCTATCCATATATATATATTGAATATATCGTGATTTAGTTGGGTGGCCGTCATGTAATCCCTCCTTAGGGTGTCACGACTGCAGACTCGTCTCGTGCAGCACAAGGCATATGTGACACATTCCGGGGGGGGGGGGGGGGGGCGGCGTGCTCTCTGACCTGGCCGTCTCCTTCCACTCCGTGTGGCTGCCGTCCCTGAAGGAGAGCTCGTCCAGCTCCGTGAACAGGTCGTGGGGCACGTGCTCCACGTCGTCGTCCTCCGTGCCCAGGATGAACTGCACGCGCTGGGACGGGGTGTCTGGACACGCACCCCGGCCGGCCCAACGGGGGGAATCGCCGAAGGAAATGTTAATGGAGAAAAGGGTGTGTGTGTGTGTGTGTGTGTGCGCATGCACAGGGTTGTCAGCATCTCACGGACGACCTCTCCTTAGAAATCGTCATTGAAACCGGAGCGAGAAACGCGCGTTTCCATTCATCCTACTGCCCTTTATTAACCCGTTTTGACAAGCAGGCGGAGGCTTGGTAAGCTGGGACCACTTAGGCGCGCGGCTCTTTCATTAAAAAGGTCAGGCCAAGGCCACGAACCAATCAGAAGCCCACGGCCTCAGCCTTTAACATTTGTGGCGTTGACCAACAGCGGCACATTAGTCTGTCGGCTTCCCTCTCCCTCGTCGCGCCTGAAATGTCAACGCCTTCGCAGAGTGTTCGGGGCTGTTAGGCTCTGGCCTTTACTGCCCCCCCCCCCCTCACAGCTTGATGTAAAATTAACCTTGATGCCTCTCTTAGGCGGGGGAGGAGAGGAGGGGTGAGTGAGCTTACACATTGTAAATGTGAATAGAAACCCCGGCCTTGTGGCAAAAGATAAAAGGATCAAGAAAGCCGACTACAATACTCGCTTTCACGATCGACAACCGGTGATCTTCGAGGTGGGAGTGACACGCATGCAGAGTGTGACGCTGCGGGGCTCTGCACACATGCATGGGGGCTTGAAGTGTGTGTGCGTGGACGCGGCTACGCGGCGGTTGCCGGCGGTGACCCACCGTAAGACGGTGACTCCCGGCCGTCCTCCTTGCCCTCCTCGGTGTCCCTCTCCCGCTTCTTGCGGTGGTGGCGGTGGCCGCGGTGGCGGTGGCGGCGGCGGCTCTCGCGCCCCAGGGGGACGTGGACGCCCACGTACACCGCCCGGTGACCTGGCGAGCGGCGGGACAGAGGAGAGTCTGTTAAGACGCGTGTTGGGGGGAGGGGCGGAACGGTCGTCAAGGTCGTCTGGCGACGCGGGAGGAACGAGGTCGCGCACACGCACTCTCTCGTGCACGTTTTGGACACCGGCTTGGAGATCGTCCTCTGTATGTCCACGTCTGTCGTCTTGTTACCGGTCCATAGCCGACAGTGTAATGTGAGGATGTTAAGTGCCGAGCCATCCGTGTGCGCAAGGACGGCCAAATAGACATGACAATCCAATGTGTTCCCAGAACATAACGCACACAAGCAGGGAATTGCCTTGAGACCTTTGCGAGGCTAACGCAATACTATTGAAAGGATGGATTACTACAATTATATTATAACACACCATGGTAATATTTCCATTACACCAGACAGTCATTTTGTTTTGGAGAAGCCTGGCCAACTGTTGGTTGGAAGGTCGACCGGGTCTTCTTCTGTGTTTGCCCATTGAGTCATACTGCTATTTGAAGCCTACATATGCTGAATGTACTGAATGCCCAATATAAATTTCTCACATTGTATCACTTGGCAATAACATGTCACGATCAATCAATTAGGCTTACGGCAGTTTGAGATGTGCATTGGGACAAGGGCATCAATCTGGGAGGTAAAGGTACAGAGCAGATGTTGTCGTACAGATCCCGCAGATTACAACCAACTTGGGTCTCAATGTTTAAAACACTTACTCATCAAGGTATTTGATGCGGGGTCGGCCTAGGACAGCACAACAGTGGTAACTACAGCAAGTTGGATGGAGATTCCCCAAATGTTTACAGTGGAGTCAGCCATTTGTTGAAGTCACATAACCTAAACTGTGTGCGGGTGGGTGCCAAAGGTTCCCAGGGGGGAAACGATGACAAATCTCCCACTTTGTGCAACATGTCACAAGTCACGAACCTCTCCTTCAGCCTGGAGCATCTCCGCCAGAGACATGAAACGCAGACAGATGGCGGCCATGAAAAATAACCAGATAACGCTCTCCAAAGAGAGAGGAGCCGGGAAGATGATTTTAATCATAACTTCCCCGAGTACGCCCTCGTCAGCTCACTTGAAGTGACCGGGAAGAGAAGAGAAGTGAGATTCTTCGAGTCCCCTGGAGGAGCCCACTTCCTCCGTCAGAGCAGATGATCATCTCCCTCTGTCACTGTTCGGTACAGTGTGGTATACACACCGTGCGTGTATACAGATACGGATGACGCGTTTCTCTTTGGAGTGTGATGGCCTCTGGGTTGGTTGGTTGTAGATACTGTGTCGGGAGGAGGTCATGCCCTGTGTTGTAGGAGCCTGGGGAGGTGGAGCTGCAACCTTGTCACAGATGCAGCACACCTGAGGAAGCTGAGGCCATAAAGCAGGCCTCAGCTCACCCCTCGCTCTCTCACCTGGCTGGCCACCTGATTGCTGGTTCGTTTGTATCTGGTGTTTCTCCTTCACACACACAGCCTCATTCACTCACGCACCAACACAGCACAGACACTGATACACCGACATAGTACCATTTACCCGTTTGCTTGATTGAAATTAATATTATCATCCGTAGACTTTGTGTGGCTTCCCTTCTTTTGTCACTGCTGTTTGAGCAGGTGTGACTAGAGAAATATTATGAAGGCAATAGATAATGAAGGTAGCAGACTAATAGACGTAATGGACGGTGATCCGCCGTCACCGGTGCCGGGGAACGGCACATGGGAGCACTGGGAGATGCAGAGGGCTCTTAATCCCCTGCGATTGCTTTCCCTGGCAGTCGTTGCTTCCACTCTTTTCGCAGATGCGTCATATTCTGGGGGACTTTTAGAGAGAGAGAGGCCCCGGGGGGGGGGGGGGGGGGGGGGGAACAGAAAATAACACACAGGCGTGGGACCCCAGGGAAGGGGGATGAAAACTAAAATCGAACACACAAGGTGAGGGGATGGAGGGAGGGAGGGAGGGAGGGAGGGAGGGAGAGAACAAGATGAAAGGGTAGAAAGAGGAAGAAAAGGCACCAGCTTGTTCATAAAGAAAACACATCTAAATGGGACGAGGGTGCAGTCTTTCAAAAGGAGGGAATAAAGCAAAATGGGATATGGATGTAACATTCTAGGGCGTACATATATATCTATACAATATGTATACGTAGAGAGAGAGTGACAGAGAGGGAGTCAGCAGGCTTCAGTGAGCGCCACTCATCTGCCCGTCACCCCGGGGAGGTGGAGGACAGATCACGGGGGATCGATTTGGTCCACGCTGGATGGAAACAATTCATCCGCCGTCTGATCTGCCTCACGGCAACGCAGCAGCCTTCAGAACGGAGAGCGGCCCGGTCGATTTAACCATCACATCTCACAGGAGGAGAAGCCGCCGCACAAAAACCCATTTAACACCTTTTCCGTATTGGTGTTAAAACCACCGGCGGTGTCCAGTGCGTGCAAATAAGCAGCGAGGGAAATGCATTGTCCCATCATACCGGCTACTCTTTATTTTACGTATAAACAGGTTCAGTCTCAGTGAGGCTCATTCTTCTCTAAAAGAGACTTGTTCTGACTACTGCCCCCCCGATCTAATCCTTAATCTGGGGCAGCACTAGCTCAGTAGGTAGAGCGGGTGGACAGAGTGGGTCGTCCACTAACCGTAGGGTCTGTGGTTCGATCCCCTTGATCCCTCTCCTCCAACTGTCCACATGTCGAACCCCATAAATGTACTGATTGTAAGTCGCTTTGGACGAAAGCGTCTGCTAAATGCCCCTTTCCTTAAGCGTGTAGGTGCTTAGATAGTCATTAGTTAATTCCTGAAATATGTCATTCACTCATATGGACAGGAATGGGCTGGAGGAGAGCTTGGCCACGCAGCCTGGTAATGGCACACCTTGCCCGTGCCGCGACACAAATGTCTGCTTAGACACCCCCGCCTGCGACCAAGTGTCAACAGCAGATTATTTCTGTACTTGCAGAACTCCGGCGACACCCCGCTACAAGTTATTAGTATGCCGCGCAAAACCGTGGGCCAACATGGGCCAAAAACAAGCTGCCTCGTGATATGATGACGCAGTCTGGAACCAGTGTGGAGTTCAGGGTGGGTGGCCTTCGTCTCGGATCCTACTGTGGTACAGCACCCTTGGGACTAGATGTTGATCTAAAAAAAGATTTGGGAGACCCGGGTGTATAGTGAACTTACTTTCAAGCTCTTCCATCTCATAGTTGGTGTGGGTGGTGGAGCTGGTCTTCCCGAGGTCCACAATAGCCTCCTCATCTAGACCCTGTCCAAGACAAGAGCAGAAGGTTAGTGAGGAGTAAAGTGAGGCCAAAAGTGGACGGGGCGACGGGGGAATATGGAGTGCAAAAGGGAGAAGGTGCGCTTGGTTAGCAATGGCCGTGAAGTGGGGTGGATCCATAGAAAGGGGCGCACAAGAAGGAGACCCGAAGCATGCTGCTATGGTTTCTATTGACAAGGGACTTGGTAACACGCTGCTCTGCTTCCTGCTCCCCTTCCAAGTTCATCATCCACAACAGCTTGGCCACATCCCTGGGTACCAGATGGCACCAGGATCTCTGGGCCAGTGCCTCGCGGCGGTGTCCATGAAACGCCACAGGTACTACAAAATAAGAGCGCCATCATGACCACAAAACACATATTCACGGGGACAATAGAGTGCACTTCAATAGGAGGACCCTCCTCATCAATAGTTTAACCCTCTCAATTACCACCAATTTGATGATACTAGGAATATTAAATGTGAATTGACCGTCTTAATTTTATTTAAACAATCAAAAGAGTCATCTGTGAGAATATAAGAGAATAAACAAACCAAGCATAAACCAAGACACATTTCAAACTTCTTAAGAAATAAGTGCCACATTTCAAACGTAATCCACACGATTGTTTGAAAATACAAAGCACTCCTGCACATGTAGAGATCGGGCCCAAGATTAAACTTCCCTGGACGGCTTTCCTAATTAATTAACCGCTCCTCTTAAAAACAACGGGGGGGTTTTTGTAGCAGTCAACTTTCTGCACTTGCCACAAATGACTGAAGTGGTTTGGGTATATATAGCCTATTCATTATTACGGTACAGTGGGGGCTGTTCATACCAATGTCAACGGCCTGGTAAGAGCAGTTATTAAAAAGGGATAATAAATGACCTCGCCGGAAATTAAGAGCTTGATAAAAAATTACCATGGCAACACAGCCAGGGGCCCCAAGTATGGCATAATCAAAGGAATCCCGGAGCCGCGGTCGTCACATGGCGTGTGTGTTTGTGTTACCAACGTCCCCAAAACCGTAATTAAAATGCAGAGAAAACATGCAATGTTGACAGCGTCCCCCTGGTCGCCTCCCTGCAGCCACGTCGCCTGTCGTCGCTCCACGACCTCATTGAGACAACACCACCACCACCCGAGGAGATGGTGTCTGCAATTACTGTTGCCCTTTGACCAGAACCAAATCAAAAATGGGCAACGTCGCTAGAGTCCACGAACGACAGCCTAGTTAGAGCTAATGAGGACGGCGCACAGCGCATTTCTCTGCGGTTTTGGGACTAAACAGCTCGAGGATGCCGTGACGGAGGGCAGCAGCAGATGATGGTCCAAGTCATTTGAAGAACTGCAACTTCGCTCTGTATGCCGACAGGACTGAATGGCAGCCCCGGCTGCTAAATAGAACGACAGGACCATTATCAATTCAGTGCGGCATTTTGTCCTCGTAAAAATGCTAAGCTTAATGTAAGTGAGCCCCCTGTTTCCCTCCCCATCACTGACATTTAAATAAATCCGTTTTGGGCAGTTGGTTCTCGGAAGAAGGGTGTGTGTTGTCATCCCCATGGTTTACGACCCACGCTAGCTTTTTTTTTAGCTGACACCATCGTTGGGTTTGAGCGATGTTGTATAGGAATTGAGCTGCGCACACACGCACACACACACACACACACGTCCGAGAAGCTTAAACCCTCTGGGACGCGGCCATCCACGCGCATTGCGGAGGTGTTGAGGATCCTCTGGCCGTCGTCCGAGTGCCTTGGAAAAGGCACTTTGAAGTCACGAAAAGAAGGCGACTTGCAGTCGGAGCAGAATGGGACGTTCACAAAATGGTTGGCGGGGCGGCCGGTGAAAACATGGAATGTTACGCTTGTTTTCTTTCATTCACGGACAAAAAACACATTCATTTCTATGTTGAAGATCACAAAAAAGGATGGATGGATGGATGGATGGGTTCACTACCCCTTTATTAATGGACTTTTTTTCTGTTGAGGCCAAAACGGCTGGGTCATTTTTTACACCTACTAACTACCTAACTAACTGGTAGCTTACATAACCCCCAATACATGAACACAAAGACGAGGGCAAAGTAAGATAGCCCTGTAGCATTTTCTTATTTGAAAGGGTTAGCCAGAGTCCCGCTAAGACGACTAGCACATTGTAATGGTGTTTGCACTGTGGCCAGTCTGAAGGGGTTAAAGACATGTGTAGCAGAGGAGTCCCAACATTTTCTGCTCCTTTTCAGGTTTTGTCCCGTCACAAAAGGCCAAACTCCCTTGCAGAATATATTACACAGAGAGAGCCAGCGGGGATGTTTGAATACCTTGGAGCCAATGTGGGCATTAGGTCCGCCCGGCTGACTGGCAGAATGGAGCGGATTAGAGGTCCGCGCTTGTCGCCGACTGATTGGACAAGAGCAGGGGGCTGGACCGCAATACAAACTGCAGTTTGCGCCACAGCTTAGACTCCAGCATAGCTGGCTTCAGACCACAGTCCACGCGCAAAACTTGGCCTGTTTGTGGCAGCTTGGCAGTTGAGTGAGAATTTAGTTGTGCATGCGTTTACGTTTCGGACAACAAAAGGATATAAAAGCAATACACTGTAGTAAGAAGACCTGGTTGAAAATTTTCAAACCGTCATGTTAAATATCGTACAGCAGTTTGCTCGAGTGGAAAGGGAACCAGGCCTTGCCTGCAATTAATAAGCAAAATGATAACGGAATGTTTGCTTTTGCTAACTGGGAGCTAAAATGATTACCATTTGAAAAGCTGAAATTATGTTGTAAACTCTCCATCCAATTATCTTTGCTTTCATGAAAAGTCTCCGACACTAATAGGCTCATTTCATTCAAACCACACACCGAGTCGTTTTTAAAATTCAACTCACATCCATATTGAAGGATCATTTAGATTGCGCCAGCCCAATGTAAAACTGCATTGCCAAGCAGATCAAGGGCAAAGCAAAAGGATGATGAAGATGTATTCATGCATCAAGGCGTTTCCATTTGTTGCACAAATTGTACGTCACCGCCAAAGACAACAGAGCATTCAACACAGATGTATACAGGATACCTGGCTGACATTAGGCTCGCTTCAGCCGAATCTACCGAGGCATGTTCAGCCGCCTCCTGTGAACAGACACTCTGTGGTGCATTGTGATTGGGATCACATACTCAAAACCCCCCTTCGTCTGAGCTCTCCCTTCACGAATGACGTACATGGACACACGCACACACACACACACACACACACTCTGCCTCGGTCCCCCTAGGAGACTCTATCCAGACGGAGCGGGAAGCGCGCGGCGTTGTATAAATATAGCAGACAAGAGGCAAACACAGACCCCCACGGTCTCCTAAAGCCTGCAGGAGAGCCGAGAGAGGGTCCTTTGCACCGCCGCTGAGCGAGGCTCTGTCACGTACATGTCCTTATAAACGCGATTCCGATGGGTAATGCGTTTGTCAGACAACAGGCTGTAGAGTTTAAACTGCCTCGGTAGGATGCCTTGAATACCAATAAGTACTGAAAACTGTAAGAATGCTGATACATCATTTATACCCATCTTAACAATTAATGAAATCAAATTGCTTCATAACGGCAGTGTTAAGGTCACACTGGGCCACTGAATGACATTCAGATATTCACACATATAAACACACGCTCCACTGCTTTCGACAATTGTGTGTGGGGGCGTGCATGTGCTTGTACTTATTTACATCTATATACGTCCCCTCACGTGTGTGCGTGTGTGTGTGTGTACGTGTGTGTGTACGTGTGTGTGTACGTGTGTGTGTGTGTGTGTACGTACACGTGCGTTTCCAGCGTCTCCCACACATTGAATTTGCATGAGAGTGTTTTATTGGTATGGATCTCATTGGGAACTGCTTGTTCTCCTCAGAGGACACAAAGTGAATTCATTAACTCAAGTACTATTGGAACGAAGTCCCGAGACCAATAACCAAAAGAACACATTTTACCCAATTTCAAGCAAATTGGGTTTCACAATATGATGACATACGATGACTAGGACACATTTCAGGCCAATACAACAAACCAAAAGGACATAACAAATCATATATCAAGTAGCCTAAACCTACATTTATGAAGATATCCGACCCAGTGGACTATTTCTATTTCGCACTACTGTCACCAGCACACGCCTGCTAAATGTTCACACCATAATGCAAATCTGCGGTGCTGTGGCAATTTCCCGTCATCACACAAGCATAAACACCCAACATTGTTATTGTAATTTCCGCGCGTCTTACAAATACCACAGACTGGGAGCGTGCATGCACCATTATGATCGCCGTACGTGATGTAACCCTTCCATCTCATAAGTTTGTGCACACAGTCACGTGGTGGGGTTTTTTTGTGTGTGTGTCACCTTCCCTGGAAACATTCACCAGGGCCCCTGATGCAACCTGTCAAAGAGCCTTGTACCAAAATAACCCCGCAAGCCGCCCGCCCGCTGCCTCCACCGGCCTGACCATTGTGCCCACAGAACACAGCTGTGGCTGGGCTAAAAGGAGCCGAGACACGGCCCACCACGCGAGGTCGGGGGGGGGGGTCACGGGGCCCCCCCCCCATCAGATGACATCACTGGCCACGGCGATTGGTCATGGTTGTTGAGCTGACGCGAGTGTTGGCGCTGGTCCGAGTCTACGGCGAGCAGGGGAGTGTAAGGAAATCACTGTGCGCTTGATGTCAGCGGGTTGAAAATGTGTAGGACTCCGCAGCGCAAAACTACAATATCACTACCTGTGTAATACAGTATGGTACTGATGTTTTGTAGCTAATGCGTTGTATGCCAGTAATGTATGTGTATGCCTCGGCACACACACACACACACACACACACACACACACACACACACACACACACACACACACACACACACACACACACACACACACACACACACACACACACACACACACACACACACACACACACACACACACACACACACACACACACACACACACACACACACACACACACACACACACACACACCAAATGTCAAAGCATTGTTATAGTTTCAATTGCAGTCCATGTGTTGCTACTTTCGTGCCAAAACACAGCACACCTACACAACACAAGCACTGCAATTCAAGCCATACAAGTCATACAAATTGTAGTCAGGAAAAAGATCACTCTTAAACAAAGAAGCTGACATTTTAGAAGAAAATAGCTTTTATTTTGGTCTCTGCCATGTTGAGATTTGTTATTCCACAGCGCAGCCAGCTATTAACTTGACACCTAAATGTCAATCTTCTTATAGGTTGCCTTTCCGAAAACAATTTTCTCAGGGAGAATTTCTCTATAAAAAGATGAAGCTAATCTTTTTTTAATTAGTAATGCCCCTGTGGTAATGCCTCAGTTAGCTATTGGTTGATGAAGGGTGTCATAATGATAAGACTAGGGATGCACCGATACCACTTTTTTACAAACCGATACAATACCGATACTTTTATTTGTGTACTTTCCGATACCGAGTACCGATACCGATACTTTCTAGATTTCATCTCTATGAAAGAAGTGCAATTCATTTGAAGGCAGATTTTATTTTCTCCTCTGAAGATTATGTCATGCCTTTAGTAAGGCTATACCAAATGAACAGGCTATTCCAAGCCAAAACTAAACAGAGCTTTCTGGTTTTAACAAAAAAGCCTTAAAGACAAAATGCCATCAGATTAGACAAAATGTTAATATAAATATAATCAGATAACAAAAATAATCACAAAGATAGATAGATAGATAGATAGATAGATAGATAGATAGATAGATAGATAGATAGATAGATAGATAGATAGATAGATAGATAGATAGATAGATAGATAGATAGATAGATAGATAGATAGATAGATAGATGGATTGATAGATAGATATATCTAAATTGGGTTAATGTCCCGCGGGACATTTGGGGGGACCTCGCCGTAAAAATTGACTCGTCGGCACGTGGATGGCGTCGTGACAGTTCGTCGTTCACATGGATGAAGTCGTGACAGGTCGTCGTTTGCTCAAGGATGGCGTGACAGGTTCTCGTTTGTGGCTGTCCACGCACTGTGCGGTATGGCTGACTTTGACGGCACACCCTGGCCACGCCCTTCGAGGTAGAGCCGTAAATAGCACAACTTTAGTTAAGAACCACGTTTCAAATGCACTGACCAATTTTGAAGCAGAACGGAAAAATCCCTTGGGAGGAATTTGTTCACAAACATGGGTATAAAAGACGAAATAATTGAATATGGCCGACTTTGACGGGAAGCCATGACCACGCCCTTTGAGGTAGGGTCGCAAATAGCACAACTTTAGTTAAGAACCACGTTTTAAATGCACTGGCCAATTTTGAAGCAGAACGGAAAAATCCCATGGGAGGAGTTCGTTCACAAACATGGGTATAAAAACGACATAATTGAATATGTCCGACTTTGAAGGAAAGCCATGACCACGCCCTTTGAGGTAGGGTCGCAAATAGCACAACTTTTGGTGAGAATCATGTTCTGAATCTACCCCAAAAATTTGGAGCCCAAGCGACAAATCCCCTGGGAGGAGTTCGTTCAAATAGGACGCGAAAATCGAAAATGGCAAAAATTGAAACGAAAATATCTGACTTCCGGTGGGTTTTATGGCATGGGTCCAAGAGGCTTTTTTGTAGGGCTAGGGCAGGGTAACATCCATACCGAGTTTCAAACAAATCGGTTAAAGTCGGTGTCTTGGAAAAAGGCAAAAAATGGATTATGGCCGATTTTGACGGAACGCCGTGGCCACGCCCTTTGAGGTAGAGTCGCAAATAGCACAACTTTTGGTAAGAACCATCTTCTGAATCTACCCAAAAAATTTGGAGCCCAACGGGCCAATCCCCTGGGAGGAGTTCGTTCAAATAGGATGCGAAAATCGCAAAAATTCGCAACTTTGAAGGCAAATATCTGACTTCCGGTGGGTTCACGGGTATGGGTCCAAGAGGCTTTTTTGTAGGTCTGGGCCAGGTCAACGGACATACCGAGTTTCATACATGTAAGTGAAACGTGGTGTCGGGGCTGTCGTTTTTAAAGCCTATAGGGGGCGCTATTACCATGACAAGCACGACTTTTGGTATGTGAGGTTTTGGCAGAGGTATACACGTGTCCTGTGAATTTCATATTCATAACTATTATGGTGTTTGCACAGTGATTTATGCTGATTTTAGAGCGCCATCCCGTGGCAGAATTTTTGTGTCCTTTTAACCCCTGCCTCAAGGAGCCCTGAGGTATGTGGCTACCAAGTTTTGTGTTAATAGCACTTGCCAATATGGAGGTATAAACTTCTTGATTTTAAAGAGCGCCCTCTAGTGGCAATGACTCGAAATTTGGTAGCTAGCATGGAGGACATATTCCGAGGTAGGGACCAAAATTTGGTGTCGAAAGAATATAGCATTGTGGAGATATGGTCCATTTCCTGTTTTTACAGAACATTGACAAATATTAAAAGTTTTGTTATGCGCTGACTATAGAGAATTTCAACATACTTTATATGGTGTTTTTGCATATTTCAGTCGGGACATGCTACATGTCAAATTTCGTGCATATCGGAGAAAGCCTGATGGATTGAGGCTGTAAAAGCTGTTTTTTAGTTTTTGCGATTTTGCGCGCGAACGAAGGCAGGCGGAAATACAACACGTTGACACAGCGAGGTGCAGCACAATTGCCCGCATCCGTAGATGTAACGTTTTTGAATGTGCGCCAAATTTTGCGGAAGTTATAGGCGTTACAGACATTGCTCATAAACAGCGCCACCTAGAGGCTTTCCTAGTGTGCGACATGAACGTGATGCCTAGAATATGCAATTTTTCACCAGGCCTGACAACTTTGCCAAAAAAAATTGAGTTTTCATATATGTTCAGATAGTGCAAATCAACCGCAAAGATCCCTGAAATAATAATAATAGGAATAAGAATAATAATAATAAACGAATCAATTTCAAAAGGGACCTCGTCCTGTTTCACAGGCTCGGTCCCTAAAAAGTGATCAGAACTATTGATTAATAAGCACATTATCACGTTTCAGTTATCAAAAGTATCCTTCTTTCATGTACACAAACCATGTGGCACTATTCCCATGTTTCTTCAGAAAGGATAAACAAATCAACAAACTATGTTGTCAAATGACGTCAAGTTGATCTTTCACTTTATCATACACCTTTGGCAACATCACATCGGTGATGTAGAGGCGACTGGGAATCTCATATATGGGCTCTAGCACTTTTAAAAGACGGCGAAATCCGACATTATCAACAACTGAAAGTGGCTGGTCATCGAGCACCATGAAGTGAGTAAGTGCCTCTGTTATTTGTATTGCCCGAGTTGTCTTTGGACATTTTCTCTCGCTTTTGCAAGACGTCATAAGGTTGGCTGCTTCGGTCTTACGCCGCTAGCATTAGTGAACTCTGTGTACTAAGCACTATGGTGCGTCTTAAGATGTTTTATCAGATTGCTTGTATTAAAGGAAGTACTTTCCTTTCCGCCTCTCGACACCGTAGCATTACAGATGTTACACTCTGCCGGATGACGCTTTATCTTAAAATATGCCCAAATCGCCGACATGACTTAGCCTACTGTTACGTCTTTTTGCAGCTAACTTTCACACACACAAGCCTTTGGCAGAATCTCTGAGTTTCTGCTCATCATCTCCCCCGAGTTAGTTAGGTAGGACAACTCATCTCTGCATACAGCCGGTTTGATGTAGGCTACTGGCATAGTGGTATCGGTGTGTGGTATCGGCAATTAAAAAACGAATACGAGTATGAGTATTTTAATGAAGTATCGGCCAGATACCCGATACTGGTATCGGTATCGGTGCATCCTTAGATAAGACCTTACAAATGAAACTCCACTTATTTAAAAGGATGGTTTATACATACACATTGAGATGTATAGTAATATACTTTTTGGATGTTTTCCTAAGACAAGATATTTGGTAGGTGTGTAGTGGATACATCGCTCTGTGATATAATAAGGTTCTTTTACATTTTTACATCCTGTCCATCACTTTCAAGGATTGCAACAGGACTTGTACATTGTGACGTCGCAATGACGGCCTCCATTTTGGAAGTATAGGAGCACAAGAATGTTATTGGTCATTGTTTCGCAATGAATCATGAAACCATTGGTCATTACATTGCCGTGTTTGAAACTGCCACGCCGTTTCTCATGCGAACTGACTTGGCAAAACTGGCTGGAGTATCACCAACAACCCCAAAAAAATTCCATGATGCATCTGATGCACAAGCCCTATACATAAATGGTACATTATAGATTTCGGAACCTAAAGAACGCGCGGTATGCATGAATGCAAACAGTAACGGTTTGCCAGTTGGTGAAACTCGAGACACGCACAGGGGGGGGGGGGGGGGGGGGGGTCACACGTTTGGCGCATTACTTTTAGACCACGCTCGCCTCTCCGGTCGACCTGGCGAGCAAGACGAGGAATGTGGTGAGTGAAGGGTGCCTTTGATTCCCAGTAGCGCTGCCAGGGAACATGACGTCGCCCCGAGTGTGAGGACATCAGAAACGGAAGCAGGCGAGCTTTCCCCTGTAGTGGACTGTAGTGGTTCTCTCATTTAGACCTTGTACAGTCCAAACACGTAGGTCTGTTGACATTTAGAATACATTGGCTAGATTAGCCATGAACTACATGTTGGTAAGTGATCATTAAACCAACAATGTCGTTCAACACTGGCCTGTCCTTGTTGCCAACCTCGTACAAATTACACAAATTATGAAAAATTTTGTTCTGAATGACAATGGTCTTCAATATCAAACAGTGCTCCATTGGAGGCGGCAATGATCGCTTTAAACTGAAACGTTTTGTGGGCTGCAAAACATAACAATGAGGAGATGGATGAAGGCTAGTCTTCCAAGTCTTTCGGTAAAACACGAGCAGACGTGGTATGTGTGACCATTCTCCTACACTGCCACCCCATCAGGGAGCCCTTCAGCCTGTTGACAGCCTGACAAGGTTTCAAGAGCAAAACAAGTCAAAGTCATCGGTGCTGCACACGGCCAAGCAATCACCCAGCGTCAATTTGAAGGTGATATTCAGCATTTCCACACTGCACTGACTTTTAGATTGCGTCTTCAAACTGTGGGATTGAGATATTGGTTAATGTCTATTTAATTTGAAACATTTACAGACTAGAGAACGGCGCATCCTCAACAAGAAAAAACATTGGAATTATCTGCCACTAATTAAATCTGCCACCATCTAAAACACACGCGAGAGATCTGAGGATCACCTGATTAAGTGCTGACGTGGGGCTAATCAGCATGACACAAAGTCTGCATCCTTGACAGGCGGTGGCGGTGGCCAAGTTGCACTTCTGTGTGCGTTCAACCAAGAGACCGCCAAGCTCAATAATTAATATGTCTTCCGGTGTGGATGGGCACACTGCGCGGGAGAACGCGACCACACACAGTTTGCCCGTTTTCCATCGTCGTGTCCATTCTATATATATTGTGCGTTGAGCCGGTAAGCCAGGAGCTCCTCTGGGGGAGCGAATGCAGTCTGGTCCATCCGTCTCCCAGAAGAGGGAAACAATAAATAGAAATGTGGCAAAGCCTCTGGCTGCTGGGCCACATAAACAACGTTGTGCCGGTAACGCATTTGTAGGAGTTTTAGTAATTAAACGCCCAATTTGGTGGATTTTCCCAGAGGACCCAAGGGATTTCGCTTTCACAAGAATCTGTGTACATAAACAGAAGGCTAAACCATCAATGTAATCCATATAAGACAAGGAAATACATGGCCTGGAATCCCTGCAATGCAAAGACAACACATATACTAAACACAAGTGATCCCTTTAACAGGATAATTTGAGTGAGTAAAAACACGAGAAGAAAGGCACAAATTTCCCTTTAGAGTGACAATAATGAACTTCCATTGATGCTATTAGCCGATTTCCCCATGTCTATGACTAAGTTTTTTTTTAATAAATCAAGTTAAGCAAAGCATTGTAGCATTGACTATTTCTTCCAATGAGAACCAAAGTAAAGTCTCTCTTTCACGTTGTTTATTGACACTATCACTTGACGTATTTGCCACATTAATGAAAGCTACACCAGTAGGTAGATAAAGCCCAGTACAAAAGGACCAGTACAAAAACAGTGTCAACGCACGCTCACAATAATTAAAAGAACACACAAGCAACCTTTGCATGGCAAACGATACTTCAATCCCTCAAACATGCACACCAGATTAAAAACAAACAAACAACAGTGTTGGGTATGAGGGTAAACACTGACTCCCACACACACACACACCGGTCATTTTTCCCCCTCAAAGCTACAAAGCTCTCAGGCATCGCCCTCCTACTTCTCCCCAGAACAGCCATATCTGTGTCGCGGTCAAGGTGCCCCCAGCGCCCGCCTCTCCTCCGGCGACACCAGGAGAGCAAGACGATCCGTTTCAAGAGACATATGGTGGTGGAGGAGGTGGAGGAGGTGGGTTATTATGGTTTGCTCAGTCACAACTCCCATCTCTGCCCCCCTCTCTCTCTCTCTCTCTCTCTTCTCTCTCCGTCTCTAGCTGTACCCACCAATGCCTCCTTAGTGAGCCGCCACGGAGCGCGGCAGTGAAGTCAGAACGAGGACCCAATTTCACACACACACACTTGAGTGAACGCACGGCGCCAAAACGCCACACGGCACGGCGGCAGAGGAATAAAAGCAGGACATACACACCGTGAGCACGTGCTCCCCTTCTCCGTGCGCCTCCATTTGGGCTAAACCATGAGCCAGACACCGACAACTGCAGCAGGAGCCGGGTTCCCTTCCTCCCCTCTGTCTCGGCTCTTTTCTTCTATTTTAAGGATGCGAGAGCACAAGTGGTGCTGAATGTGTGCACTTGTGTGTGCGTGTGCGCGCGTGTGTCTGTGAGCCAAGAGATACTACAGCACCAGTCTGCACTGCTCATCTGTTTATACTCAGAGATAGAGAGAGAGAGAGAGAGAGAGAGAATGGGGGAAGAGATAGAGAGAGAGAATGGGGGGGAGAATGGGGTGGGTGGGAGAGAGAGAGAATGGGGGGGGTGGGAGAGAGAGAGAATGGGGGGGTGGGAGAGAGAGAGAATGGGGGGGTGGGAGAGGGAGAGAGAGAGAGCGAGAGCGAGGGAAACTTGCTACACTCCACCCTGACAGGCATCCGCTCGCGCAACAGCCAATCCGATGCCTGCAGCCATGAATGTTTTATTCGCACAAGCCGAGGAAGCTCAAACACACAGAAGAGCCATAGAGGACGTGCACGCGCACACACACACACAGGACACACTTACCACTCAGCCATCTAGGTATTCAGGTCACATATGGGAGCCCGCCCACAGACACACACACCCCGGCGTCACAAATAGAAATGTTGGGGAATAGGCCCGAGTGCAGTGTTTTGGGCGGGGGGAGTGGGGGGGGGGGGCTGTCAATTCATGACAGTCACAAGCTCAAGGTCGCCGAAGGCTTTCATCACTCTGTAATCCACTAGAGGGCTCTGACTCACCTCTGCACTCAGCACGGTGTGAGCAGGGGATAATTAGCCCGTTAGCACGGCGTCGCGCACAATAACCCGAAACACGCCTCCTCTCCGACTCATCAAGGAGGAGACGAACGAGCGTTTGCGTCGGCACAAGGCATGGCGACGCGTTTGGGAAGCCGTGTTCGCGTTCACCCATGTTTGTGCGAGACGAAACGGAAACGCAAACTTAACCGCGTAAGCAATGCTGCTTGGGGTTGGTCTGCGACTTGGCCTGGAAAGATCACAGAAAGCAGGAAAAAAAAAACTGACTGCCTTGACTGGCATGAGGCTTCATATTTAAAAAAAAAAAAGATGTTTGAATGAGAGGGGTGCCACCTAATGGCTGAATCCACATTCAGCAATAAATTACGAGAAACCCGACTCGGAAGTTAAAGGAGGAAGCGGGTTCAACTTCTGTGCAGCCAATAGTCTGCACCACGGCCATGTGGCAAAACACTGTATGCAAATCTGAATTAAGCTACACCATGAAAACAAACCCAGCCGTCTGCACCGTGTGCCCTCTGAGGATCAACGTGTGTAATGCGATTAGGGCCGTAACTTCATAACAATGCCATGGAGCACAAACAGTAAGCATTCCTGGGGTTATTGCAAGAATAGCCAATAGTAGTAGCAGCGGGACACTGCGCTGGTAGGTACTAAGCTCTTGGCCTGTTCTCAGGATCACAGCCCCACAGGATCCGCGTTACTGTACTGATTCACACATGGAGGGCTTGGATCACGGTCAAATGTGAAGGAAGACAACTCAAGAGACATTGAGGTCAGAGTGTAAGCCTAATCATTGGAGATAATTGGATTACCCGCGTAACTATGGTTAAAGCTTGTATTTAAACAACGCACGCAGGAGTCAAATAGAGCCCAAGATAGCCAGATTAGCCTTTCCAATAAATATGTGCTTGTGGGATTGTGTGGACAGCACGCAGTAATCCTGAAATAATCTTGGGTTGACAGCGTGATTCTAACAGCTCTGTCTGGCAAAATGTCAAAAAAAAAAAAAAAAAAAAAATTGATTATATCAAACGGTATTTGATTTTCCAGTAAATAAACTACAGTGGCATTGGATACTTAACACCATATTGATATCATCGGTTGGGCTAGTTGAAGCATTTCAGCAGAAGACAAGCAATGCACCCTGGGTGATGTAGGAAATAACAGATCAGAAGATCGCGGTAACTTATGGGTTGACACGCAGGGACACCATACAACTTCCCAAAGCCAATCAGCCAGTCAACATGTGAGGCTTATGCCCCTGGCAGAGGTTCAAAAGGTTAGCCGTTTAAATTGGATAAACAATAGTAATCCAGGGTTACATAATACCAGTACTGGGAAAGAACGTGCCGTGCTTAAGCAAACGTGAACACCCGTTTGCTCCATGTCCGACCAGCGACACTAATATAATAATAGTTAAGAATTTGCTGCCCTAACCTCTTTAGGTGTAATTGGCTGACACGAATGTATAATGGCCATGTAATGAAAATAACTAGCCCATTAGGGTTATCATCAGTGATGTTACATCAAGGTCATAACAGTGATGCATTATCCGATTTTAGAACTGAATAAACTGTCGTCCTGCCTTCCATCATGAAACATTAGTCATCGAGAATATAACCGATGCGATATATATTCACGCAATATAACCTACCAGGATTGGATTTGCTTTAGCGGTACCACATTTAAAACACAGCTGACGCACGTGTCTGGGTTCAAAATGGAGGGGTATCGTCTGTCCAGGTGCACATTAGAACTATTCAGAACCGTTTTTAGAAAGTCTTTAGTAAAACTAAGCATGCATCTTCTGATGAACATACTTAAACAATGAGGACAAAGACGGCGAGGAAACTGGACTGAAAATGTAGAACAGTTTTTAACTACCGCACAGGTCCCACTGAGTAAAGATGTTGTCATGTACAAAACCAATCTGAGCATAAAACTGCTGATTAGAGTTGCTGTATGAAAATGTTTCACGCTTCCGAATCCACTTCGAGAACCCCATTTGGCATCAAATAGGAATAGGCGCCATTGCGTTGTAGTGTATGTCTGGTGTTTTAGAAAGCCAGATGCCTGTATTGTACATCATCTAAAAGGTAAACATCTAAATTAAATGACTGAGCTGGCGGAGTAACTGTGGCTCAGTCCATCAACAGGCAGGGTGTGTTGATTATTTCAAACTGTTTGCGGATGATGGCACTAGAAGGATGCTTTCTCAGCCCTGGGCAATTCAAGTCCTCCGCTGATCACCCAATAAATCAAGGCCTTGATGTGGTTATGCCCCGAAACGCTTCCTTTGGGATACACACTGGGAGGAGAACACCATGGTGTCATACAGCCGCCAGTGCAACACGTGGGGCCAAAATTTGGGATTTCAATTTTCCTCCAACCAGACCAGAAAGAAAAAGCACATCCAATTCAAAAATCCTGCCCCACTTGGATGTGGCAAATCACTCATGTTTTACTGGCAGTACTGGCCAATTCACCAATCCTTTAATGGCCAAGCCATGACCCGTTAATAGGTTCAAGAACACTGCATGCGCTGGACCTCTGCTCGGGTTCAGGCATTAGTGCTGTTTGACAGCAGGACACAAAAAGCTTCCTGGCACGGGCGCTTCTTCTGGCTGGCAGGCGACTACGGGTGAAATCCCATGGCAAAGGAAAACCACCAACTGTTGAGCCAAGTTGGTACCATTAGTAAACAGCGGTCAGGGTGTGAATAATGTAAGCTTAAGGGACAGACAAAAAAAAAAGGTGGTAATTGGGAGAAGAGTGGCAATTGAAATTGTAAATCACAGAGTCGCTGTTCTTTTTTTAATTCTCAGCGTGGCGAGATGTGACTCGTGAGAATGTGCCAATACTACTTTCTTGCATTTTTGCCATTGCCAAGTATAATTGTCAAGAGATTTCTACACAGAGATCTGGACGTCTTTGGAACGTGCCGTCAAAGATATATAAATGTTTAGCTTCTGGAGCTTCATCTCAGACACCCTTTCCAGGCTGGCAGGGCGAGTTGTTGGTGGGGAACTGGCTGTGCTGCTGCAGGTGCTACACCATCTGGAGCCTGTCTTTATTGAATTTGCATGATATCCTAGTGTTCAGGTACATACAAAGACAGGCCTTTGAAACGAGAAAAAAGGGATTTGACATGCAAAGCGCATAGAGCCCTGATCAAAGTAAGTTTGCATAAAACTACCTTAAATTAATATTCCATTTGTACAATTTACAAATGTATAATTTCAAAGCTAATGCATACACCTAATCTAGAATCAATAGCCATTAGTCTGTCATTCACCGCAAATATACTCAGTACTATTGGCCAGGCAACGGTAGCCACGCAGTCATGGCGAGTTGTCCTGGAGCAGTGGTGTTTACAATTGCCAGTATGATCACCTGCAGAACATGTTGACATACGGATCAGGCATAAATAATAGCAATACAGCAATAATACAGTCAGGGTTGTTTTTCCACTTAGGAAGTCACCTACTAATGAACAGAGTAGCTGAGAAACCAAATGCCAGACAAACACTGCAGGAACACATGGGGTACATTGAACCATTTCCTGGGGCTAGAGAAAGGCTCTATGGAGCAGACATACAAGTCTGTCCTCAAACAATATGACGGTGACAAACCAGTTTGTTGACGATATCAGTTAGGTCCTTGGTTAAATCTGAACAGAAAGGTGGGCAGGACAGAGCGTAATTAGAAAGTTGTGTGTGGCCCAAAAATGGCTTTAGATAAGTAAGAAAAATAAGTAAGGAGCAGAATTCTCGCAGCTCTGACACACATTTTTAAAACTGCAATATGATCCTTCCCAGCAAGCAAATTCCTAATTCAAAAGATCAGGATTACTTATGGACAGCAGAACAATGGAGCTTTCTTTGTGACGACCTTTGGGCCAAGAAAGTTTATTAAGCATCCAACAGGTGCCTTATAAACTAAAAAAAAAAAAAAGGTTAACATAGTTTAACCTGAAGAGAGGCTAAGATAGCGTGAGAGAGAAATAAAAGGGGCTGAAATACTTACAACTCGTATACATAGTTTGCAAGAAAAACAAACAAATATGGCCTATTACCTTGTTTTAGGCGCAATCTGGTTTGCTATGCTACACAACAGTATGTCTTTAACCTGCTCCCCCCCCCCCCCCCCCTGCTATTCGTAGTTTCCAATACATCAGAGGATGTAAATGTAGAGTTAAGAGGCGAATAAAAGCATAATTTACACCTCGCAGTTCAACGTGTTTTCTGCAACGTCTGACACGGTCCTCAAGATGATCACATGCAACGGTTGATCTACGCATCCCTCCGTCGCCGGACACGCTTTACCGCTTTCAGTTATTTCCCCCGGCTGGGAAATGCCAAAGTAGTGTCCAATATTGTTCTACTTAAACCGCGTTGAGTTTCACTCACGGACACACCAGACGTGCCAAGCGGCTGACGCACTCCTCCCCGGAGTGACAAGACACAGAAAGCCCCAAGACCTTTATTTAACGGTGAGAGAAAAACGCACACACGTTTACTTATTTAGAATGTGGATACTGACAGAGCGGCCAAAAGTCAACGTGGGTGAAATATCCAGCAGTTTGTCCACCATGCAGTCGTGATTCTAGACGGCTTTTGGGGGGGCGATAAGCGTTACTGGACGTTACCGACCACCCGGTGGACTCGAAGCGGCGGCTACTCCATTAGCTAGCAGGACCGACACACACACACACACACACACACACACACACAACGGCCGTGTGTGGACGAAGCCTCGTTTTCCAGTTTAAAAAAAGCACATAACTGACGCAGACGGGCAGCTACGCCGAGACACAACGGGGCTTCAACACCGAGAAACATTTGCCTCGCCACGTGTGAAAAGTAAAGAGCCGGCTAACAATAGCAGTGGCCGGGTGGGTGCTCGGTCTCCCCAGCATCCCCCCGTCCAGAGGGTGCTGGACAGGAAGATGCTAAACTATAGCGTAAGTGTGTGTACACCGTGGGGTTAGAAGTCCTGGTGGTGGACGGGTACTTACACTTCTAAGCAGGGGCCGCATTTGCTCTGAGTGTTCTTCCATTTCACCTGTTGCCGTTTACCCTCTTTCTGCCACCATGAGTCGGGGTACCGACCGTCTCTCTCTCCCTCTCGCTCGCTCTCCCTCTCCCCCGCAAGGACTCTCCTTGGTTGTAAAGTTATCAGAGGGGGACGTCTTACGATTGATTGACGTGATCTTTCGACCAATATACTTGGAAACGGTTATAGTCTAAGCCAATACAAATGAAGGAACACTGGGTGGGCGGGGCAAAGTCTTTGTCACTAAATCTCTCAAGCGGTCTTTTTTTAAACTCGTAACTAAGTACACAATCTGGGAATAGTTTTACGCGCTATAGAGCTTAATTGTCCGATCGTAACTTAAAACCACGGTACTATGATAGAACACAGTTATATGCCCACGATCAATTAAATAGCCAACAATGTAGTGTCATTGTCATCAGTGTATTTTACAACAAAATTAACAATGCCGGCTATGTAATGATCATTACCTACCAGCAGATGGCAATATAGTATCAATCAATTTTTTCCTGCTAATGTTTGGTAATGCAAATAAAGTTGGACTTAAATGTCAAGGTTCCCTCAAACATTTCTACATGGGGGGTGGGGAATCGGAAAAAAATAGAACATGCTTGCAGGCCTAATTCTTTTCTTATATTGCATTTTAGGAATATTAAACGCATCACACGCGCGTGTGGACCCCCAGCACCATAGACATTTGAATACAGGCTCAGGTCTGTGTATGTTGGCATGTTGTTCCTGTGTTTGTGTGTGTGTGTGTGTGTGTGTGTGTGTGTGTGTGTATGTATATATATATATATATATATGTGTGTGTGTGTGTGTGTGTATGTTGGCATGTTGTTCCTCTCTATATATATAACTGGAGAGTGAAAGAGAGAGCGGGATACAAGTATGATGCAAAAGAGTCTCTTCCAAAGAGTTTTCTAAAATGAGTTAATAGCCATCTCTCTTTAAATAGTATTCCACCCTCCCCGGGCATAATCACGCGGCTGCGCTGAAATAGAACTTCTAGGTGGGAGATCAAACTGTCACCTCTTAATTGTACCCCGAGTCTTAAAGACGCAGAGATCCCATTAGCACACAGAGGAGCGTGGTGCAGAAGAATAGCGCTCCTGCAGCAGGCTTCCGCTACCGTGGGCTACAGCTGCTGGATGAGTCACAAGTTGCAGACAAGTGCAAGGAAGGAGTCACTTCAAAATAAGCACGCGGGAGGAGAGCTGCGGCGCGTCAGCAGAGCAGGGGGGGGTTACGTGTCGGCGGGGGCCCACCGTGTAAATATTGACTGACTTCTGGCTTTGTGACCAAGTTTGAAGGCACCCCGTTTCCTCCCCTGAGGAGTTCTTCTTCTTGTGGTTATGTTTTTTTTTTTATCTTTTACCCCCGCTCTGCAAAAGGGCGCTGAGGGAAAAACAACGGGAATGTGATATTCCCAAATCTGTCGCGGCACTCCTCCAAAGTGCCAATGCATTGATTTTGACCACAGGTCATTTCCAGTTGGCCGCCTCCGCACACCCCCACACCCCCACACCCCTACCCCTAGCCTACGCCCCCCCCCCCCCCCCCCCCCCCTCCTTGAACCTCAATATCGTCTGGTGGTGGTCCTGAGCCCCCCCGTACACCCCCAGAGACTCTCTCCAGGGTGTGTTTGTTTGTGTGTGTGTGTGTGTGTGTGTGTGTGTGTGTGTGTGTGTGTGTGTGTGTGTGTGTGTGTGTGTGTGTGTGTGTGTTCATGATGAGACGGGTGTACTGTACCAAACTCTGCACAGGGGGAGATGGGGTGGTGGTGGTGGTGGTGGAGGGAGGGAGGGGCAATGGGTTTAAGCATGTAGAGGTGAATCCCATGGCCCCCCCCCCCACCACCACCTCCCCCGAAGGGTCTGAAATCAATGCAACTGTTAAGTGCAGCTTAGCCGCGGGATACTGGGTCTCAGCCTCGGACATTAGTCACGCACCGCAGAGTTATGCCAAGATGTGTGTGTGTGTGTGTGTGTGTGTGTGTGTGTGTGTGTGTGTGTACGTAGTACATGTGTGTGTGTGTGTGTGTGTGTGTGTGTGTGTGGGGGGGGGGAGGGGGGGGGGAGGGTTGTCTGAGGTCACTCCCTTCATGCCACGGGCCTCACATGCTCCCGGGGTCGATGGCGACCCCAGACAGGCCGCGGCTACGCCTCCAGACCCGGGCTGGTTTCTCAGACCTCTTCCCTCGGTGGCGTTTCGCCTGACGCTCTCCGGATGTCTCCTCGATCTCCACCCTGCCGCCCGCTGCGCCCACTGTCTCCAGAACCGCCGGGGAAACCCAGGCTGCATCGGCGTACCCTAACAGGATGCGTGTACAAGCCCCCCCACCCACCCCCACCCACCCCCACCCGTGCGGCCTCGAAGACGAACAACAACGTGATTGGCCGGGACGGTTGCGATTTGGCTCTGATTCCGCACCGCTCCGTTGTCACGGTGCAGCCGGTCCGGGGTCGGTCCGCGCTGAAGGTGCCGGCTGTACCTGAGGCCTGTGCACCTTCCCCAGGCTGATGTACAGTATATATATATATATATATATATATATATATATATATATATATATATTTTAAAAAAAAAGATTTGTTGAACTAAATTCAAGCCCTAGCGTGTCTCTTAAAAAGGATTAAAAAGGAAACTGTGCATTTTGAATGTGCAGTATTTACATGTCAATCTCTCATTGTGCTGAAAGACAACTAAGCGAGCAAGCACACAACAGCACATCCAGTCAGTGCCCGCATGAAATCAGCCACCACACAACCTCACCACAACAACAACAACATCGACAACAACAACAACAACAACAACATGTGCGGCTGCCGTGTTTCCGACGGCCTTAAAGCGCGAAAAAGCTTTAAAAAACCCGCAAGGCGTGGATCACGGCAGGATCCACCGCGGTGTCTCCTCCGAACCCTTCTGTCTCTCTGTCTGTCTCTCTGTTTGTCTGTCTGTCTCTGACTCGGAGGGAGTCAGAGACACCTCAACCAAAGCGCGACTTCCGTCGGGTGTGCCTGCTCTCGGCAAACGTGCCGCAGAGCGGCGGCGTGGCACTCTGCCTGGGCGCTGGCTCTGCGGCGCCCGGGGTGCCCGCGTCGCTTTCACAGGGGCCGGCGTCGGTCGACTCGTCGATAAAGAGAGGAAGTCGAGTGTGAGAAGAAAAACAATAGGAAGGCACGATGCAGCCGCCGCTCCGACCGGGCCTGTCTTGCGTTGACTTTTTTTTTAGTCAGGGTGGGTGGGGGTGGGGGTGGGGGGGGCGGGGAGGGTTGTGGGGGAGTGGGGGGGGGGGGGGGGTTTAAAATCTTGACCCAGAAAAAAATCAAGATGTCTGCCCGTGGCCGTATTTGCCAGTGAGAGCGGTTGATAGTGTGTGACTGAAGGTGAGGAAGTAGCCCCGGGCGACCCATCTGCGTTTGAATGTCAGCCCTCCTTGGCTGCGGCATCTCCACTGCCTCCTCCTTAACCTTTCTTAGCTTCGTAGCTCGGTCGTCAACACAGGGCTTTGGGGAAGGGCAAGGAGACAAGCACGCTGACACACACACACACACACGTGCACGCACACACATGCACACACACACACACACTTGCCCACCCCCCCCCCCCCACCCACCACCACACACACATGCAAACACACACACATACATGCCGCCACCCCCCCCCCCAACTACACATGCACGCACACACAGGCCCACACGCACAGACCTACATACACGGCCATACAATTGGATGCATGGACACACACACAAACACACACACACATGCTCACACACATTCCCACACACATACATGCATGCAAGGACACTTAAATGCTCACACACACGCACACACACACACACACACACACACACACACACATACTCACACACGCACATTGGCTCAAAAGGGGAAATGTAATCAAAAGTGTGTAAAAACGCTATGGTATTAAATGATGTAATCATGTGTGTTTTACGTTTTGTACACTTGACATGAAGCTGTAGTCCCCCCCCCCACCCACCACCCCACCCCACCTGCCGCCCCCTCCAGCTCAAGGCCCCCAACTACATGCGTCTAGCCTCTAGACTCTTCTAGCCAACTGCGAGCAAATCCACCACGGAGACGCGTGGCCATAGAGGACAATGTTAACACCGGCAGCAGTGCCCGAGTCAATTGTTCACTCCGAGGCAACAAGCCTTCGACCTAACATATGCACGATGTGTCCCATCAAGTCTACATGGCCCTGGGTTAGTATCCGGGGCCTGCCGGGGAGGTGTCTATTGATCGCCGCAGCTCTTGCATGAACGGCCAGGGGAAAGGCCCCGACTCTCTTATCGACCTGTTGCTGCAGTTGGAGGATGTCGCAGCCCTCCCCATTCCTGGGAGGCTACGAGGACGAAAAAGATCCATAATGCGTGTCATGCAAATGATCGCCATGCAGGGTCTTGTGCCTACCCTGTCAGACATGCGTGTGCTGCAGTGGAGCCACGGCTTTGCGACGAAAGGTTTGTCTGGTAATCCCATCACCCACCCCCACCCACCCCCCACACACTCCCCCCCCCCCCCCCCCCCCGCACGCCTCTGCAAGTGGTGAGCGCGTGCTGTAAAATAAAAATCTATTTCCGTCTCGGCGCCTTGTGTACATTGCAGTGCAACATGGTGAGCTGTCAATATTTTTTTTTTAGGGGGTGGTAATTGGCTTAAGGCCTGCATGGCATGCCGGGTATCTGTCTGGTGGATCCCGGTGTGGTGACTCTGGCGAGTGCATCGGCGATGCGGTTGAGGCGTGACGGTCCCAGAAGTGTCGAGTGAAGGAAACGGTTTGTGATCGACTTTGAGCTATCGTGCACAAAACACTACATGAATACTTTATATACATATAAATATCATATAGGTCAGTAGATGGGGTAGGTAGGTAGTGGTGTTTATTTATCAATTGCATAAGTAGTAATTATGATCATATTCATTCACATTGATTAAAATTATGAGCCCATGTCATCTGTGGCTTTGTAGCTATGCGGCAACAGACATTTGAAGGAAATGTATGGGGAGAAGTTTTTTCAGACACCAAACGTTCATTGAATAATTGTCTTCCTTTTTAACTGCAAAATCTCTCACATAGCCGACAAAGTCCTTTTTTTTTTTTTTTTAGAACGCGTCAGAGTAACACATTTCAAATTTGGGAGACCTTCAACACAAGCGGTATTTCGAGGGGGGTTTCTCTGAGCTCTGCCAATTTACTGAGTACAGATTTGAAGGATGAATCAAATCTTCAATCTCAGGCGTCCGTGCCATACACACACGCCCTTGCTTTGTGGCTATCGTGTCGTTTCTGAATGTGCGACAACTGCAAATCGCGTCTCTCTCTCTCGAAGAAGAAGAAGAAGAAGAGACAGCCAGCGAAACCAACCTGTGCAGACCACCAAGGTCAAAGGCGCCACTGGCCTGGCCCCTCTCTGACACCATTAAGGCCGTCAGAGTAAACACAAGCCCCCGCCAATGAGCAGCAAGTCAAAGAGACCGCGGCGGGCAAACAAGAGCAAACTGTGTGCTTTTTTTCCCCCTCCTTTTCTTCTGTGTTGTCTGGTAAACTCCCTGCGTAGCCCTCTGGTACAGCTCCCCTGCAGAGACCCGGGCCAACCAGGAGCTCTACCTTGTTAGGAGGTGTTGATTGCGGTTCCAGTCAAGACTCTTCACTTTGTCAACGGGTCCGACAACAGAATTAATTAGAATTCCGCGGCGAGCCTATTTAAAAAGAAATCAATGAAAAAACAAACAAACAGTGGAAACGTTTTGCTTTTCCTCGCGTTCTGAAAGGACGAAGCCAGTTGTCTGACGCTATGAGGGCCTGAAAGGTCGACGCCCCCTTGGCCGCCCACCGTCACGGGAGCGGCGCCGCTGAGCGTGTGGCGTGTTGAGCTGTCGACCCGTCTCCTGAAAGCGGTCGTGAACAGATCTGACTGTTTCCTCGCGCCCCACGCCGCGCTTAGACACGGTCGCCTGTAGCCTCCACAGACCCCTACATCAGCCCCTACATCAGACCCTACGTCAGCCCCTACGTCAGCCCTACATCAGACCCTACGTCAGCCCCTACATCAGACCCTACGTCAGCCACTACATCATACATCAGCCCCTACATCAGACCCTACGTCAGCCACTATATCAGCCCCTACGTCACCCCTTCATCAGACCCTACATCATACATCAGACCCTACGTCAGCCACTACATCAGACCCTACGTCAGCCCCTACATCTCAGAAGGCACATCCGTTTTCTGACCGATTCATGACCGCGAAGCTATAGGCTTCACGTATTTACAACAATTTTTGTTTTGTTATTATCATTAACTAGATTGTGCATAGGAATGCACAATCTAGTTATTACAATTATTATTATTGTGTAGCCGTTGACAGGCCTACCAGTCAAAATGATGGATGGCATGGCACAGGCTTGAACATATAAGTCCCAAAAGCCTGATCCCAAGTGGGATGCAGTGTTGAAAAAGGTGCCGACACCCTTTTAAAAGTTTAAAAATTAAAAAAAGGACAGACAGCGACACAGCCCAGTAACCTGCGTCTATTGATTAAATACACAAAAGTACAACAACAGCGTACATCCAAACACATTTGGATAATGCTTTATGAAAAGCTGTTTATTACCCATTTTATACCACCTCCATGAAGACACTTTGTACAGGATACATCACATTCTAAAGTGCACAAATACTGTACATCAAAAGGACCTTTAAATAGTCTAAATTTAAATAATAAAAAAAGACAACCAAAAAAAAATTCACATTTGTAAAAAATATAAAATGAAAGTCTGTGTGTGTGTGTGTGTGTGTGTGTGTGTGTGTGTGTGTGTGTGTGTGTGTGTGTGTGTGTGTGTCTGTGTGTGTGTGTGTGCGCGCGCGCGCGCGTTGTAGGGGTCGCATGCTTCGAAACAGAATCAAACTAAAAATGTGTTCGCTGGCCTGGGAAAAAAACTGTGCTTCTTGCTTTGGGGGAAAAAAAAAACACTAAGCGTTGGCCCCTTTAAGGACAAGGGAAAACTGTATTAACAGGGAACAACGGAGTGCACTCGCAAAAAAAAAAAAGTATGATTAAAAAAAACTATGCATTAGCCTATTATTCTGAACAACAGTCTTTATTTTAGGGGCTCGTGTAGAATGCATAGTAGCCCATGCCTTTCGGGTTGTCCTTGTTGTACTCGTCCGTGGTCAAGTCCTCGCACTTAATGCTCGGGGAGTTCTCCGTGCTCGAGCCCCCGGGGGACATCCGGCGCCTCTTGCAGACCATGGAGTACACGCCAGAGTCCGTAGAGTCCACAGACTTCAGCGAGTGCGAGGTCTCCAGCCAGTTCGAGGCGGACGGCGGCGCGCTCTCCTCGGGCAGCTTGTCCTTCGTGGGGGCGCCCAGCTGCTCCTCGGGGAAGGCCGGGGGGCTGGGCCGCGGGGACCAGGGCAGGCCCGTGGTCACCTTTCGCTGGTAAGTGCTTCGGGTGCCCCAGCCCGCCGCCATGGAGGCGAAGGCCGAGTCGGGGTAGTAGCTGAGGGCGTGGGACGTCTGCAGGGGCAGGGGCTTGATGCCGTACGACAGCAGGCTGCTGGTGGAGTAGTCGTTCTCGTAGGACAAGTCCAGTTTGTTGGAGGCCTGTTGCACGGGCGTGACGAACCAGCGCTGCGTGGAGGCGCCGGCGCCCGCGTCCTCGCTCTGCGGGGACAGGAGGCTGTTGGTCTGCGGCACGGCGCGCTCGCTGGTGTAGAAGCGGTTCTGGGGCAGCTGGTTGACGAACTGGTCCTGGAAGAAGGGCTGCATGGCGTAGCGGGCGCCGGGCACTATTTGGTGGGAGCGCGGCGAGTCGGTGGGGGAGGGGGTCAACCTGTCGCTCTCCGGGGCCGTGTACATCCTGCTTGATTAGAGAAGAAGGGGAGGCCAACGTAAATCGTTGCGTCAAGGGAACCAACGAGAGTGCCAAATACACTGCAACAATACAAAACATCCCCACGCTTGCGCGCCGGGCAAGTTAAATATGAAACTCACGAGTCATAATTGTCCCGGAAGCCTTTCGCGAAGGGATTATGGTCTATCTTCAGTTGTGTAATCTGCAATGTAAAAAAACAAACAAACAAAAAAGCATTCAAAATATAGACCGAGCCTCAACAATACCCGTCATGTCTATATACTGTAAATCCCGTCTCAAACTCACATCTGTGTTTTGGTAAGCGGTGACGGCGATGAACTGGTTCTCAGGGAAGGTGAAGGTCTGAGTCTTGGCCTCGTTGCTCATGTCCTCCACACCCTCCTCCGTCACCTCCACGATGTGCAGCCGGGGCTGGTATTTGTGGAGGGACTGCAAGACGATCATCTGGGGATGCGACGAGATGTTTATGATATTTTTAATGCATTAAAAATAACGGAACATACATTTGCATAGGCCTATGGAATTTATTTTGAATTAAATTAAAACTTCTTCTTTTTATATATATTTCACATTCAAAGAGAGCAGGCCAGACAGCTTTTCATTTTATTTTATTTTATTTTAATGGAAAGAAAAACAAACACAAAAACAAGTTACAGGGTTATCTCCTTTTCAAGTAGAGATTTAATTTTTTTTTTTTACAGCATTTCATCAATCAAATTAAATACAATACCTGTGTGTTATTGTTGTTGGCTCCCTTGTTGTTGGTCAGCTTCAGTTTGCCAAAAGAGATTTCTTGTCTCATCCAGTGAGCACCGGTGTTTGGAGACTCGGGGTGAACGTACATCTTGTTACCTGAAATTAAATCAGGGATTCAAACTAGATAAATACAATTAAGTAGACCTAAAATCTCCCGTAAATATCAGGGCTATACAAGTAAATAAAAGGGGCTTTGCACGATACATTCAGCCAATGAACCCAAAAAATATACTGGCCTATGAGGCCTACAGATAATTACATAAATAGGCATTTTATGTAATGTTAATTATTAAATCATATTGACTAGCGACAGGATTTATGTGTTCATTAAAAAAAAAAAAACATTTACCCAAATGTTCGTGTAGTACATCGCCTACACGCATACACACACTTCTTCCCATTTAATTATGCGTGAAATGCGTTTCTAATGCATGTACATCAGAAACACCAACTAGGCCTGTCATGTCACAAAAATCATAAAATGTCTTGGATGAATTTATCAAATGTACACCTTTCCAGCACAATATTTTTTTTTAACTGATCACATCCAACAAATGACCACAACGTATGCGCGCACAATGTTCAGGCCACTATCGGAGCACCTTCGGAACTTACCCTGCATGTTATTGTCTGCTTTCCCACAGGTGACCCACTTGCCTCCTTGAAACCGCCAGTGATTGGGGTCTGCCAAGATGACTTCTACAAACACGTTGTAATGAGCTGTCAGGTTGAGTCCCGTGATGTTGAAACTGAGGAACGGGAACATTCGCCTGGAAAGACAAGGACGGAATTTCCATCAGTACATTTCTGGTAATTATTATATTATTAAAAATTTAAAAAATAAAAAAAAAAGTAACCCACACTTGCATGCACCATTACAGACCGATTTCCAAGTTATTAAGTGGCTGCGTTGGTCAGTTTATAAGGGTTGAAGTCTTTGAAACTTTTATAGGCCGAGACAATGCTGCGTAAAACGTTCCACTCGTACCACACACGTATTTACATTAAAACTGTATTCCATCGTATATAAGGCCTATACACCCCGTTAGAATATACAAGCCCTATAATTCATTTAGTAGAGGAGCTAGGCCTACTCACCGCCCCTGTTTAGTGATGATCATCTCCGTCTGGTGCCGGTGAAACTTGAGCCACAGGGGCCGGTTGCACAGATAAACTTGTGCCCTGGCTCCCGCGGCAGACCCGGGGAGCGACATGGAGCCGATGCTTGAACCCGTCGCCGGGTACGAAGGGTAGAGACAGCCCGGACCCTGGCCGAACTGGTATCCTCCGCTGGCAAACTGGCTGCGACTGGAGCACACGGAGGACGAGAAGCCCGCGGGGGGCAACACGGATCCGTAATGCAGAGACGCCGAATACCTGGAGCCGTTCGACGCGCTGTACACGGAGCCGGTCTGCCCCGCGTAGGGGAACAGGGAACACGGGTTTGCCATGTCGGAACCCGCCTGAGAAGACGAGATAAAGTATCTGTCAGAACCCAGATCGTCTATGTTGTATCGCCGGCCACTTGTCAGGTCGTCCTCTCCGCCGCCACTGCCGCCGCCACCGAGAACCGGAGAGCCTTTCCTCCCATCAGGGGCGGTCTTAGTCCCAGAGAAAGAGTCACCTTCTCCCTCTCCCATCATCCCCGCTCCGCTCAAGTACTTCTTCGGGGCGTTAGTGGATTCCGACTCAGTTCGCTCAACTTCTTGGTATTCGATTTGTGACGAGCCGGGGCTGTTGTTGGCGCTGTCGGACGACGAGAGGTTATAAAACGTCTTGGGTAAGTTGATGTTCGCGCTGGGAAGGATGTTCTCCAACTGCATCGTTTTACCTTGGAGTAACAAAAAAAGATTTGAGACCCCAAAGTCAGTGAGAAGCCCAGCAGCGACACTGTCGTAAGTGGCGCCTTGGTGTGTATGTCTGGCTGTGCGCGTCCTCCCCGTTTTCTGCGTACTTTAAGGACTTGGCCTTCTCTTCCTCACACAGAGATGTGCAACTCCGATTATGATCTGGTCAGGGCTCGCTCAATGGCTTTATAAGACGCCGTTCTCAACACACACACAGACACACTCACAGACACACACACACACACACGCTCACACACGACTCGCTGCAAGCGACATGGGAGGGGCTTTCTGGATCCCTGGAATTGGTTTCAGTGCTTCACACGTCCGATGGTCATATATCTCCAAATCAATTAGTCGAACGAAATGCACTAGCCTAAATCGACGTGGCACTAAAATACACATGTTTTGTAAAAAAAAAAAAAAATCCGTTCACACTTGCCCCGATCCTGAATAGGCATAACCGAAAGCAAAGTGTTTACTTCAAGCCTACATTTAGTTCGGCCTACAGAGCAATTACTTTAAAATTGTGTTTAATATAAATACGATTTCAGGGAAAATGACGGGAGGGAAAAGCGACCCACCAAAACGAATAAGGCCCATATTACAACGCCTCAAGGTGACAGAACGAACAGAACGAGGATATTGTATTATCCATTGTGGTATTAAAACCCACACGCACTGATCTGAGCTTCCTTGCAGCGCACACACAATCAGACAACACGTGTGCAGGATGTCCGACGAGGAACGTGAAAACGTCCCTAATTGGCCTCCTCAGCGTCCGCACGACGCGTCAAACCTCCGCACAACAGGTGAGCGCTGTGCCCGCGTCGTCTGCCCCACGCTGCGGGGAAGGGGAGGAAACAAAATCACCCCAAACCAGAGGCTTTCTTATTATCATGACAAGGCTCTGTGTCATTTGGTGCCCAATTGAAATGACTAGGAGCCAATAGGTTTTTTTTTTGGTTTCTTTTTAATAGGATTTATTATCGGAACCGGCAGGCCCCATATATGATGTCGATTTGTTTAACCAAAAAATAAATAAATCCTAAGGCCCAAACAAAGATCACTGCATTAGAATCGATATTCAGCCATACGAGAAAAATAATCGTTTCGTATATTCTCGTGAAATGATCGAAAATGTAGGCCTATTTATATACTGTAAACTCGTGGCACTCAAATGGACAAAAAATGCATAAATATTCTGCCATTATTCCCACGTAATTAATAGTCTAATTCTAATTCCAGTCAGATTATTATTTTCGATGAAGCCTGTGTGGATACAGGCCTGTGTGTTTTTCATCGTGGACAGGTCTATTTATTCACTGCGTTAGGTTTATAACTTGATTTTTTTTAAAAATTAAATTCGCATATTTTCACTTTTTTTGTGACACTAATTAAGGCAGAAGGTGCGTGATAATAATCATAACAATACAATAATAATAATAATGCAAATGAAAATAACAGCATAATTTCCCTCATAAATTACGAATGGTATCGAAATCAGCGGAGTTTCATTGGGCAGTCGGGTCTTTCAGTGGCCAAAGCGATGGAAGAAAAAAACGGTGAAGACAGTCGCTTTAATGTCGAATCAGTCCTGTAAAAATAACAATAATTTAATCCAAATATGTCGACATATTTAATCCTGATAAAATATTTGGTTATAGACACGAAACATAAAGAAGTTCCACGCACAACACGTGTAAACACATACACACACACATACACACACACACACACACACACACACACACACACACACACACACACACACACACACACACACACACACACACACACTCGCCACTACTCCACTACCGGACGCATGCAGACGAGGATGTGCGTGGTGTGTGCAGTGGTGGCATCGCGAGACTGCGCTCTACTGACCGGTCTGTGAACTGTCGCGTTCCTGCTCACGTTGGTAAACGGCTGGTCTAAGTTCTTCCCACTGGCTGTGTTGGATGCATATCGGCATCTGCTGAAGAAAACCATCGCCATGATCCTGCCGGGCACATTAAGACAGAGAGAGAATGCATGTAAAGGTCCACAACCAAAGGTATTTTTGACATGTAGGTGGATTTTACATGAACATGGACCTGTGTGTCTGTGTGTGTTTATCAACCTGCCTGCCAGTCTGCATACACAAAAATAGTATGTGTGTGTATGTGTTTATGTGCATGTGTATGTGTGAGTATGCATGTGTGTGTGTGTGTGTGTGTGTGTGTGTGCGCGCGTGCATGCATGCGCGTGTGTGTGTTCGTGCTTGTGTGCATGGATGTGTCTGTGTGTTTATGTGTGTGCGTGTGTAGATGTGTGTGTGTGTGTGTGTGTGTGTGTGTGTGTGTGTGTGCGTGTGCGTGTGTGCGTGCGTGCGTGCGTGCGTGCGTGCGTGTGTGTGTCTGTCTGTCCGTCTGAGGAGATGAATTTGGGGAGAGCAGCCTCAAATCTGTGTGAAGCTGAGCGAGAGTCACAGCTGGAGGCAGATTGGCTGGTGACACAAATACGCTGGCAGATTGGCTTATTGGGCCGCCAGGGGACCCCACCTCTGCACAACCACCGCTGTCAATCAAGACCGAGCTGCGCCCGCCCTCCGCTGAAACCTGGAAGCCCTCCGAGACGACATATGCTTGCGGAGATTGTACACATTGTAGACATACTCTTCCTCTTCCCTCCCAACTCTGAAGTACCCTGAGTCTCCGTTGATACCGATACAGGGAATTCTGTGGACGTGGCTGCAGAAAGCAGTTCATCCGACTGATGAAACAGACTTTCTCTTGCAACCCAGAAGACTCAAATGACGTTGTGATATATCATTGGCAGTGACATGCAAGAGTGTAGATTAAGGTTATGATGAGCCTGTACAGAGAGCTAACCATGTCATTTCTCCTAGTGCCACTACTACTACCACTCTCTCTCTCTCTCTCTCTCTCTCTCTTTGACTCTCTTTCCTGACTGCCCTCTGTTTCTGTTTCTATCTCTCTCATTCTCACTCTCTCTCTCTCGCTCTCCCCCCCCCCCGTCTCTCTAAGTAATAGCTCACACTCCCTTCCTTGATAACAGCGTCCATACTGCACATCAAACATGACAGAGAAGTCACACGCTGTGGTACATTAATTCTTGTACAGCTCTAACTTCATTGTTTAAGATAAGTCAGCCGTTTCTCTGCAAAGCTGTCATCACCTCATTCGTATTTCTGCCTCCGTAGGCTTTAGATGTTTGACTGCAGTCGTGTAATCAGCCAACTGATTTATGCTTCACCAATGGGGATGCTGAAAAGGTTTTTATTCAGGGCCCAGATCAATGTCAGTCAGTTCACCTCCGTGAACCTAGCATTCAACCTGCTGCAGTTCAATGCTATTCCACAATGGTACATTTGGCTGAATAAGAGTGGTCGAGGGGCATTTGTTGATCACCGAGGCAGCTTCACAGCTACGTTTCACCAATTTCCCAACATCTTCATAAACCCACCGCAATTCAAACCGACAACTGTGAAAGCAAAAATACTACTATGCTTGTTCTGCCCCAGAGGTGAATCTTGGTTCAATCGCCCAGAGGCTTATCACCCCCCCCCATCCCAAACACACACACACACACACACACACACACACACACACACACACACACACACACACACACTCACACGCACACCAAAAAAAATCTGCAAGCCTTTGAGAAAAAAAGTTTAAAAAACAAGATAAATGTGATTTACACGACGACTATAAATAAACTAATTCCAAATGAGGGTGGATGTCGGGCTCCCGCTCGTAAAAGAGCTCCCGCCTATGACCTGTCAGCATGTTGCCATGACCACCCATAAAAGTCCAAGTGTGTCTGAGGTGACCCTCCGTGGCCCCGGGGCCAGGGCACCGCGCGACAGGGGAAGGGAAGTCCCCGCGTGTCGTTCGTGTCGAGAGTAGATCATCAACGGGCACGCACATGAAAGGGGGCCGCATTCCGTGTTTTATGGGGCAAGGTGGCTGTCGGAGCCTTTGCTGGCTAGTGAATTCATGTGGTCCATTGCGAGGATTAATAACGCGAGTCTCATTAGGGGATCCCGGCCATCCAGACCCCTGGAGCTGCGGGAAAGAGAGAGGGAGAGAGAGAGAGAGAGAGAGAGGGGAGGAAAAGAAGAACTCGGCACAGAAGCCCCCCCTCCGACCCACCCCCGACGCGCGGTCTCGGCCGTTACCGCCCTCCGCAAATCACCGTCCTCACCAACGTTTTTACTGTGAAGAATTTATCCCTCCGCCGAATCAGGGATGTACGACAGTATATTTCCCCCCTCCCCCCCGCGCGCGTCCAGATTGCAAACATTGAATCAAGGCGGCCGCATTTGGGGCCACTGGAGCTTATGTTACAAACGCGCTGCTGTCTTCAAAGATAAAGAGGTGACAGCTTTCATGAATTTCCATCGGGGTGCATATTGCTTTCATCAATATTTTTTTTTCCCCTGTCGAGGTTCTCCTCCACTGATTATCCCTGTTGTGTTTTCCGCCTGATTTATGCGGCACATCCGTTAAAGAAAACAGTTTTAAGTTACATTCACCCACAGCACACGTGCCTTGTTTGAACCATACCGCAGCCCTGGCTTCCATCACATCCTCATCTTGTTCTCCCCTCTCCGTACTCGGAGAGCATTAGAATATGTAAAAATTCCTATTAGTCCATCTCAGATGTCATTCCAGCGGAGTAAATTATCATGAAATGGGAATGTAACTCATTCTGAAACCCAGAGAGTGAGTGGGGCCCCTGGGGAATTCTCTGCATCTGCGGCATGTTTGAATTTGTGGAAGTGCATTAACAATATAGCAGAATGCGTAGCAGAGGGCTGCTGGTATTTTATCTGTAGATAAGCCTCCTCGTCAACATGAGGCCGCAGCAAGTGTGAGCATGCACAGGCTTGTGTGTGTGTGTGTGTGTGTGTGTGTGCCTGTGTGTGTGTGTGTGTGTGTGTGTGTGTGTGTAATGTAAACATGTTTCTACGTGTGTATGTGTGTGTGTGTGTGTGTGTGTGTAATGTAAACATGTTTCTACGTGTGTAGGTGTGTGTGTGTCTGTGCGTGTGTGTGTGTGTAATGTAAGCATGTTTGTGTGTGTGTTTATGTGTGTGTGTGTGTGTAATGTAAACATGTTTCTACTTGTGTGTGTGTGCATGTGTGCGTATGTGCATGTGTGCGTGTGTGCATGTGTGCGTGTGTGCATGTGTGCATGTGTGCGTGTGTGCATGTGTGTGTGTGTGTGTGTGTGTGTGCATGTGTTATGCATCCCCTGAATGGAGGAACGGATTATTTTAGAATTGCATCCTGGGATATGTAAGCCCAATGCTTACCTGATAGACGGAAGGCTTCCAGGGGGGCAATCATAATCCAGTGTGTTAGGATCAATCTCAGAAACATGAGATGTCCTGACCGCATTCTCAGAGATATAGGATTGAAAGGCATAGACAGTATGTTTGATCCCCAAAGGCATGCTAACATGATTTCTGGATTACTGCATTATAGAAAGTCTCACCTTGCCCCCATAGGGAGACAACAAGAACATCACCAATATGGACATCTCCGCAGGTTCGATACCTCTTCCGAGCGTCCTTTCTGAATCTTTTGCAACGTCTTGCAGATGGAAGCTGTAGGGGGGCCAACAGTCAAAGACCTTTCAGAGCCAAATCTAAGTGCTCAATGACCCTCTATCATATGCACGCCACATATATCCATTGAAGTATTTCTGAATATATATATATTTTCTGTCCTGTATTATAATATATTGTCCGATGGAAAAGTCTTGCAATTTCATCGATTCATGGTTAATGTCTTGTATTATTTCATGATTTGTATTATTTCTGTAGTGCCCAAATGGTACATTGGGCATTGTTGTAATATAATGTGGAGTTCCCTTATTGTAAGGGCACTCCACGTTACATTACATTACATTACATCCAAAGCGACCTACAATAAGTGCATCCGACCATGAAGATACAACCCAGAAATTGCATTGAAACTGAAATGCATTGAAATTGCATTCTATGGACTCCTCTCCGCCTCTGATTGTAATCGTCTGGTGTCCAAATTCATTGTGAAATAAAATAAAACCAACTAACAAAGAACAGCAGACCCAACAGCCACAACTTACTTTTGCAATAGTTGAACAAAACCGTTTGAAAACAACAGACCAATATTCCCAGCTGAACCTCAAAGCAAAACCGAAGCAACCGCCAAATCCGGTTGCGTCATTTTTTGTTTGTTGACTCTCAGGGGCCCAATATGGCAGCCCTTTGACACCAACATGGCCGCTAGTGATTTGGCCTCCATCTCACCTTTGCCCCCCCCCCTCCACACACACACACATTTTAGCATCCCCCATCGCTGACCCACTTCTGCCTCCTCGACCACCTCCCTCGTACCGCTCCACCGGACACACTGGAGGGATCGTGGCGAAGGGGGCCCGGGGAAAACAAAATGGCAGGTGCTAAAAGTTGGACGGCGTGGACTGAATGTGCATGTTTTCCCTCTTTCCCCCCCCCACCCCCCCCGCCCCCCGCCTCTCTCTGGAACGTGAGGCGGAAGGGAGCGAGGGTGGCAGAGTCGTATCGACCCCCTCTTACTCCCCCAAACCCCCACCCCCCACCCCCCACCCCCCGCCGGCGGCCCACCGTAGCGCAGCCGTCTCCCAGCCTGGGGCGATGGTGTGGGTCGGGTCGGGTCCGGGGGAGTGGGGGGGGTGGGGGGGGTTGGTCGAGGGAGGGTGGGCTCGCACTTTGAGCCGGCGGGCCGACCTGGTGACGCGGACCACCCCCCCCCCCCCCCCAACCCCCCCCTCCCCGCCGCCCCCTTAACCACCGCGACCGCCCGGACAAGCGAAGCTTTTATCGCGTCGCTCGCCCTGACTCCGAAACTGCATTTCCGTCGGACTCGTCTTCCCTCTCGTTTCCTACTCTTCTTCTCTTCTTTTTTTTTTCCTCTCTCTCTCTCTCTCTCTCTCTCTCTCTCTCTCTCTCTCTCTCTCTCTCTCTCTCTCTCTCTAGTCTCGCTCTCTCTCTCCCGGACAAGCAGCACGAGCAGATTTACACGGCCTGGAGTATTCCTCCGGCCGCCACCACTGCCGTGGGATACGGGCTGCCTCCGATGTGGTTAAATCAGTGAGTCAGAAGTGAGAATGTAGAGTTTTAACACTTCCATCCCCTGGTAGGAGGCCTGGCGGGCGTGGATCCCGGGCTCTCTCTCTCTCTCTCTCTCTCTCTCTCTCTCTCTCTCTTTCTCTCTCTCTCTCTCTCTCTCTCTCTCTCTCTCTCTGTCTCTCTCTCTCTCTCTCTCTCTCTCTTCTCTCTCTCTCTCTCTCTCTCTCTCTCTCTCTCTCTCGTGCGTGCGCTCGTGCTCGCTCGCTCTCGTTCGGTCGTCCCCGTCCGCCAACCAGAGGCCTGCGTGCTGCCGGGGAGGCTGCCCCTCTCCTCCCGGACATGTTTAATGGTTTAAACCATGACCCCGTGCTCCAGGAAGAAACCAACACAAAAAAAAAAAAACAAAAAAAAGGGTGTTGCTGCCCCTCGCCACCCACTCCGGGGACCCTCCATCCCAGCCACTCAGCCTGGGGTGGGAGGTGGGGAGGTGGGGGGGGGGGGGCAGTGCGGTGGGCCGGCGTGGAGCCTCTAGGGGGGCCGGGGCCGCGTTGGAATGGCGCCGCGGCGTTCTACCGCTTGACCAAACGGGGTCAACGGCGATTGAAGATTCTGTCTTTTTTTTTTTTTTCCTCCTTCTTCTTCTTCTTCTTCCCCCCCTCTACAGGAATGCGTCCAGCAACCATTAGATGCAATTAGGCGGCCACAGAATGCTATTGTATTAAAATATTTGCTGCAATTTTGCAGCTGTATAATTAAGATGTACTGGATCAAGCCATGAACACACACACACACATACACACAAACACACACACACACACACACACACACACACACACACGTGCACGTAAACAACACATATGGACAGGCAGACACACACAGACACACACACACACACATACAGACACATGTACACCCCCCCCCATCCGCAGCCTCTCCCACCCACACACACTCATATGGGCCCACACAGAAGGACCTGTGTGCAGGGGACCCCTTCAATATTGATCCCGGACCCCGGCCCGGTTCTCTGTATTTACATGCAAATGGTCGGCCACAATCTGGGCCTCCCCCCCCCCTCCCTCCCTCCCCCACCCGCCTCCACCCGCCTCCACCACCCCACCCCACCCACCCCATCCTCCTCCAGCCGTCTGGGCCTCGGGGAAGGGAGCTGCTCGTCAGATGGGTGGATGGATGGTTGGGTGGAGGGGGGTGGTGGTGGGTGGGGGTTGCCGGGGTGGAGGGGGTGCAGGGCGGGGTGGTGGACCACATCAGATGGGCTCCTACGGCGCTGGAGCCAAGCGCTCCGAAAGAGGAGAGGAGCGTTCTGCCTGCCTGGCAGCCACCGAGACAGCAGGGACTCCCACATAGCATGGAAGAGGTCCATGGCTGGCTATCTATCCGTGTATCCATCACTCTGTCTATCCATCCATCTATCCATCTATCACTCTATCTAGCCATCTATCCAGCTATCACTCTATCTATCTGTTTATCTGCCATCACGCTGTCTGTCTATCTCTCTCTCTCTCTCTCTCTCTCTCTCTATCTATCTATCTATCTATCTTCCTCTATCTATTGCTCGGTCTGTCTGTCTGTCTGTCTGGCTGGCTGTCTATGTGTCTCTATGTGTCTATATATGTCTCTGTATCATGGATACAAGGACTCCATAGAGCCTGGTGTATACAGTAGCCAGAAAAGCGAGACCTTTGTGTTTTTACACAAGGACTGGCTGCCCAGGCAGCCACCGCGCCTCAACGATGAGAAGGTGAGGGGTTCAGTTTGGCCTCAGGTTAGGGACTCAATAGTGAGTGATGTCAGGCACCGCGCGAACACAGAGATCCTATAGGGATCTGATGGCCCTTCTCTTGCTTGTAGGTGTGTAGACGTGTCACAGCTGACAGGTGTGCATGTGGGTGGGTTGGTGTGTGTGTGTGTTTGTGTTTGTGTGTGTGTGTGTGTGTGTGTGTGTGGGGGGGGGGGGGGGGGGGTGGCGGTGGTGGTTAGGGGGGCGAGTGTCTCTGATCAAAGAAGGGAAAACGAACGAACGAACTTGGAGCTCGCTGCGTCCAAGCCACATGCCACGCAAAGGATTGGAGCCTGTGCGCGCGTGCATGTGTGTGTGTGTGTGTGCGCCTGTGTGTGTGTGTGTGTGTGTGTGTGTGTGTGTGTGTGTGTGTGTGTGTGTGTGTGTGTGTGTGCCCGTGCGTGCGTGCGTGCGCGTGTGTCTGTCTGTCTGTTGTGCTCTGTCTCCCCCCCCCCCCCCCCCCCCATTGTCGTCTGTCGAGTGTTTTGCGTGTCCTTCTGTGCTAACGGGTCAGACGTGGTGGAGGTCCAGACACATGGACACAACATTCTGCCCGGCGGAGCAGAACTGCGTTGGTTTGGAGGGGTTAGGCGCCCGTGTCTTGGACATCGACGGAACAGGAACAGCCCGAGTCTGCTTGGAGCCATCCTCGGTGCTAATCATCCAAAGTCCCTTTCGGAGAAAAATCTGTTGTTTGGCAAACTATGTGCAAAAGATCTGGTCTTAGACTTGCGCGTGTGCCTGTACGCCAGGAGGAGACCGCCACGAGCGTTGGGACGGAAGCGAGCGAACGCATCGGAGCTAGTTTTCCGCCTCAACCACATACACACACACACACACACATACAGGGAGGGCTTTTCTGCGAGTCACTACGTTTCATTACCAATCCAGGGGTAGACTCGACGCGGGGGTTTATCGAGCTGCCTTTAACACGGCAGCGCGCAGCTGAGAGCGCGGAGAGGAAACCGCGGCGTGGTTACTGCACGCCGCCCACGCACCTTCCTGGTTGTGAGAGCTGCGCCCGGCGCCCGTGGGCCTCCACTCCCTTTCCCTGACACAGAGTCTTCCCTGACCACGCGCGCACACAGACACACACACACACACACACACACACATACTCCCGTAGAGGGGAGCCAACGCTGCCGGAAAAAAAAAGAAGCAGGCCCGACAACTCAAGGAACCCTCCGAGAAACGGTCCCCGCGCGTGACTTTCTGCTCGGATCCTGCCGGCACGGGGCTTGAAGTCTCGCTTGTCGACACGTTTCCGCGTCGAGGCCGAGAGTCACCGCTCGCTCGCTCGCTCGCTCGCTCTGTGAGAAAGGAGCGCGGCGGCGATGGAACAAAAAAAAAAAAAAAGGTGTGAGGCGGTTTGCGATTGGTGTTCCACGCAAAATGCAAACCGTGGCTGTTCTCATGATAACATGGAGGGGATCCCCTTGCGGGTTTTTGCACGGGGCCAACCTGCCAGTCGAGAAGTGATTCAGAGGGGACCGGGGGCGGTGGGTTGGGGGGGGGGGGGGGGGTCGGTTGCCCCCCCCCCCCCCCCCCCACCACCCTT
>JAXIVH010000019.1:5345901-5363401 GCA_036785325.1 Urophycis tenuis | reverse complement strand
GAAGGATTTCCTCAGCTTTTTCCCTCCGTGACGTTAACGCAGGGCCCCAGCGCGGTTGCCGGCGGCGGCAGCGATCTTTGAGGTCCTCGAGGGGGGTCTCTTCCCCCTGTGTTTGCTTTAATGGTTCGGTCCGGTCCCCTGTAGAGAGCAGCAGCAGCAGCAGCGGGGGACAAACCATCACACGTGGTGCCCGGCACGGGGGGGGGGGAGGGTGAGGGGGAGGCGCTCGGAGAGCCGTCACACTGCCGACTATCCCATGGAGCGCTCTTCTTCTGTCTTTTCCACAATTTCGACGAACCTCATTTGCATCTGCTAATTAGATCCTGTTAGCATAATTCATACACATGACACCCTTTTTGAAGCTAATGAATAGATACATCTCCAGACAAGTCGCAAAGAGCATTTAATGAGGTTCAGGTTACTTTATGAATACACATTTCGACGGAGAGAGAGCGCCTTTACATTCTGTACCTGAAAATCTGCGGAGAAGGCCACACATTTTGCGCCGTAGTCAAACCTAGATGGCGGCGCACTGTCTCGCGTCTTGTAAACGAATGTTCTCTCCTTGCAAGTCGTGCTAAAAGCGCCCCTAACGTACGACTGATAATAATAATAAACAAAAATCGAACCACAAAACCAAAAAATTTCCACAGATGGTGAGACATCGTTCCCGCCGTCCTCAACCCAGCGTTTTTTTTTTTTTGTAGGACGGGGGAGAACATATATGCAAAGCGCTCGTGAATATTCATATGTAAATACACGTTAGCGTGATTCATGCTACAGCTGGATGTTAATTCGCCAGGGCGGCGGGTGCAATATACGGTCCCGCGGGCTGGCGGTTAAAAGTAGCGCTCCGCGGGGGATGCAAACCTGCGCACCTGTCTTCGCTTCAGTCTTTTCTGCAGCTACCGAGCGCCGCGCCTCCGAAAGGCAGAACCCATTGTTGTGCAGACTGTGCAGAGCGCCTATAGGAACAGATTGCCCTGTAAAAAAGTGTATTCATCCAATTACATAGTGTAGAGTAACGTACAGGGTAGCCTATGCCCCTGACAACCATCCTGACTTAAAGCAGAGGTGTTGAAAACCGACCAGATGAATCGCTGTGTTGGAGAAAGGCGTGCCCTGAGACGTGGTACTGTTTGCCTGTTGTATTTTTTAACGCTCGAAAACCTCCGCGATGTAGGCTATTTACTGGGCCGTGGGCATTTCTTTGGCGTACCGAGAACGTGCACAAAACGCACGACAGCGTCGGCGTTTTGTCCAACATCACACGGAGAACGTGGAACGTGCGTGTCGGCCCGGCGACGGCACACTCCAACACCCCTGTCCCTAAGATATGGCAAAGAATAGAGAAACAAGTGAAGAAATAAGAACGTCAAGCTTATTATTCTGGAGTGTTGTAACTAATTATGCTTTTAAGAAGTGACAGCAATGTATTTCTATAGATGGTGGATGCCCCCCTGGCATCCCCTAGTCTAAGTGACACCTATGATCTCAGGGATGCCGAAAAAGCCCATTTCCAGACGCTTGATATGAGGTCATGCTGGTTGCTTGTTGCAACCGCCGTGCTCACAACACATTCGCGTTATGTAATAAGCCGTGTGAACTGTTAACTTTCCCCTGTCAGTGTCAGGCTGCGGTAAAAGTCGTTCTTGTGAAGGTTTTGTGAACTTCAAAAGTGTGAGGGATTTCTGAAAAATGTAATTACAGACGTTCAAAAAACAACCTTTTTTTCAAAGTTCAAGTTCAAGTAACTTTATTGTCAAGTGTGCTACATGGCAGGCATATAGCACAGATGAAATTGCAGTCCTCTCAGACCTGCGGTGCAAAATGAACAAAATGGACAATCAGACAAACAAACAGACAAACAGACATTGTACAGACAACACAGGAAACACAGAAAAATAAAAGTACGAAAAAAAGTGAGGTAGTGCGTTGTTGCAGTGCAACAACAACCTCACACAAGGGAAAGATTACGTGATGCCAAATCCTGCTAATGTAAAAACTGTGAGACAAAATCAAATATGTTTTACTTTAGAAATGAAAAGTATTGTTCATTTTTGTTTTCCAGAGTGCACCTGCGCTCCGTCACAGTAGCTCTGAAGTTGACGTTTTACACCACTTTTACTGTGAATAAATATATGCGTCTCCAAACATGTCACGAATATAACAGAGACAAAATGAACCCATAGTCCCTGCGTTCCGTTCCCATCACCTCCCATAACGCTCATCAACACACATCTCAAGAAGACACGTTCTTTGTGTATTGATCGTCTTAAGGAGACTACACCTTGGGCACATCTCCTCCCCAAGAGCAGCCTTGAGATGCATTTGCTCCAAAAAACATCCAAATACAACAAAGGCGACAAAGTACGCCAAAGTTACTTTGCAGTTATTCTGGATCCTCCGCTTGCACTTGTGTGTGCGTCCGCGTGTGTGTGTGTGTCTGTGTGTATATGTGTGTGTGTGACTTAAGGCCCAGTGGGATGTCTTGAATCACTTCAGGTCTCATGGCTTGGCCTGTCTGCAAGCCATCACGACGTGGTGAGGGTGAGCCAGTGTGTGCGCGCACACATGTGTGTATGTGCGCGTGTGTGTGTGTGTGTGTGTGTGCATGCGTCCGCTCCCTTCTGCTCCCTCCAACCGGTTGATCTTTCACATTTGGCTGGGGCAGGAGGGCCGGCGGGCTGCCAGCCTGCTCCCGGAGTCTGGGTACAGTACGCTTAGCAGCGCCCGGCATTCATTAGCACCTCCCGAGCTGTCTGCACTCTCACCAAACGCTCGCTCGCTAGCTAGCTCGAGCTAACGTTGCGCCGGCTCTCCTTTAGCTCCTGTCTAGCTCTCCCCCGTTAGCTCTCCTGCTAGCGCTCCTCTGCCTCTTCCCCCTAGCTCACCTTTAGCTCTTCCCTATCCCTCCCCTAGCTCTCCTAGCTTTCCTAGCTCTCCCCCCTAGCTCTCTAGCTCTTCCCTAGCTCTCCTCTAGTTCCTCCCTAGCTCTCCACTAGCTTTCTGCTAATTCACCCTGAGTTCTCCCATAGCTCTCTTTGACGCTCTGCTAGCTCCCCCTTGCTCATTCCTAGCTCTCCCATAGCTCTTTGCTAGCTCTCCCATAGCTCTTTGCTAGCCCTCCCATAGCTCTTTGCTAGCTCTCCTGTTGCTCGTCCCTAGCTGTCCTCTAGCTCATCCGTAGCACTCCTCTAGCTCTCTCCTAGCCTTCTCCCCGCTCTCCTGTAGCTGTCTCCGTCACCCTGGTAAAGGTCTTGTTCATCACCACGCATTGGCTCTGCTGCACCACAGCTGAGGCCTCCAGATTGGACTTGGCTCTTCCTCATCGTGGCCCACGGCAAAACTTTGTTGGTCTGGAGTTCAGCGACACCAGTCGTGGGATGCTAACAGACTGCTATCGAGGTGGAAGTGTGTGTATGTGTTGGACTTTTTTGTAGACACGTTTTCGTATAACCATAGATATCCTTGTGTAAAATACACCTAACAACCAGCCTATGTGTGTGTGTGTGTGTATGGTGTTTATATTTGTCTATTAAAACTATATAGCCTATACATGCCTATTTTTGTATTACACTGGCATATCATTTCATTCTCCTAAATTCTAATAATATACAGTATATGACATTGCAAGTTGAGTTATATTTTCTATTGAAGCCATTACTCATTTTAATGTTCAATCACATGTAAAAATGTATGTTAAAACATGGATATTAGCTTTAGGGTATTTTTCACAGACTTTCCTCGACTTACATATGTGATTTTCTTAAAGCTACACACTTGATGAATGGGTGCCCTTTAATTCAGACTGTTGGTACATATATTTTGCATATGTATTATGGAGAAAATGTTTACTGTTAAAATGAGTAATTATAGCACTACCTCCACTTACTAGCTACATATACGCACACAGGCACGCGCACGCACGCACACATACACACGCACGCATGCACGCGCGCACACATACACACGCACGCACGCACGCACACACGCACGCACGCACGCACGCAAGCGCAGGCACACACGCACGCACGCATGCACGCACGCAGGCGCAGGCACACACACACACACACACACACAGCAGCGAGGAGGGTAGACCTGATCCTCAATTTACCTGGCCCCAGCGACACTCAGACTCTCTCTCACTCTTCACACATAGTTACATAAGGGTTTCATGCTAGTGGCATGCCATCGAATTGCCTGCGCCGTATAATAGAAAAATGCTAACAGTGTCGCTTGGTTTTTTTTTATCGACTCTGATGCCATGCTCACAGCCACATGTTATTTTCTCACCTATGGTTCAAGGGGGTGGAGGTGAGGACTGACAAGTTGTAGCACAACCGACGACTGGCTATTTCGCTATTTCGCAATCATTGATGCATGCATGCAGTATGCTCGCGCTGATGGCCCTGACATAACATGAATCACATGTTCATATATAGAATACCAGATCATATGTTATCATTATTATTGTGCATAGAAATGCACAATCCTGTTATCCTTCTTTTTTTTTTCTTATTCTTCCCACCAAAACGTGAAATTAATTCATCTCTTCATACTGGATCATATGATACAATTCAAACGTCATGACAAAGGTCTTGTTGAGCCTAGGTGTGCTACTCATAAACTCATGAGCCTAGATTTCCAATTATTACGTTTGACTCTGCCAATTGCTTTCCAGCTCAGGCAGACTCAACTGAATTCAAATCAATGATCACGGGCATTCCTATGCACAAGTAATTCCTCGCATGGAATAACATTTTATCAGTTATTATTGTTATTATTATCATTATTATTATTATTATTATTATTATTATTATTATTATTATTATTATTATTATTGTCATTATTATTATTATATCACATATCGTAGAATTTCTTCCAGACAACATGGATCTTTTCTTCTTCTTCTTCTTCTTTTCTTCTTATTATAATAGCACTTCTAAAAGTACAATAACCTCATAAGTTTCCACACCGTAGGCGAAAAAAGCAACAATGCATAAACTGCATTTCATAAATATTCCATTGTAAATTAAACTTGTGGATTCAGACCAACTCCTTTATGCTTTGAGAACACGACTTGCAAATGTCCTTCATACAAACGGTTGTACACTAGCAGTGGTAAACCTAGCAATTGAAATGCTTGAAACTTGTTCGGGTGACTTTCTTACTGTATTGGCAGCAATTAAATGTTTCACCTTCTTATGACAAATGTACCTCTTTGTCAGTCGCTTTGGATAAAAGCGTCTGCTAAATGCCCCCTAAATGTAAATGTAAACGGTGTCCTTGATATTCAATGCTGACGTGCCCCTTTGTGTTGTAACGTATGGATGTCTCACAGGTCGACACAGCCATGTGTGCTGTAACGCTTCACAGGACCCCAAAGGGGGGTTCACACACACTCTCGCTCAAGTGTTGTATCAGCATCGGGTTCATCTGCCCTCAGATAACATCTCAATCTTCGCTGAGCTCTTAGCCAACGTACTCGTGGATTTTTGAAAGCCTGTGTTTGCGGGGAAACCGTGTAAAGTGATCGCGACTCACGGCCTGTTCATTTGCATTCAAATGTATTCAGCCCTCGATTCAGACGCGACTCTCTCAGGCGTCGCACCGGTGAGATTAAGAACCGACGGTGCCGTCTAAATTTAGAGCGGCGCCGAAAGTCCAAATGCTCGCACGTCACCGTGCGAACGCAAACCGCACACGAGGACAGCAGCACAGGACTCAGAGATTTAGCCCATTTTATTTATTTTTATTTTTATTTTTGTGGCAGCCTCCTTCCCCTGGCCGTGGTCTCGGTGGCTCTCCTCCTCGTTCCTCCTCGTTCCTCCATGAGGAGGAGAAGGAGCAGGAGCGGGAGCGGGAGCGGGAGCGGGAGCTGGAGCTGGAGCGGGAGGGGGAGCGGGAGCGGGAGCGGGAGCGGGAGCGGGAGGGGGAGCGGGAGCGGGAGCGGGAGGGGGAGCGGGAGCGGGAGCGGGAGCTGGAGCGGGAGCAAGAGGGGGAGCGGGAGCGGGAGCGGGAGCGGGAGGGGGAGCGGGAGCGGGAGCGGGAGGGGGAGCGGGAGCGGGAGCTGGAGCGGGAGGGGGAGCGGGAGCGGGAGCGGGAGCTGGAGCGGGAGCGGGAGCTGGAGCGGGAGCGGGAGCGGGAGCGGGAGGGGGGAGCGGGAGCGGGAGCTGGAGCGGGAGCTGGAGCGGGAGCGGGAGCGGGAGCTGGAGCGGGAGGGGGAGCGGGAGCTGGAGCGGGAGGGGGAGCGGGAGCGGGAGCGGGAGCTGGAGCGGGAGGGGGAGCGGGAGCGGGAGCGGGAGCTGGAGCGGGAGGGGGAGCGGGAGCGGGAGCGGGAGCGGGGAGGCGGAGGCTGACTGTGATGCACGGAGGTCAAGCGACTCCTCGGAGGAGTCCCCCTGTCCTCTAAACGCCGCGAGGCCTGTGATGCCGCCATCACAACGGCGCGTTATAACGCCATGCGTACCAGAGACGGGGAGGAGGCGCCGAGGAGAGCGGCGCCGATTTTAACCAAGAAGAAGAAGAAAAAAAAAAAAAAGCAAACCCCGGCTCCCCAACTCACTAATTAACACTCCGCTCCCTGGCAGGTCTGCCATCTCTTCGTCACGTCAGGGAAATCTTTTTTTTTTTTACCTCCTCTCCTCTCCTCGCCATCCCCCCTCCACCCCGCCCTGCCTCCCTGCCTCTCTCTCTCTCTCTCTCTCTCTCTCTCTCTCTCTCTCTCTCCCACAATGGTGTTTGACGTGTTCCACCCGAGGTTGAACACAAGTGAAAGGTGTTTATCCATACCGTAGCTCTTCTGCCGCAGCATGTAGCGTGTGTGTGTGTATGCTCACCTGTGTTTGTGTGTGTGTGTGTGTGTGCGCACGTGTGTGTGTGTGTGTGTGTGTGTGTGTGCGCACATGTGTTTGTGTGTGTGTGTGTTTGTGTGTGTTTGTGTGCGCACGTGTGTGTGTGTGTGTGTGTGCGCACATGTGTTTGTGCGTGCGTGTGTGTTTGTGTGTGCACGCATGTGTGCGTGCGCGTGCGTGTGTGTGTGTGCGCACGTGTGTGTGTGCACGCCACAGAAGCAGAAGCAGAAGCAGAAGAAGAAGAAGAAGAAGAAGAAGAAGAAGAATCAACAGAAGAAGAAGAGGACGACGAGGAAGACGAAGACGAAGCCGCAAAGGGGCCCACCGCTGATTCCAGGACTAATTTTAGGCGCGTGCCGCGCGGCTGCGGACAACCTGCTGGGCCCTCGAGCTGGGCCTCAGCCGTGGCACCGGCAACCAAGTGGTGGGCGACGGGGAGCGAAGCCGAGAAACACGGATGGAGGGTGGGGGGGCGGGGGGGGGCTGCCCACACCGGTGTCTTCGTCGTCTTCGTCGGTTGTTTGTTTTCCAAAACGAACAATGTCGCTATTGTTCAGCGGGGGGCCTCTGGCAGCGGCCGCCGCGCCGCGTCGCCGAACGGCTGATTGTTTTAGTGGGATTTAAAAAAAGGACTTGGAGCGGGAGAGGGATGTATTTATTTATCTAAGATGCATTTCTTTCTTTCTTCTGTATTATTTAGAATTCCTGGCAGCCCGGGCGCCCGCGCGGCCGAAGAATAGGGCCTATTCATGTGCGTGTGTGTCTGGGGGCGCACCTTGTTCAGCCACGCTCATCCAGAGAGAGAGAGGGAGAGAGAGAGGGAGAGAGGGAGGAACAAAAAGACAAGTTTTTTTTTTTAAAGAGTGCAGCGTCTCTCTCGAGGCGTCGGCCACAACATCTAACGAGAGAAAAGTGAACGCGCGTAACCTGTGTTGCTGCATGTTTTTACTCCTCCTCTCCATCCAGGGAGAGGAGGCCCCCCGCGGAGGAGATTCAGGCCCTCCGCATCTGCAACCCTTAGGGTTACATCAACTAACACCCCCTCCCCCGCCCCTTCCCACACACACACACACACACACACACACACACACTCCCTCCCTCACCCTCCACCCCCGTTCCCCTTTCCATATCTTCTTCCTCTCCTCCCCTTGCCTCCCTTACCCTCGCCTCCCCTCTCCTCCCTTCCCCTCTCCTCCCCTCTCCTCTCCATCTCCTCCCTCCCCCTCTCCTCCCCTCTCCTCCCCATCTCCTCCCTTCCCCTCACCTCCCCTCTCCTCTCCCCGTGAGCTGCTCCACCAGATGCTAAATGCAAAGCACCACACGCCTCTCTACCACGCGGGACCACCCCCCACACACCCCCTTCCCCCCCAAAACCCCACCCATCCACGCCACATTCATGGAGGGGTCCATTGTGCCTTTTAATTGAACCCCCCCCGGCCCCCCCACTCCATTTTATTTAGTGGTCTGTTTAATACTTATTGAAACAGAACGGGCCGCAGGTTTAATACATCTTAATGCGCTAATCCCTCCATTAAAGGGAGATGTAGGGGCCGGCGAGGTGGCCTCTGTTAATTGGTTGTGGTGGTGGTGGTGGTGGAGGTGGAGGTGGTGGGGGTGGAGGCGGTGGTGGTGGTGGGCAGGCTGGCGTGGGCCCTGATTGGTGGGAGTGAGTGGGAAGTCAAGCCCGTGGCGGTGATAAAGGCTTCAGGACAAACGGACATGGAGACACAGACAGACAGAAAGATGGACAGACGTGGAGAAACAGACAGACAGATAGGTAGAGAGACAGACGGAAAAAAAAGACGTAGAGAAGACAGTGAGACAGACAGCACATCATAGAGGAAAGAGCAGATGGACAGACATAGATAGATAGATAGATAGATAGATAGATAGATAGATAGATAGATAGATAGATAGATAGATAGATAGATAGATACTGTAGATAGATAGATAGATAGATAGATAGATAGATAGATACTGTAGATAGATAGATAGATAGATAGATAGATAGATAGATAGATGGATAGATAGATAGATAGATAGATAGATAGATAGATAGATATGTGTACGTCATTAAGTTAATTATCTACTTGTAAAATACGGCAGTGCCTGCAATTAGAGCCCTGAGGTACACCTGTGTTCACCCCACTGGGATGAGGCCTGTAGTGGCTCCAGGAGATCAAAACTGTCATTTTTGGAGTGTGTTCGAGAGTGTTCGAGAGTCTCCGACGAAGCACGGCAGCATCTGTGTCGTGGACTCCTCTAAGACCATCCCCATCACCCCCTACCAGCAGCATGCCAAGCAGACACTGCTGGAAGGTGTGTGTGTGTGTGTGTGTGTGGGTGTGTGTGGGGTTGGGGGTGGAGGTTGTCTGTCTGGGCTGGGTGCCACGCTCCACGGGTGAGGGCGTGTGGTCACAAAACTCCACGACCACCTCCCCCCCACCTTCCTGCCCCCTGCACACCCCCCAACCCAACACACACAACCTCAACCTCCGCTCCAGGCCCATGTACACACACACGCACGCACACACACACACACACACACGCACACACACACACACACGCACACACACACGCACACGCACACGCACACGCACACACACACACACACACACACGCCACATTCATACTGTGTACTCTGCTGCTTCCTGTGTCATGACAGACCATCATCAGCCATCCTACATGTTTGGTGACTCAGGGGCCCTCCCATCACTTCCCCTCACCTCCCCCTCTCCTGATGCAGGTTGTTTTCTGCCATTATGCCCTCAACCCCCCCCCCCCCACACACACACACACACACACACACACACAGCCCTACACACCCCAACACACACAGCCCTACACACACAGCCCTACACACCCCAACACACGCCCTGACACACACCCCGACACACAGCCCTACACACACCAACACACACCGTGACACACAGCCCTACACACCCCAACACACACCCTGACACACAGCCCTACACACACCAACACACACCCTGACACACAGCCCTACACACACCAACACACACCCTGACACACAGCCCTACACACCCCAACACACACCCTGACACACAGCCCTACACACACTGTAACACACACCCTGACACAATCCCTGACACACACCCCAACACACAGCCCTACACACAGCCCTACACACACTGTAACACACACCCTGACACAATCCCTGACACACACCCCAACACACAACCCTACACACACCCTGACACACACCCCAACACACAACCCTACACACACCAACACACAGCGATACACACCTTAACACACAGCCCTACACACACCCTGACACACACCCCAACACACAACCCTACAAACATCAACAGACAGCCCTACACACCTTAACACACAGTCCTGCAAACAGCCCTACACACACCCTGACACACACCCCCAACACACAACCCTACACACACCAACACACACCCCTACACACCTTAACACACAGTCCTGCACACACCAACAGACAGTCCTACACACACAACGCACATCCTACACACACCAACACAGAGCCCTACGCACCTTAACACACAGCCCTACACACACCAACAGACAGCCCTACAGACAGCCCTACACACACCCTAACACACACCCTGACACACACCCCAACAGACAGCCCTACGCACACCAACACACAGCCCTACACACAACCCCATACACACCAACACACAGCCCTACACACACTCTAACACACACCCTGACACACACCCAGACACACACCCTGACACACAGCCCTACACAAACCAACAGACAGCCCTACAGACAGCCCTACACACACTCTAACACACACCCCAACACACAACCATACACACACCAACACACAGCCCTACACACCTCAACACACAGCCCAGCACACAACCCTACACACACCAACCGACAGCCCTACACACCCCAACACACACCCTGACACACAGCCCTACACACCCCAACACACACCCTGACACACAGCCCTACACACCCCAACACACACCCTGACACACAGCCCTACACACCCTGACACACAGCCCTACACACACCCTGACACACAGCCCTACACACCCCAACACACACCCTGACACACAGCCCTACACACACCCAACACACACCCTGACACACAGCCCTACACACACCAACACACACCCTGACACACAGCCCTACACACCCCAACACACACCCTGACACACAGCCCTACACACCCCAACACACACCCTGACACACAGCCCTACACACCCCAACACACACCCTGACACACAGCCCTACACACCCCAACACACACCCTGACACACAGCCCTACACACCCCAACAAACACCCTGACACACAGCCCTACACACCCCAACACACACCCTGACACACAGCCCTACACACCCCCAACGCACACCCTGACACACACCCCAACACACACCCTGACACACAGCCCTACACACCCCAACACACACCCTGACACACAGCCCGACACACACCAACACACACCCTGACACACACCCCTACACACACCAACACACACCCTGACACACAGCCCTACACACCCCAACACACACCCTGACACACAGCCCTACACACCCCAACGCACACCCTGACACACACCCCAACACACACCCTGACACACCAGCCCTACACACCCCAACACACACCCTGACACACAGCCCTACACACCCCAACGCACACCCTGACACACACCCCAACACACACCCTGACACACACAGCCCTATACACCCCAACACACAGCCCTACACACACCAACACACACCCTGACACACAGCCCTACACACACCAACACACACCCTGACACACAGCCCTACACACCCCAACACACAGCCCTACACACCCCAACACAGCACACCCTGACACACAGCCCTACACACACCAACACACACCCTGACACACAGCCCTACACACACCCAACACACACCCTGACACACAGCCCTACACACCCCAACACACACCCTGACACACAGCCCTACACACCCCAACACACACCCTGACACACAGCCCTACACACCCCAACACACACCCTGACACACAGCCCTACAAACACCCTGACACACAGCCCTACACACCCTGACACACAGCCCTACACACCCCAACGCACACCCTGACACACACCCCAACACACACCCTGACACACAGCCCTACACAACCCAACACACACCCTGACACACAGCCCTACACACACCAACACACACCCTGACACACAGCCCTACACACACCAACACACCCTGACACACAGCCCTACACACCCCAACACACACCCTGACACACAGCCCTACACACCCCAACACACACCCTGACACACAGCCCTACACACCCCAACACACACCCTGACACACAGCCCTACACACCCCAACACACACCCTGACACACAGCCCTACACACCCCAACGCACACCCTGACACACACCCCAACACACACCCTGACACACAGCCCTACACACCCCAACACACACCCTGACACACAGCCCTACACACACCAACACACACCCTGACACACACCCTGACACACAGCCCCTACACACCCCAACACACACCCTGACACACAGCCCTACACACCCCAACACACACCCTGACACACAGCCCTACACACCCCAACACACACCCTGACACACAGCCCTACACACCCCAACACACACCCTGACACACAGCCCTACACACCCCAACACACACCCTGAACACAGCCCTACACACACCCCTGACACACAGCCCTACACACCCAACACACACCCCAACACACACCCTGACACACAGCCCTACACACACCAACACACACCTGACACACAGCCATACACACCCCAACGCACACCCTGACACACACCCCAACACACACCCTGACACACAGCCCTACACACCCCAACACACACCCTGACACACAGCCCTACACACACCAACACACACCCTGACACACATCCCTACACACACCCTGACACACAGCCCTACACACACCCCAACACACACCCTGACACACAGCCCTACACAGACCAACACACACCCTGACACACACCCCAACACACACCCTGACACACAGCCCTACACACCCCAACACACACCCTGACACACAGCCCTACACACCCCAACACACACCCTGACACACAGCCCTACACACACCCTGACACACAGCCCTACACACCCCAACACACACCCTGACACACAGCCCTACACACCCCAACGCACACCCTGACACACACCCCAACACACACCCTGACACACAGCCCTACACACCCCCAACACACACCCTGACACACAGCCCTACACACACCAACACACACCCTGACACACAGCCCTACACACACCAACACACACCCTGACACACAGCCCTACACACCCCAACACACACCCTGACACACAGCCCTACACACCCCAACACACACCCTGACACACAGCCCTACACACCCCAACACACACCCTGACACACAGCCCTACACACCCCAACACACACCCTGACACACAGCCCTACACACCCCAACGCACACCCTGACACACACCCCAACACACACCCTGACACACAGCCTACACACCCCAACACACACCCTGACACACAGCCCTACACACACCAACACACACCCTGACACACAGCCCTACACACACCAACACACACCCCTGACACACAGCCCTACACACCCCAACACACACCCCTGACACACAGCCCTACACACCCCAACACACACCCTGACACACAGCCCTACACACCCCAACACACACCCTGACACACAGCCCTACACACACCCTGACACACAGCCCTACACACACCCTGACACACAGCCCTACACACCCCAACACACACCCTGACACACACCCCAACACACACCCTGACACACAGCCCTACACACCCCAACACACACCCTGACACACAGCCCTACACACCCCTACACACACCCTGACACACAGCCCTACACACCCCTACACACACCCTGACAGCGTGACGTGGACCCAGAGCCCTCGCCGGTCAACGGGGCGTCGCTGGCCCATGCCGGCGCCGGCCCGGCGGCCACGTGTCGCCACGGCCAGCCATCTCCCAACACGACTTGTGATGTCACAGCCTGAGCCGCCGCGCGCACTCTCCCATCTCCTCCTCCTCCACCCAACCCTCCACCCGCCACCACCACCACACCACCCACCCCCACCCCACCCGCATCTCCCCCTCCCGAAGGACCACGGATAAGCAGATTGCGATCATCTTGAACGCCGATCCTCCTCCTCCTCCTCCTCCTCCTCCCCTCCCCCCCTCCCTCTTCCACCCCCCCCCCACCCTCCCGCTGCTGCGCTCCTCTTTCATTTCCCCCGACACTTTGAAAGCTTTTCTCGCTGTATATTTTATCACTTTCTCTTAAGACTTGCGCTCCGTTACGCCTCGGCTCCCTTAAACACACACAGCCAAAAAAAAAAAAAAACATGCGCCACAGATTTTCTCTTTCTCTCTCTCTCTTTCTCTCTCTCCGTCCCTCCGCTTCACTGTCCTGTTTGGCTTGCTCTATCTTTCCTTTCTTTCTTTCCCTCTCTTTTCTTGCTCTCTGTCTTCATTTCATTTTCCTCTTTAGCTTGTTCTATCTATCTATCTATCTATCTATCTATCTATCTATCTATCTATCTATCTATCTATCTATCTATCTATCTATCTATCTATCTGTCTATCTATCCATCCATCCACCTACGGTATGTTTCTGTCTGTCTCTTTCCTTCTCTCTTCCTCTCTCTCCCTATCCATTTATCTATTTTCCCCTTTGCTTACTTTCTCTCTCTCTCTCTCTCTCTCTCTCTCTCTCTCTCTCTCGCTCTCTCTCTCCCTCTCTCTGTCTCTCTCTCTCCCTCTCTCTGTCTTTCCCTCTCTCTCTTCTCTCCGTTTGGACAGGCTGATTGGAGGGGCGCACGTTTCACAGAAGAAATTCGCGCTGTATTCGTAAAATGTATAATCTTTTCACACCTGTAAATATCTCCGCTGATCATCTCGGGGAGGCAGGTCCTCCACGAGGTAAGAGACACGTGGTGTTTGGTAATCTGAGGGGACCCGCCATGTCAGAATGAACCGCACAGCGTTGATCCTTAAGAACATCACATGGAGGGAACGCGCGTCCATCTTGTCATGCTCCGCGGTGTGACGGGGCGATGAAGGGAGAGCTTTGTGCCCCCAAAGATGAAGGCCCACATGAGATGAAGGCCCACATGAGATGAAGAACACATGAGCATGTTCACTGGGAATAAGAATTAAAAAAAGTATATGTGAAATGTACCAACTTCATTGTATGGCGCAGAAATGCTTGTCTTCTAAGTTGATGATAACATACAATATGAAGGGAACTCTGGGCTTTGCACTTGCAAATACATTTTATCTTGCAAATGCATTTTTTTTTGCAGAAAATTTTACTTCACCCTCATGTATACGTATATATTTTTTTAAATGATCCAACATTAATGTACTAAATAACAAAGTAATCGCATCTTCCTCACCCCTGTTTTACCAGTTAATCATTTCAATTCACGTTTTTGTCTCTGTTTTGCCCCTCAAACACGGGGCCATAATGTGCCACTTTATCAACATGCAGTCGGCTAATGCTAAGTGTTCAACGTGTGGCACAAGTTGTGAGGTTTTGTGTGAGTGTGTTTCTGTCTGTGTGTGTGTGAGTGTGTCTGTGTGTGTGTGTGAGTGTGTAAAGAAGGTGGGGGTTCATCGGGAGAGGAGCAGAGGTACACACACTGCGGAGACAGAAACACGTCTCCACGTGCCCAATAAGTTCAGGAGTGAAACCCCGTGGCTGCGAGCACATGTAAAGTCATCATAACATTGGAACACGCCGGTCTGCCAAGTGGCAGTTTGCATGTCAGCTTACGTCTTACCTTCATGAATAGAGAATGTGCTGAGAAACATGCTGCCCAATTTGGGTGATTCCTCCTCGCATAAACACAGAGACACGCAGGGATTAGCACACACACACACGCACGTGCACACACACACACACACACATGCAGATTCTCTCTCATGCACACACACACACACACACTCACACATACACACACACACACAGACACACCACCAAATGCACAAACACACACACACGCGCGCAAATCAACACAAACACCAATAATGGCAAGGTACACACGTGTGCACGCGTTGACACACTCGCTAACACATTCGCACAAAATCACACGCACACACACACACACAAACACGTGCACAAATGGCACACGTCATGCCCGTGCGCGCACACACACACACACACACACACACACACACACACACACACACACAACACAGACACACACACACGCACACACACACACACACACACACACTCCCAGTCAGGCACATCTCACATCCGCTTCCATTCGAATTCAACAGCAAATAATGTCACAGGCTCCTGTCACGCAGCCTCGCCGCAGACCGTGACACTGGATCCAATTGGCCGGCCGCGCCGTCCGAGCGGCGCGTGTGAGATTCCTCTTTGTTAACCCCGGGTCGACACAAGCCCCGACAGGTAGGGCCCGTCAATCAATACTCTGATCAGCGCCGTCGATCGACGCGGGGCCGGGCTGTTGATGAGCTGCCGGAGCTGTGACGGAGAACGAGTCCGGACGCGCCTCCCAGGAGTAGACCACCACCACCACCACCACCCACCACCACCACCACCACCACCACCCCCACCCACCACCCACCTCTCACACACACACACACACCCAGCAACCTCAGTCTAGAGCACGTGCCCCCCCCCCACTCGGCGGCCATTGCTGACCTCGGGTGCTCAGCTGTCACTAATTGCCTACAGCCGAGCCCCCTACACCTAAATCTCCCCTTAACAACCTCCATCAATGCCCCCCCCGCCCCCACCACCCCCCCACTGTAAGCAGTACAGCCCTCCAACCCCAATCCCACCACCATGGCCCCCAGTCAGCAGTGGAAGGAGCTCCCCCCCCCCACCACCACCACCACCACCCACCTCCACCACCACACACACACACACACACACACACACACATACACACACACTCCCTAACACTCAGCCCAACGTGTTAATAGATCCAATGCCATCTTATTTTCGCACTTCCGCGAGACGCGATCGTCAGTCTGCTTCAAGTGAAGGAGGCCGGTGTGCGTACACGTGTGTGTGTCTGTGTGTGTGTGTGTGTGTGTGTGTGTGTGTGTGTTGGTGGTAGGATGGGGGGTGGGGCTGGGGTTGGTTGAGTGGGGGTGGCTGAAGGTTCACGGCGCACCAGTGGAGGAGGTCAACCAAGAGGCAGGGGGGCCACAAGTTCAGGAGTGCAGCGGAGAGCAACCGAGATGTGATGAGGTAATGGATGGATGAATGGAAAATCAAAATGGATGGATGGATGGATGATAGATGGTTGGCAGAGTGTTGAAATAACAGCAAGGCGTTTGTTATGACTTTGCAGACGTTCATACAAAGATATTTGGAGCAAATTGAGGTACTTCAAGTTTAACCATGGGTAATCTAGTACACAAGTATTCACATCCGCATTCTCCAGATATGTTATACATTTCTAATTGTTTGACATGGATCATTAAAGGATCATTTAATTTGATTTGTTTGATTATTTGATCAATAACGTGATTGTAACCCTTCACCCAATTCAGAATTCCTGATCACTGGGACGTTCAGTGGTGTTGTGGGTCTGAATCCGCCCTGTAGTGCAGATTGGTGTGCATCAAGTGAGAC
>JAXIVH010000019.1:5333298-5345701 GCA_036785325.1 Urophycis tenuis | reverse complement strand
CTGTATTATATTTGAATGTTGGCCTTTTTGAATGAAACAGTGCAGGCCTGCGACAAAGTACGAGTGTATTTTACAACTATACAACAAAAAATTATTTTCATTTATTTTCCAATAAACTTCACCAATAAATCTGGTCCCTGTCAATAAATATATCAACCTAAATTAAAAAAGATATAACTTGATCCCTAAAAAAAACTATTGTCTTTCTCTCACACACACATGCACGCACGACCACACATACATACCCAGACAGACAGACAGACAGACATGCGCACACACGCACACACACACACACACACACACACACACACACACACACACACACACACACACACACAATTGACACATGGCATATCAGCAGGCTCAGTTCTTTTGTTCTCCTTTGTTATTGCTATTCTTGGAACATATTGCGCTTTTGTGGCAATCACATGGAACGGAACATAAAATAATTAGCCTACTCAAAACGTATACCCAACAGATCAGAAATTAAAACCATTCAACCTTGTTCATTTTATCTCTTTTTCCCCCCCTCGAATGCATTTTATCGATTGTACTTGCCAGAAATTGAGAAAAAAAAAACCCAACAACATTGTTTCCCCCCCCTGTCTAATAGTTAGCATTTTGCGCTGGCTAATGACGCCTGCAGTGCGATGCCAGGCTAAGGTGACTCAGGTGTGTGAGCATGCTATGCAGTGACTCAGAGATGCTTAATCTGCCATGGTGTGTATAGCAGCAGCTGGATGCAGGAGTCTGTGGGGAACATGGCTCTGTCATCTGCCACGAGGGCCGAGCTGTCACTCACCTCATCATACCCATAGTGGGCGGGGTTTGAGTCATGACATGTTTTTTTTTCTTCTTCTTTTTTTATGTTAGTTTTTTTTTATGACAGGTGTGATTCACAACCACACAGCAGAAGTGTTTAATGTGCACGTACATACACACACAGTGGCCGCCACACTCACACACGCACACACACACACAAACAATCTAACAAACCAGAACAGCAAATTAAAAAACACATTGAATGCAGATGGCAAAGAAGAACAACTCTTGTTGTTAAATGGAAATTGCAAGTTTTCTTAAAATACTGCAGCCATTTTTTGCCGTTGGCTTAACACATATTCTGAAAATCAAGTGGTCTTCGATACCGTGTCAAGACACAACTCATCTATTATGGTTTACACTCGCCCTCGAAGAGTCCTTCTCTTTTCACATCAAGACTTCCTATCTGCTTTGAACTTAAATCGGTTGTGTTGCATTTCTGCGTGCTACTTCTACACAGCACATGCATGTACATATGCAGTTTCTCATTTCCATGTAACCTTTACTGAACCCGACGAGAGCATTTGAGATCACACAGGGAGACAATCGATGAGAGTGTCATCGGGCTGAATGCTGCCGTTACTTGCAGTGGACACATGTGTCACTCAGCAGGTTGTGAACATTTGGACTCACCCAGAACCCTTTGGCTCAGAATAGTGGTACAGCTGAACAGCGTTGGTACTGTCCTTCCTCCCATGGTGATTTGGTGGTAATTGTCTACCAAATGTATAGGAAACATTTGTCACCATATATTACACGGTCTTCCATGGCAATGAATAATAATAAAGTAGTAACTGAGGCATATGCTATTTTAAAGACAGCGCACCAATTAATCCTGACAATAAATGACTGCAACGTGTGCAGTGTGAAGAGGCTCGTTAGAAAGACACAAGATAGCTGTGCATCACATGGAGCCCCACAAAGCAAAGTGATAGTTGGAATTTAAAGTGCAGCTGAAGTGTGGGCCCATGCCAAAATACAAACAGTAGATAGAGTTGGGGGGGGGGGGGGGGGAAAGTGTCTTTTGCACCTCTGTCTTAAATCTAAAGGGCGTTTGTATATTTCAGACCATTGTTATGAATCTCTGCCACTGGCCACCATGTTGTTACTTCTGGTTTGCTCAAACACTATGCTGCAGTGCAGACTGAACACCAACAAACCGTGGCTCAGGTGATGGGTTTGTTGAATGAGCCCGCTTATCATATCATGCTTCCCAATCGGAAACAATAATCCGCACTCTTCTTTCAAACGGTTTATTTTTTGTGTGAATTCAACCAGGCTCGACAGGGCAGTCTTAACACTTGTGATAACATATCTCAATAAAAAACAAGGAAATGGGAGTAAAAAAAAAAACACACACTCACACGCTGAACCAAAAATGACATACATCTTGCGTCAGCCTGTCAAAAGCGTAACAACTAGACATCGGCTTTTTTAAGTGACGGCTGCCGCGTTCTGTGCGAGCCAGACCTGCCACAAGAAGTTGCTTCACGGCAGCCTGACACTACCACAGAATATAAGCCACGCCACCCGGCGGCCGCTCCGTTAGGTTGGCACGCCCTCTAGAGGGGACACATGGTACAGCTGTACACCACACCAGCCTCGTGCTACACAAGGCGTGCACGCGCCCCCCCCCCTATTCTCTTGACCCCAACGAGCAGGTTAACCGTATAATGTGCATTGCTCGAAATCTCCAAAATATGTTTATACTGACCAACACCTCAACCAAAGTGCTTTGTTTGATCCCTCCCCACATTTCACACATACTGCGTCGTTCATACCGTGTATGAACAACACCGCGAAGGGCCTTCTTCACCACATCCTGAGCAGCAGTTTTTCGCCGGGGAAACGATGTGAACAACACTACAGCTATTCCGGTAAGACTAAATCATTTGAAAAAAGAAGAAGAAGAAGCTATTCGGACACTTGTGGAAAGGGTGCAAAGTGTCAAAGTGCCCTCTGGTGGGCGATTTTAGCACGTGTCCGGAGTCGCAAACGACACGAGCGCGAACCTACGGGGCCACGCGGTGTTCTCTCGGGTCAGCCACGGTTCTGTGCTAATTGGGAGGCCTTTCCCACACAGGAATAGCAGCATAACACCTCGCGTCGAACACAGTTGGAGAACATCTCTTGTTTTTCCTCCAGTTTACGAGGCTGTTAATTGGCTGTGAGGTTAAAATGACCTCCTTGGGCCGCTCACAGCTTTAACGGCCACGGCAAGACGACACACAAAATACCTACACAAATGTGCTAAAGCAGGTATAATAAGGCGTAGGTATGAGATAATTGAAATGTTGGAAAGCTAATGTGGCGCGGCGGAGTCGTGCGGTGATTTCAGCTGAAGGAGCAGACTTGACTCCTTGCCTATGTGTTGTTTAATGCAAACATGCCCTGAGGATTTCACCTTCTATTACCGCCATTTTCCTCCAAACTCGTGGAGCAGAAAAATATAATAGCACACTAAAGGGATAAAGAGAATAATGGGACAATAAATGGCTGGTTTATTTGAATGGATGAATAGATAAAAACCTGTGAAACAAATCATTATCCCTTTGTCTTGGGACCAATGATAACTCAAGCTGTACCGCTATCACTATAGCTACAGTAATGGAGAGCCACACAAATCCACCGACTGTGCATTCCCCTCCATTGGTGGCGAGGCGTATTTATTTTGCCTGGTGGAATCATAAGGTGACCATGCGACCAGCTGACTCCAAGCTGGCCCAGAAACCGAGCTGCCTCCCATGTCCACCATGTGTTCCACACGGCTTCCATTCCTCCATCCACGCCTCTGTCCCCCTTGCCACTCCATCTTTCCATCCATCCATCCCTCCCTCCCTCCTCCCTCCCTCCCGATCCCTCCCTCTCCGTGACTGCCTCCCGTCGTTACCCACAACCCCCTCTGGCACCTAAAAGCTCGCTGGCGGCTCCTAGAGGAAAACAATTACCGCGAAGGCGGAAAACAACAACAACATGGAAACATCTGCCCACGCCGGCCTGGGGGGTGGGGTGGGGTGGGGTGGGGTGGGGTGGGGAGGGGGGGGGGGGGGCCGGAGAGGGGACGAGGAGCCCGGGCCAGTGAGTCTCTGTTGGGTTAAACACAAGAGGCCCGGCTGCCCAGAACCGCACGGGAACCGGCAGCAACATGGGTTCCTTCCTCCTGCCTAGCATGGCCCGTGTAGCGGTCGGCCCTGCCTGTCCACCTGCTGGTCGGCCTGTCTGTCTGCCTGTCTGTTGGCAAACGCCAGCCTGGGCGTCTCGACACACAGACGAGAGGCCTCCTGTCGGAGCAGTTGTTCCATTTGGTGAATTCCCTTCTGCTCGGGGAGACGCGGCGCATCACCATGGCGCCCACTGGGCGAGGCGGGCAGAGGGGGGAGGCAGGGAGGGAATCAGGGAGACAGGGAGGTGGGCAGAGAAGGGGGGCAGGAAGACAGGCAGGGAGGGAGGCAGGAAGACAGGGAGGTGGGCAGAGGGGGGAGGCAGGAAGACAGGCAGGGAGGGAGGAAGGAAGAAGGGGAGGTGGGCAGAGGGGGGAGGTAGGAAGACAGGGAGGGTGGGCAGGAGGGGGAGGGAGGAATACAAGCAGGGAGGGAGCCTGGAAAGGGGGAGGTGGGCAGAGAGCGAGGTAGGAAGATGGACAGAGAGGAGTGCCAGAAGGGAGGAGGCAGGGAGAACAGGGAGGGAGGGAGGAAGACAGGAAGGAGGAAGAGAGGGAGGGAGGCAGAAGACAGGCTGCAGGTAGACAGGAAGATACACAGCGAAGGATGGACAATACCAGATTATTTTCAAATTAATTTAGACTCTGATTCCATGTAATGGAAATTGATAATATGATAAATGAAACAGGCCTAAATAGTCAAACACAGATTGGTATTGATAGGCTTTTAAGTAGAATGCACACACAGGCAGGGAAAGGTGAGCTGGTCACCTGGTCAACTTCCTTTTGCTGCAGCTCAGCCTTTATGGAGGCAAAGGCTCGATTTATTTAGTGAATAATAGCTTTCATGCTATAGTGAACAGCAGAAAAACAAAAAAACAGAATGTAACCAGAATGATTGATTAACGAATGCACAAACAGCCTGACACCTTTTTGATGAAAGACTTCAGTGTTGACATTTTAGCAATGACGGCATGGCAGTATTTTTTATAAATGACTCGCAGAATATGTTCCCTTCTTTCAAAAAACAAACAGGCCGCCTAGTACTTTTGGAGGAGCCTGGAGTTACAGAGGACCTTTTCAACAGCCGTGTGTGTTGCCATCTTGTGGCTAATGTGGAACTCACTGCTTTCATTAGCTGCTACAGTACAGCTGTGTGCTGAGTGTGGAAGGGGTGGGTTTGCTCGCCGTCTTCTTTCAAACCATAGACTAAGCAGGCTTACTCTTAACTTAAGGAAAAAATGCACTTTATATATAAATATATAACATATAGCACCCATGCCGTATATTTTATGTAAAGCCTAAGCATATGTTAGAGTATACAATTATAAGATGGGGATTGCAATGACACAATAGGCTATTTAACTGCATACACATGAGCTATCCATCTGTATTGTATTCTTCTGGTCCTGCGTTTAATATCAACCCCTTGTTTCTAATACACACCGAAAACACCACATTATTATGACCGAGATCCATCAAACTCATCGTTTACCTTGACCGCGTCACTTGAGATCACCTGTTCGACGGGAAGGGGGTTGGTCCCCACCTCCTTCCCAGCGCGAGCTCCATGGGAACCGGAGGGTTTTTTTTTTTGACGCGAGCTCAGCTCGAACCACCGGGTCGGGGCGGGAGAGGGATTTGTGAAAGCTCGCGGGGACACGCCCGCCGCTATAACAGCACTTTGTGTGGCTGGCTGGCTCATGGGTGCTGCGCCGAGCAGTCAGTCCGCGATGGTGACTGATGGTGTCTGAACTCGCCTCGCTGCCTCCCTTGGCTAGTTTTGGACGGAATAACTAACTCACGTTGTGAACTGATCACTAAATGAACTGGTTGCTTGCTTGCTTCATCCCCGACGGCTGTAGCTTTCCCAGCGCCAGTGCAACAACACCAGGGGAGATGTAAAGCAAGTTCACTGACTCACCGCATCTTCCTATCTTGATATGCTTCTGACATAACGAGGAGCGAAGAAGTGAGAGGTATTTTTTGCCATTATGTACAGTCTTGTTATGTTATAAAGCTGTCGTAGCGCGCGGTCGAAGCGAATAGCGTCCTCGAAAAAGGTTCCAAGGAAATTGCAGGTGGCAAATACCTGCCATTGTCACAAACGCAACTCGTGGACTTAATTTCCTTCATAAACGACCACGGCACATTGCAATTTATTTTATTTAGTTGTAGGCAGTTCACAAGATGTCCAGATACAATTGCATACGCACAAGCATCCGAGCCTCAATAAAATGCATTGCAAGCCAGTGAGTGCACGTCGGCAATTTACGACACACTTAGAATTATAATTATGTTATATGTAAGACATTAACCCGGTTCAACTTTGCTGAACTTATTGTGCATGACAGGGCTGTAGTTTTTTTCTTTTTTTTTTTTCTTTCCCTGTACAATAAAACAAAATGCATGCCATGGATATTTGCCGATGAGGCGTTGACGTTGTCTGTAAAAACGTCAGAATGCTTCCCGAAAACAATTGGTAACTTGCGTTATGTCACTTTGTCTGTCACTAATTCGATAGCTTTGCTGCTAGGTTACAGGCTCTGAGTAGGGTACTGCTGTTTACAAGCCTGTTTAATATTCCAAAGCACGGGGATGCTTTGCAATAGGTCCTTGGGGCATGCATTTATTAAATTGCTCAATTCACTTGAGTGAAGAGGCAATCGACCTCATAACTTATTGATGACCTTAGAATGTGTAATAAAGCAACTCAAAGCTAAAATACATACTTGTGAATCGAATGAGACTCCTCCCCTGGTTCTATGATCACAAAACCACTTTTGTTATTGGATGATTTGTAAATGTTCTTCTCTTCAGGATGCAGGCTACTGCTGCAGTATGATGCAAATTAAACTTTTAAACGGTAAAACAAGCAAAGCTCTGTTGCAATACATCTTTACTGGATTATCTGTCCCAAATCGGAGCTCACATCATCCTCTGTCTGCACAGATTCAAGGAAGTGCTTGAGAATTAGTCTTGGAAAAAAATTGTAATATGCATAGCCCATTGCCAAAGGGAAAGCACCATAATAGCTATTTGTCAAAAATTAGCACTGTAGTCTGATTGTATTTTTCTTTAGTTTTCTCTCTGTCTGTTTAATGTCTTCGCATGTGACTGCCCAAAATGCATTTCCCCTCTTTCAACATTAGCCAGACCAATTTGCAAATGCATATTAGTCTGGAACCTCTCAGTTCATATTCCAATTTCCAATGGGCGTCACCCATTGTTTACGAAAATGCCTCAACGGCGCCCCCCCCATAGCGCACTCCTCTGTTCAGTCATCATAGCAAAGCCGCTGATAAACCATTGTGATTGGCCCGACCCGGGCCACGTCTGCTGGAAATCTGTCAGAAATCTGTCAGAAACGAGGGGGCCGGGCGGGACAGACCTCATGTGCCGAAGCAAATAAAAACACAAGCTCAGGGATTTGTCTGGTTGCCGGGCCAAACCAACGTTGGGCCCCTACGCAAGTCCCCAGTAGCTCAGTCTCAGCACGGCAGTAGCTCAGTGGGGTAGAGCGGGTGGACAAGAGCGGGTCGTCCACTCGCCGTAGGGTCGGCGGTTCGATCCCCGTGATCCCCCCTCCTCCTCCAACTGTCCACATGCCGAACCCTCACAAATGTACTGAGTGTAAGTCGCCTTGGACAGAAGCGTCTGCTAAATGCCTCACCCTTTACCCTTAAGTTCCACCGTACACGTTTAATGGAGTGATAAGCAGCCCGGTGATCCCACAGGCTTGCCGTCGAAAGGCCCTCGTCGAAGGGGATCACGGAAAGCACCTGCTCGTCTGCCGTCTCGTCCCCCCCCCTCCCCTCTCCTCTACGCAAAAACAATTCACGCGACAATACCCGCCGCGGCTCCTCTGAATCCCCTTAATATGGTAATATTAGCGGAGCTGTCTTTTCTTTGACGAGGCGCCAACTTTATTTTGCTAACGGGGCCCTTGATCCGGTGGCCCCCCCGCCGCGCTTTGTCTTTACACGTCGACTTCAAAGCAAACTGTCTCCCGTTCATCCGCACGTTTTCCCTCACCGCATCCGTGCACACTTTTTTTTTTTTTTTTTTTTTTGCGCATCCGCGCTCCTTTGACGTTTGAGCGCGACGTTTGTGTGTCAGTGGGATGAATCGGGAGAGCGACGCCACACACCAGTACGCCTGCATCCGTGCATTCAAATGGCTCCTCGTTGAGGCTGGTCTGCGTTAAAGCGTGCTCTCCTTTGATTCATTCCCCCCCTCCCCCCAAACTGTCTCCCCCCCCCCCACCCCCTTGCAGGCAGTGCCGAGGAGGAAGATGGAGGAAGTGCAGAGCGGTGTGCAGCAACAGCAGCAGTTGGCGCCGCTCCCCCCCGCCTCCGCCCCCCGCCCGTCGGGGGCCAATCAGCGGAGTGAGTGCGAGGAGGGACGCCGGGACACCGCGGCCTCTGCTGACTGCCACAGCGAGGACTCTCTGCCTGCCAGCCAGAGGGACGAGGAGAAAGTAAGGCTCTGGCTGCATGTCCCCCATGGGTCTGCAGGTGTGTGTGTGTGTGTGTGTGTGTGTGCGCGCTAAGTGTATGTGTGGTGTTCCCTATAGCAAACCCCTATGCATCTGAAGAGCTGTGTGTGTGTGTGCGCCTGTGTGTGTGTGTGTGCGCGCCTCTCGACATCCTGATGCCTTCCTGATGCCTGGTCCCGACGCGTTGTGTGATTTCCAGAGCAAAAATATCTTTTTAGCGTTTTGCACTTTTTACGCTTTTCTTCCTTTCCTTGGTGTATCACCAGAAGCCTTCAGGCCCTGATGTACTTAAAACAGCAGAAAAAAAACGGTGTGTTCACACACACACACACACATACAGAAGAAAGGGCCGCGCTGGGCTTCCATCGCCGCAGTGTGCTCTGGAAGCTCAGTCGGAATACTCAAACTGTGATTGGTGCTGATGAAGTCGGTACGCGGTGTTTGGGAACACTTGGGTGAACGTAAAGGAAAATGGATCACTCGCGTCCCACTCCCTCTATTTCAAGACCAAAGCCAGTGCCAAAGCAGGACCGGCTGAGATTGCGAGGGATTATGTGCGTGTATGTATGTGTGTGTGTGTGTGTGTGTGTTAGTGTGTAAGTGTGTGTGACCGCTAAAGTAGAGACTTCAAAGACGAGGAGACGGTAGGAAGCTCCCACCGTCCTTCAGTGAAGGTCACCCCTCCCATGGCAGGGGCTGTGCCGTACCCCGGTCGAAAACCGGCGCGCTCCCCGGCCGCGGTTCTGCGCTCTCGCGGGCGGCCGCTTCCATCCAGGCTCTCGCTCTCGCTCTCGGTTCTGACGGACGTGTGTGCGCTTTGGCTTCCTGACAGCAGACATCCTGAATGTCATCCAGCTTGTCGTCCCGACCATCCCCGACGTATCCACGCAGGGGCGACGAGACTAGACGGGCGCGCCTCTGATCTTAAGCGGTTTCAGGCAGTCGGCGGGGGTGGTGGGGGGGGGGGGGGGGGGGGGAGAGGCGGTGTTTTTTGTTGCCAGGACAACACTTACACATGCAGATGTTGTCGTCCTCGTCGCCTGGCGCGGTCGGGAGCCATGTGCATTTCGAGCGCCGCTCTCGTGGATGAGAGCAGTCAGCCGACGGTCTCCCGGGCCCCCCCTGCGCCCCCCCCCCCCCCGCCACTCGGCTGTTTGTCACTCTCAAACACGGCCGCCCCTCCGGAGAGCCCTCCTCCTCTCTGGCACTCGTCCATCCCCCGTCTCTCGATATGTCAGCCGTGCCTGTCGGCGGGGGGGGGGGGGGGCGTAGCGCTCGAGAGCCGTCCTGGGAGAGGCCTTCCATAGGTGTCACGGCAGAGTGCGGGTAGGAAATGGCGCCACAACGGACGCAGCCTATACGGGGACGAGATGGAAAAGCAGTTAGCTCGGGGCGCCGGGCGCTTTGTGGCTCATGCGCGCGTGGCAACTGAGTGACACCTGAGCTCCGAGTTTGGGCTTAATGGAGGTGTCCATGCTGCTTGCATTTCAAATGCTATCTTTGTTGTATTATTGAAGTGGATATAGGGCTATAAAAGATGTATAGGGCGGTTCGATTGAAGATGCAAGACCCAAGGTTTTTTTTTTTTTTTTTGCGTGTGAAGTGAATGCATTTACTTGCAGATGTGTGTCTGTCTGTGTGTGTGTGTGTGTGTGTGCGCGCGCACGTGTGTCTGTTTACGTGCGTGCGCGAGTGCAGGCGGTTGGTTGCCTTTTGTAAATGCGCATTTGGCCGCTCAATTCACCGGAGGACGGTGACAACGACACCTCTGGCACCGCACACAAGGTGGCCCCGGAAACCGGAGCCGCGGCCCAGCTGGCCGGACGGGCGGGCGCGCGGGGCGGGCTACGTGGGCCCGATGTGTTATCGATTTGTTTAGCGAGTTTATTCATCAAACTGTCATTGCTGGAAGCGACCCAATGTAATGCCCCTTGTTAAAAGGTTGCTCGCCTCTGGGCCGCTCGCTTGTTTATTAGCTATCTATCATACTGTGTGAGGGAGGAACACATAGACTCCAGGGCTGTCTCGCTGTGGGGCCGGCGGAGGGGGGGGACGTGGGGGGGGGTCAGCGGCATAAAGACACCGGGACCCGACCACCGAGGCTGCGGCAAACAGCGGTTATTGCGTTCGCCGCGTTCTGATTGGCTGAACTTCGGGCCGAGGTCACCCGCCTCGGTGATGTGTCGAGAGCGATGTCACCAGGCACACCTGAGCCAATCAGCAAACAGAAACGGCGTTAGAAAAAACAACAACCCTGTGTTTCACCCACAGTCTGTGGAGTCGGGTAGTGTTAGGGTTGTGTTACCCTTTTAAAGATAGAAATGCCAGCCCGTGAAAGGGATCTTTTAGATTAGATGGGACCGTTGGCAGTTAAAGATACTGTTTAATTCTCTCCGGTTCCTTAATAACCATGGTGCACTTGAACAAGATCACTTAACACCCATTTGCTCCAGTTGAACTCTTAAGGAGCCACAAGAACATATTTGGCAGACTCCATTTGGGCACATAGGACTCCATTTTATATGTCTTCACACAGATAAACGAATGCTTATCTGTGTGAAGACACATAAGGGAAACTCTGAAAGCATGTCTGTGTTCTGCAAAAAAAAAACAACATGCACAGGATCGCTATAGATGGTATGCTGGGCAAATGTAGGAAACTATAGTGACTAGTGTCTACTACTCAGAGATAGAGAGGGAGAGGGCAACATTAGGTAAATGCTATGGAATTTAATTTATTTTTGGCTATTCCTGAACCAGCTTTGGGAATTGAGCTGGGTTATAGTGACACAACCAAATAGCACCTAAAATGTAGATTGTAGATTTTTGTTGCTCGTAAGACATTTTTGGGAGACGAAATCATCAGTAATTTTGATATGATGACTAAACTGGACGAGGAATTTAGTGTTCTTATCACGCGTTGAGACCAGATTGTGCAGTATCAGCACATCAAAGTCATTTCAGATGGTAACTATATATAGTGCTACTTTTGAATTATAACCAAAGATATTAATTTGAATTTTAATATTTTTATTTTATACGAATAAAAGTATTAAGGGTTTGAGCAAAGGGACTTTGCGTCTTAAAAATGGCATTCCACCAATTTTCTAAATTATATTGGTCTCCGGGTTCCCTACAAATGGCTGCCAATGAAAATGTATCTTGGAAATGGTTCCTCTGGATCCCATTATGGCTATTTGCAGGCACCGGAATGACCCGGGGTACGTGGATAGCCATAGTTTGATGCACATATCTCATTGTTATGTTTTGGTCATAATGTATAATGAATAACTTCTGAAAACGGTAGTTTAGTAACGCAATACTGAGCAATACCAACGGAATCACCCTGGCCAATCATCGTATAGCAATGCTTGTATACATGCAGCACAGAGGTTTGCAAATAGGCTCATGGTAATGCTTATTTATGCAGTATTGCGTCACTAAACTACCGTGAACTGCTTGAAACTTGTTCTGGTGACTTTGTTACTGTATTAGCAGCAATGAAATGTTTCACCTTCTTATGACAAATGTACTCTTTGTAAGTCGCTTTGGATAAAAGCGTCTGCTAAATGCCCTAAATGTAAATGTAAATGTTTTCAGAAGTTATTCACACATTATGACTGAAACCGAAACCGTGAAATGCACCATAGACGTTGCAGTGAAAAACCAACTCCCGTCTGTAGTTTATCTTGAGCCTATTCTTCAGTCCTGTTTGTTTCATGGGAACAATTCGACAGCTTGGGACACTATGATCACTCTATGAGTGAATAAACACCTGGCTACTGCGGCGGAACGTCCCTTTTAAGAACCGACCTGGAGATTATAATGCTACCCTTGGTCCTTTGCCCTCACCCTGAACTTCTGTTTATCCATCAATAGCGCTGCACCACTAATTGAACTCCTAATGAACCCCTGCCCCATCG
>JAXIVH010000019.1:5285798-5328298 GCA_036785325.1 Urophycis tenuis | reverse complement strand
CCACACTGCCCCCACGCAGCCCCTGCACTGTCCACACAATTCCACAAGTTGGTCGGTTTTGACAGTGCCTAATCCACACTTGTGTTTACTTTAGTTGCGTTTTCCTGGGTTGTTGAGCAGTTGGCACATGACTGAGCCTTGGCAGGCCTGTGTGTGTGTGTGTGTGTGTGTGTGTGTGTGTGTGTGTGTGTGTGTGTGTGTGTGTGTGTGCCTGTGTGTGTGCGTGTGCCTGTGTGTGCCTGTGTGAGTGCGTGTGTGTGTGTGCCTATGTGTGTGTATGCGTGTGCCTGTGTGTGTGCGTGTATAGCCTGTGTGTGTGCGTGTGAATGCGTATGTGTGTGTGCCTGTATGTGTATGTGTGTGTGTGTGTGCCTGTGTGTGTGTGTGTGTGCGTGTGCCTGTGTGTGCCTGTGTGAGTGCGTGTGTGTGTGTGTGTGTGTGTGCCTGTGTGTGTGTATGCGTGTGCCTGTGTGTGTGCGTGTGAATGCGTGTGTGTGTGTGCGCGTGTGAATGGGTATGTGTGTGTGCCTGTGTGTGTGTGTGTGTGTGTGTGTGTGTGTGTGTGCCTGAGTGTGTGTGTGTGTGTGTCTGTGTGTGTGTGTGTGTGTGTGTGTGTGTGTGCCTCTGTGTGTGTGTGCCTGTGTGGCCTGCACGCTAGGTTACTCGCATCTGACTTGGCATTGCGCCGCGGAGCTCTCACGTTGTGATGACTGAGCAGTCAACAGAAAGGTCAAAAAACATTTGAGGACAGTCGCTCCCAAGCAACTCCCAGCGTCTTGTGCTTCCAGCCACCGGTAGCCCCTTCCTTTCTTCATCAGCCCACCTAAAAGATGAAGGTTGAATGTCACGCTTGGAAATATGTTAAACGGCGTCATTTGGGACGGCTGTAGTGTGTCGCCATTCTGCTGATCACGCTGGATTTAAAGGTCATTCGGCTATTGTAGTACACAACTGTTGGGATCAGGAGGCAATAAATAAATATATATATGTGTAAAACTCTGCTCCCTGTCTCAGAAGGAATGATAATGATTAACGACATGTTTTGAATGAGACCAATGTGCTGCGCGTTACCCGTTTGTTTCCCAGCATTAATGTAATCCTCTACATCGGGTGAACATTTTGAGAGCTAATGCCCCAGCTCTGACGTGGACAGCCTCATTAATCACTCCCTTCGTTTCTGATGTTGTGCTGATTCCACACCCATATTTATGTGAAATATCCCGCAAATACCGGACCTGGACACGGAGATCAGCGCTTTCTCAAGACTTCAGACTTCTTTGCAACTCGGGCGGGGGGCTCTGGGATCCCGCGCAGAGCCCAGAACGCAAATGTGTTCACCAGCTGTCGCAAGCTGCCTCTTGTTTAGAAACACACCTGTTGTTTGTTAGCGAACACGCATTTTCATGTGCAAAATGTTAAGTGGCCTCCTTAAGATTGTGTACATTTTGATGAGCAGCCATAATGCTGGCTGCCGCCATTTTGAGGCCAGCTTTCTCCCCCCCCCACAAATGCGCGAGGATGACCTCAGCTCTGTTCCCTCTTCGTCAACAGATGCCGCGGTGCCGAGCCTTGACGCGTACGCTCAAATATTTACATCCAGACAATCTGTTTCCATTCGGATATGCCGTTTGATTGGCTACAATCGGGCCCTCTTTCCATCAATATTGTCTTGTGTTTAAGTGAGACTTGGCGGCCGGCCTCGTTGAGCATCTTGATGAGGCCGGTTGACGCAATACGAACACTGCGAGATGGAGAGATTTCACACCGCTCGGTACAAACTCATCTTGAATGAGAAACGTCTCAAATGGAAAGCAGAAGCTGTAAAGCGGGCAACTCATTCAATCTGTTGGTTCGTGTTTATCAGGTGCTGCACACACACACAAAAAAAATAATTCTTACTTTAAACTTTGTCCATGGCCATTAGGATGAAATTGCTTATCTGCCGGTTAACACAAAACGGCTTTCTGCTGGCGGTAATATTTTATGATATTAAATTATATTATATAAGTCTTTATCTGATAGGGGAGGGTACAATGTGGCTGTGTTAGGCTTACTTTTTTTTATTTTTGTCTTGTTATTTGTATGATTGACTTAACTGGCCCAATCATTTCTGTTGACATGAAACAGCTCGAGTTCCGTCAACTTATTACACAAGACAACTCTTTCTCGGAAAGCTTTGAGTCAAAGGACCAGCGTTCTGGAAGTTCTGGTCGGATCGCTCGACATTGTGTTTGTACGTATATGTGTGCTGTATAAATGCAATCAATCAAAGTGTGTTTTCCGGGATATCATCTTTGGATTTGAGTTTGAGTATCATCACTCTCTGTTTTTATGTTTGACTATATTTTAGGAAATATTTAATAGCTAATATTAGAGTGTGATATGTTTTGAAATGTCATAGCCGTCTGTCAGCTGTTAATGAGTGAAATGCTGCGGAAGAAATCTGCTTTGAGTTGACAAAGTGTGCGTTCGGAATGCTTTTTGTGGTCTTTACTCTTTTCAGCTCTTTTGTTTCACAACTCTACAAATCTTCCTTACAGCCCCTTTAACTTATATATGTAAACCAGGGTCTCCTAGCATAATCTTCCAACACTGTGATACTCACACCATGAGACAAATCAGAAAGTTGGCCTTCAAAAAGGAACACAGAGCAGTAGATGAGTTTTCCCTGAGACCAGCGGTAGAACACATAAAGGATCTTCAAGGATTTACAGGTTCCGGCTGTTTCCCACAATCCACACACCAGTGAGTCAACTGTCCTAAATCAGATTTCCCTGTCGTGTTTGGGGTCCACCCCGCCACCCCTGATCACACCATATTGTGTGGCTTTAGCGCTTGGCGTGGCGCCTCTGCCGCCGCTACGTGGACCGCGAGCTAAATGCCGATCGCCGGTCGTGCGTGCGTGCGTACGTGCGTGTGTGTGTGCGTGTGTGTGTGCGTGTGTGTGTGCTTGTGTGCATGCATGTGTGTGCGTTTGTGTGTGTGCGTGTGTGCGTGTGTGTGTGTGTGTGCATGTGTGTGTGTGTGTGTGTGTGTGTGTGTGTGTCTGTGTGCGCGTACGTGTCTGCGTGCGTGTGTGCGTGCGTGCCTGTGTGTGCGTCCATGCATGTGTGTGTGTGTGTGTGTGTGTGTGTACACCACCAGTGTGTCATTAGGGCAGCGCAGCACCTCTTCTGTGATAACGAGATCTAACACCTCGGCCCGCATCGCCTTGATACATACATCCGTATTATCCACGCCTTGTTAGACGGCACCTCCGCCCCCTGTTATCGTGGCTCTTAGGAAGTGGCGGCCGCGCGCTCATTAGCGCCGCTGATAAAGATATAAGCTGATGACCGAAGGAGACGTCAGGTCTTATTGAAGCAAACCAGAAAGAAAAGAAAAGGAAGAATCCAGTGGTAAAAGTAATTCGATATCAAAGGCTGGCCCTGCGCATTTATATGGGTCAGCAAACTTTATCCCTGTAATACTATGAAAATGAAACGGTAATTGACACTTTCATCACCATTGCTAATTGGTGAATTGCTAATGTTTTGTGTGTGTGTGCGTGTGTGTGCGTGCGTGTGTGTGTTTGCTAGCATGTGTGATTGAGCTAATTAGTTAAACCACCATTACACTTAAAAAGGCATTACTGCTGTTCTTTTGTGAAGGCTTTAATCAGCCGGCTGCTGGGAGTGTGTGGTAATTAAGTTATTTCTGTGTTATTAAGTATTATTAGTCAGCATGTTGTATGAATTGTTGCTGTTGAATTGATACATACACACGTTTGACTGGTCGCCGCGGCTTTGTTCTCTGTGTGGATATTAAGGCAGGGAGCCTCATGGCGGGTAATTACAGTGTGTATGTCAGTAATCCACTTTATGGGGAATTTTCATTTGGAAACGTTTCATCATCCACCCTTCATGCCTTCGCACTCCAGTTTCATTTGCATATCGCATAGCGCTCCAGTGTGCTCTGGAGAGTCCAGGATCCAGATCACCTGCTGATCCGTGCCGTGCTTTCCCTTCTGTTCATCACTCGAGGTGGCTCGGTCCTCCTTTGCAACGGCGACACGTGGTACCCACAGGGCGTTTCTTACTTAATTTTGCCCTCTTTGTTTATTTATACAATACCCTCTTTCCCTTTGCCCCTGCCTTGCTGACCCCCTGTGGCTTAGCCATAGGCCTCGGTCAGGGGATTTGAGTAAGACTGATAATGGTGGTAATCAGCGTACTTAGGAGACCTTAACAGCCTTGAAGGAGAGAGAAAGAGAGGGAGAGGGGAGGAGAGAGATGACAAGAGCAAGTCACTGGTACAATGACAAAGAGCCCTGGCAAATCCCATCGGCAGAGGGAGAGAGGGAGAGAGAGAGAGAGAGAGAGAGAGGGAGAGAGAGAGGGAGTGACACAGAGAGACAAAGACAGAGAGAGAGAGAGAGAGAGAGAGAGAGAGAGAGAGAGAGAGAGAGAGAGTGAGAGTGAGAGTGCTTTCTCTTTAGATATGAATTAGGCTATTTTTAAGTTCTGGGTGTTTGGGGGTGGGGGAGGGGGGGTGTTGGATCAATGTCTCTGTTGTTTTTAATCTATCGCTCTAGATTCCTTTTGGACCGTGGAGCAGGCAGCACGGCAGTCAGCCTCTGTGCACTTTGCTGAACTCCAAGGTCACCTTTGGCGCTGTAATGCTGATATGATGTAGAACACATGTGCACCTGTCACAATAACAGGTACAGTTTCTAAATAGAAGATGGGGATTACTTTGTACTCGGAGCACCAGTGCTATATGTCTATTATTTGCTACTCGGATGTCAGGTACAATACATCACATTATATTGCATTATATTATATCACATTGTATCACAGCACGTCGTCGGGGCAGAGGCTCTTATCCAATGAGTGACGGCTTGCAAAAATACACATTTCCCGGGCGTAGTGAAACCCAAACTGAACGCTGCAGCCCTCATCTGCAGAGCCTCTCACAAGGGGGCGCAGACTCTGAGCAGCGTGGAGCCCAAGGTAGGTCACGGATCCTACCGTCCCCTCTCGTAATGGATATCATGCACGCAGACCTGTGATCAGCCGCTCTCCTGACACTGTGGCACTCTGACTGTTCAGACTTGAATAGTCCACAGCTGAGTGCAATACCTTTATTGGGAGGAGTGACCGACCGCCTAAAGTTAATCAATGGCGCGCGTCAGGAGACGCGCACGTTTCGCCTCTGGAGCAGATAAGCACTCTGGACAGGAGGAGGAAGGACGAGGGGTTGGGATGGCGTTCTTCATGTGGGATGCTGGAGGCTAAGTGACTGGCCAAGGGTAGGCAAATCTCATTTGCGAAATGCCCCCCTTCCTCTCTCCAAAAAATAATAAGCCCTCTCGATCGGCAGCTGCAGACCCAGAGGCTCCTGCTACCCTCGCTCTGTCTCTCCTCCTCTCTGTCTGTGTGTGTATGTGTGTGTCTCTCTCTCTCCCTCTCTCCTCCTCTCTGTCTCTGCGTGTGTCTCTCTCTCCTCTCTCTCTCTCTCTCTCTCTCTCTCCCTCTCTCTCTCTCTCTCTCTCTCTGTCTCTCCTCTCTGTCTCTGCATGTGTGTGTGTGTGTGTCTCTTTCTCTCTCTCTCCCTCTCTCTGCTTCTCCCTCTCTCTCTCCCTGGCTCTTTCCCTCTCCTCTCTCTCTCTCTCTCTCTCTCTCTCTCTCTCTCTCTCTCTCTCTCTCTCTCTCTCTCTCTCCCTCTCTCTCTCCCTGGCTTTTTCCCTCTCTCTCTCTCTCTCTCTCTCTCTCTCTCTCCCTCTCTCTCTCCCTGGCTCTTTCCTTCTCTCTCTCTGTCTCTCCTCTCTGTCTCTGCATGTGTGTGTGTGTGTCTCTCTCTCTCTCTCCATGGCTCTTACCATCTCTCTCTCTACCTCTCTCCCTCATTGTCTCTTTCTCTCTCACAACACACACACACACACACACACACACACACAGACACACACACACCTCTGCCCAGTTACAGTATGACACTCCACGTCCACTGTCTGTGACACAGCAAAAGAACATCCCGTTATGTCACCGACTGGTAATCCGCCACCGTGACCCCAAAAACCTAAAGTCACCGCACAATCAAACCTCCACGGCTGGAGGATCACGGTGATCCAGTGCTGAACGACCAGAAATACCCAGCATGGCCCAGTGCACATTACCGCCCGGGGGTTACTTCAGGTGGTTGCCTTCACGGTGAATCAGTGTCGGCCATCACTCAGGGTTACAGTGTATTATGGTTGGATAGAAAGCAGGCCCTTCAGGTCACTGTGGCTAATGTTCTGCGCAAGGGATGCTTAGCCTGCTGCTATCTCCTTGCTGTCTTTGTCTTCGTCCGTCTGTCTCCGTCTCCGTCTCTGTCTCGCTCTCTTTCTCTGCCTTTCTCTGTGGCTCTGTCTAACTTGCATGCATGCTCACAATCAGTGTTTGTATGTCAAGGGGCTTCAGGGCAAGAGTCCCCTAATGTCCTTCTAATGTCTTTTAGCCCCTAATCTTCTCTGCAATCCCAAATATTGCTTTAGTGTGATTCCAATCTTCCTGAGCCCTTTTTGTATTTTTGGCACAAGACATTTCCCCCAAGGAGAGATCCCAATGGGAAACCAAAAATGAACTATTTCCAGTGCAATAGCAGAGAAGGAAGCTCATCATAAATGAACCAATCTGTGGGGCTCGGGATGCTGTGTGAGGCAGGGGAGGAAGGTGTCGTCCGCCGCTGAGGCCTTGGCAAAGCCAAATGGCTGAACTCACGCAGAGGTGGAAACCCAATGCCTGGAGTATCAAAGGATCGGTGGACGATAATAAAAACAGAAAACATTCCTTTATTGAAGTGCAAAGTAAACCGAGACCTCCAGAGGTGCCCTGTCCTGCCTTAACAAGGAATGGTTTTGGTTCAGGCTGTCATACCGGAGCCATGAAGCTTCCTAATGAAAACTCAGAGACACACGACCTGAGCGAACGCAAGATAATACTTATTTTTGTTGTTGTTGTTGTTATGAGGTGAATACCTCATTCGGAAATGAACAAACAATGGTTTCCAGACGAATAGCAGATGCTATTGGAGTTGTGAGAGAGGAGGCAGGGAGCGGGCAGACACTGAGACTCAGGGAAGTTTTGCAGGGTTTGGCGATCGATAGCCACTTTCTCCACGATTCCTGTGTTCGCCTTCTAATGCTAATGAATGAAATCCAATATATGTACCATTGATATTCACCAACTGCTCCTCGTGCACTCCACCGCTCCTGTTTAGGTATGACACCTCCATCTTGTGCATGGTCGTGCATTTATATGTGTGTGTGTGTGCGTGTGTGTGTGTGTGTGTTTGTGTGTGTGTGTGTGTGTGCGTGCGTGCGTCTGTGTTTGTGTGTGGGCGTATGCATTTGTGTGTGTGTGTGTGTGTCTGTGTTTGTGTGTGGGCGTGTGCATTTGTGTGTGTGTGTGTGTGCGTGTGCGTGCACAGAGGTTACGTATAGGTGTGTGTTAATTATGGATGATGAGCCAATTCATATTAAAATAATGTTGTCACTTGTCATCGTTGCAGGCTTTTAGCACAAATGCATTGAGTCGTTTTGAAGGGATTAGCCTTGTCCTTTCTTAAATGGATTTTCGGCTGAAACAAAGACACAATGTCATGTATATCAAAGCTCAGGGCCTGTGTTGGTTAAGTCTAGCATTGACGGAATTATACTATTCAATTTGATGTGGAAAAATAAGTAATTAGATTAGGAAACATGGAAAGCTGCAGATGGAATTAATTACATCCATGGCACATTTCAACAACACTGTCTGCAGTTGGATATTTGCGTCTTAAGGATCTAATATGAACAATATGCCATGAATTCAGTTTGTGAATAATGTTTGATTAAAGTTGATTTCATACTTATTGGAAGCATACGGTGCGTAGCACAACAAATGAATGGCGTTATTAACAGGGCGCATTATGCCATTATTGTTATTAAACATACTTCATGTACTGTAGTGCACTTCTTATTGTGTTGACCACCGCTCTAGACACACACGCACGCACGCACGCACGCACACACGCACACACGCACGCACGCACACACACACACACACACACACACGCATACACACGCACAAGCACGTACGCCCTTCCAGTTGATGTGAGAGGTGGGCCAGAGGGTGACACCCAGCCGAGTGTTTGGCTGGATCTGTGTCATTCTCCTGGCCTAATCCTGCAGTCTAGATGAACAGATCAGAGCGGCCGTGACCCCAACAACCTCAGTGGTGTGACCCCCCCCCCCCCGTGTGTCCTCAGCTGCCTGGCAGTTTAGTCATGGGGCACGTCCGCACTTCCACTTCTCTGTTATTTGTTCAACCAAATCCCTAATTCAAACATTGTTTTGCACGAACGCAGAGTCACAAAGTTTACACAAAGGTAATTTAGCGCGGCGTTGCCTTTTTTGAGTTTCGAGATATTATTCAACGCGGCGCCATCCTCGTTATTCTAATATAACGAGGAAGGAATGCTCATTATATTAATTATTGCTTGAATTGGGTTTTAAATGTCATTCACGCCTGTAACCTTGGGGGATACGCTGCCGGTGTGTGTCGGGTGGAAGTTTCTTCTCTCACCGACTCTGGAAACGTAAAGGCCCAGAAGTAGAACTAAAGAGGGATATGACGTCCCGCTTCGAGGACCGCCTTTCCTCGCCGCGGGAGGGTTCCTAGCTTAACGAGGTGTGCCGCTCCTCTTTTGAAGTTACATTCATCATAGTCTTTCCCTTTGGTGGATGGGTGTAGCCCAAGAAGGATACCATCAAAGTTTAATTCCGCCGCTAAACAAACGTCTAAGAGACTCTAATTGAATGTAATGCCGCGATACAATGCCTTCAAAGGCTTTGGTTGAGAAACCGCACCGAAAAAACAAAACCATACCTCGGCTTTGAAAACCTGCAGAGCTCCACCATTGATTTAATATCGGGCATGAATTATTTTTATTGAAGAAGAAGGGCATTCGGCAGACGCTTTTGTCCAAAGCGGCGTACAATCACGTACAAAGTACATTTGTGGGGTTCGGCATGTTGACAAGTCGGAGGCGGGGGATGGACCCCCCCAACTCATCCGGTGAGTGGACGACCCGCTCTACCCACTGAGCTGCTGCCGCCCATTTTGCAAAGCACGGTCACATATTCTTTCTCGCCAGACACTGGGGATTGAGGAGGCCGTCCTCCCCGCTGAGGTCCTGCTGTTGGGGGTGGGGTGGGGGGGGTGCAGTCGTAGATGGATTTGTACCTGAATGAAGTCCGTACCCCCCAGACATTCAGTGGGGTTTACTCTGTCCAGCACATGTTGTACTGGCAATTGGCCTGAAAATAACAGCTTCAACAGCTGCCCATTAACGCAGACACACGCACACACACACACACGCATGCACACACACACACACACACACACACACACACACACACGTGCGTGCATTATTCAGCATGCACAAACACACACACACACACACACACACACACACACACACACACACACACACACACACACATTCTCACAGACCACCCAACCAACCATCCCCCTTATATTCCAGTCAGAGGGCTGCTCTCTGGCCTGCACACCACCGTGACTATGACCTTTCTCGTCACTCCAGCAGGCCTAATGAGGCTTTGCGTGTGCACTGAGAGCAGATAGAAGCTACAGTGTGTGTGTGTGTTTGTGTGTGACCTCTGGCTGGTCACATACCGCTTCCACTGGTCTGTAAAACAGTGGTAAATAGCAGGGCATTCCGTGGCAAGGCCAAACTGATTTCTTACAACACTGGTTAAACGGAGCACGGAGAGCAGTGGAGTGTGCGTGTGTGTGTGCGTGTGTGTGTGTGTGTGTGTGTGTGTAAGTGTGTGTGTGTGTGTGTGTGTGTGGGGGGAAGCAAAATGTTGGCCCTTCTCCACAAGAGCACGGTGCATGTAATGGAAGCCTGACCTTAGACCAATAACACTCCTCCGTGGGCCTGTCACAGTCCAGCATCCATACCACAAGCCCCTAATGCGTCTCTCACCGTTAGCCGTTAGCGACATGGCAAAGACGTGGCTCACACTGGGACTGTGTAACAGCCTTATTTATTAGCGCCTATTAGCAGCCGACGAAACCCTGTCAACATGGACATATGATAGCGGTGCTGAAGTCGAACAACGGGGAATATGCAGCACAGCATTTTACGTAGCCCAGGAAAGAAGCCAAGCTTTGTCGAAATCCCCCTGATTCACCTGATTAGCGCGGTCTCATCCCCTGTGCTAACAGAGGAACATTGTTGAATCACAGACAGAGTGGATACAACGCAATCCGTATAATTCCAATCCTTGAAGAGGAACGATATGAGGAATGGTTTGATTAAAGCAAATGCATTTGAAACCTCATATATTACAATGTATTTTAACAACACACACATTTGTGCACACCAAACAAAAGTCTTATCCCACGCCCTGCTTAGCAACACATTTGAATTCCACTATTTTTTCCCCAATGTGCATTGGAGCCTATCTTAGCGTCAGCTCCTTTTCCTGGACCATCCAAACAGCAATGTTTCATTTATCGCCTACACTGATAGTGAGACAGCTCCCCTGGCCCAGAGAAATCCTTCAATCTCAGGGAAAGTACTCACCTACAACTGCCAACATTAAACTTTCTGGTTTGGAACAGAGGAATTATTCAACGGGGGGGAAACAGAGTGCCTTGCAGTAGCCCAGAGGAAAGGCAAGCCTTCCTGGAGCACCTGGAGGGCTCTGCAGAGGTCCTGCAGTCCTAACCAGCTCCTAACCGTCTTAAACACCACCGGGCTACCCGATACGGAGCGACGGTACGTTGACGAACGTGAATTAAATTAGAATTCCCCCAAAAGGTAGGAAGCAATTAGCATACGAGTTCTGTAACTCTCGGTTTGGTCTTTAGGGCTAATCTGGGAAGAAACAACACAAACCTCCGCCAGATAGAGACAATCAGGCGAGATGTAACTAGGCCATTTAAATGGTACCCTGATGTCTAGTGTGAGACCGCAGCAAGCTAACACTCACACTTCCTTGTATTCCAATTCCAATCAATTTGATTCATCAGCAGATGCTCCGTGCAGCCCCCTCGAGTAATCACGTGGTTCGATTCAAGACACAGCTTGTAGAGGAACCTACAGATATTGAAAATGGCTTTCACTCCACTTCAAACTTTCTATTTTTCCAGCCCTAAATGAGAAATCAAGCAATATTCATGTTTCCATGTTCTGCTAAATGCCATCATTTTACTGTAAACCTAATCCATCTGATCTATACTTTTAGCTATGAGAAGTAAAACAATATTTATCTGTTTTTTTAATCTGTATACCATCATCTAACTTTAATCTAACCCTTACCCCACCCGACCTCAGTTAATTATCCCTTACCTCAAACAATGTTCATGTATCTTATAACTATATACCATCATTTTACCCCTAACCTTAATCCAACCCTAACCTAATGTAAATTAATCTGAGCTAATCTAGTTAATCTATACTTTGTTGAGCTATCAAACAATATTCATGTTTCGGGAACATTATATACCGTAATCTAACCTTAATCTAACCCCGACCGACCCTTATCTAGCTCATCACTGATCTGTTTTCCTGGTTAAATGGTGACCAACAAGCAGTGTCCAAAATGTGCCGCCAACCCATTTGCTAAATTTTTTATTTTTTCGAACTGGCAGGTAAAAAGACTGCACAAAAACATTGAGCTGTGTGTACATGAGCTAATTCATGTCATTTTGAATAGTAGGATTTGAAATGTGCAGCCATTTGTTGGGTCTTTGCTCCATATCATAATGAACAAAGCTAGCTAGCGGCTGTGCTGTGGCTCGGGGACTTTACCCTGGTCTTCAAGATGGCGGAGAGAAATGCAGATTGTGAAAGCTAGAAAACCAACAATATGGCATATCTTCTTGGGGATGGACAGCTCCCAGAAGAAGATACGCAATAGCCCATTTTTTCCTTGATGCGAGTTCCATACAGAAATGCCATAACGCTTCATCTGTTCATACTGTTTTGAGCCAACCTCCATACTCTCTCCCCACTCTGCGAGAGATAGTCTCCCTTATGAAATGATGTACTGTGTGCGCTCCTTTGACATCATTGTCACCTCCCCTGCTCCTCCTTTAGCATTAGCTCGGCTTCTTTTCTCTCCACTCTTTTTCCCTGACTGCTCGGAACACGCCCATTGTCTCACCTCTATTCAAGAAACCCTAATCTGGACCACCCTGTGATATTTCATAATTTCCGACCTGTCTTAGAATTACCATTCCTGTCAAAAGTATTAGAAGGAACAGCGACAAGACCCGGACCAGAGTGAATGTGGACCATTAGGCCATTTCGTGGCACCGAAACGGCCCCTCGTTAGGCAGCCAAATTATTTCTGAATACTTGTGTGTGGGAAATGGCTCATTTTGGGCTGTGCTTGACCTCAATGCAGCCATTACAGTTAGCTGTGAAATTTAACCAAACCATTTCCATAACTAGCCTTTTACTTCTCATTGCCACGTGGCCTCTTCACACATTCATTAACACATTCACACATTGTTAGTTGGTTATAATTCTAGAATTTTCGCGTGGCTGGATGGGGAATTCACACTTTTGATAGGTACAGTGTGTTTGTGCATTTATATTTGTATATTTTTATATTGTCACCTGTGATGTCTTGTTGCCTGCCTAGGGACTCCCGATGTAAATAACTCTGACATGTTTACATCTTGTGTTTTTTACTGATGTACATTGACTTTCTCTGTCCATGCCATATAAATGAATACATACATGCACTTTGTGCAGGTTAAGGTTAATTGGATTCATAGATTTATCCTGCTAAACATACCAATATCAAATAGTTGTGTGCCTGTTTTATTATTTTTATTTTTTATTTGTCTGTGTGGTCATCGTGGCCTTGAGGTGTGTATGTATGTATGTATGTGTGTGTGTCTGTGTGTGTGTTTGTGTGTGTGTCTGTCTATCTGTGTGTCTGTGTGTTTATGTGTGTGTGTGTGTGTGGGGGGGGGGGGGTAGTGGACATCACGTGACTGTGTGAGTGTGCACACAAGTGTGTGTATGTGTGTTTGTGCGTCAACAGGCTATGCTGGCCTGTTGAACCACTTAAAGGATTCTATTTAACGGGTCAGCCGAGCAATTAATCAAGGGTTTAATTGGAATCCCGAGTGGAGTGACATGATTTATGCAAATGAAGTCATTAATATGCAGTACTGCGTCCTACACTCAAATTAAAATGGCTCATCCGCCAGCACTGGCTACTGCTTTCATTACGGCAAATTAGAAAGCGATAATAAGTCCAAATACACATATTTATTTTACACGGGCATCCAGAGTAGGACATGCCCACAGGATAAATAAATAAATACGGGGAGACAACGGAGGGAAGTTTGTCTGTGTTATAAGGCAGTAGACAGCAGAGGCAACGCCAAGTCTTAACACTGTTAATTTCACCTCATTATATGAGCAGGCCTGTGTCTGCAGGGCCTTACTTTTAATTGGATCAGTGGGCAATTTAAACCATTTGTTTCTTAATTGCTTTCCTGGCTCTTTATTTGGGGGGGGCGATGGTAGGGGGGGGGGGGGGGGGGTGGGGGAAAGTATAGCAGCAGTTATTTATTTTTTCCAAACTCTCCAAGAAAGTCGCAGCGGGCAGGGTGGTGGCGGCGGCGGCGGCGCCCACGTCTGACCTGAGGCTGTTGCCCGTGGTAACCGTCCCCATGGGGACAGAGTCTAGATCTCGTTCCAAGGTGTCTGGTCCTCTCGCCCTCACTGTGCGCCGCGACGCCTGGGGGATGCAGACAAGGAGCCGGGGGCCTTCGGCCAGAGTCACGCTCTCTTTGCGCTGCTCCCATTGTTCCCCTGGCAAACACGTGGAGCCAATCCACTTCAGTTACGGTGTCCTGTGCTCGTCCTCCATTGGCTGGCGGACCGGCTGCCTCGGAGGGCGGGCCATTGCAAAAATAAGACCTCATTTTTGATTGTTATTGATGGTGCGCTTTTGTTTGCACTCACTGTGCGCTAAACAAATTGTGTTTTGTGTCATTGTATTTTTTTGCAACTGCATTATCCATTATCCTGTATACGTCCCGTGTACACCTTTGTACCAGGACGATCGGCGATGAACTGAACACTAAGTACGGATAGTGTCGCAGTTGCTATACGTGAATGTGACCTTGTTGATTAAGGCTGTGATATTTTACCGGTGTTATTTACCTGTTTTTTTTCCCCCACTGGTCAGCAGAGATACCCCCCATTGTCCGTGCAGGCAAAGCCAAGCGTTGATAGCCATCCGCGTGCATGCACATGCACAGGCATACAGTACACACACACACGCACGTGCACACGCACACACACACACACACACACACACACACACACACACACACACCTCCTGCGTCCCAGCGCTTGCTGACTGCATGCGGTTTGCTGTAATTACAGCAGTAAGCAGGGAGCTGTGTCTTTGCGTGGCAGATGGTTCAGCACTGTGCGGTATCAGGTAACCGTGACAACCGCCTCTCCTCACACAGTTAACAGCACCGCCGTGACACATCACAGTGACCGACGGTCTCCCAAAGTGTAGAGCCGTAGAGAGGGGATGAGCGATGTCGAGTGACAGGGGGAGAAGAGAGTGTGGTGGTGGTGGTGGTGGTGGTGGTGTTGGTGGTGGTGTTGGTGGGGGAGGTTTATCCGGATGCTTGGACCTGTGTTATCCAGCACAAACAGACAGAAAACAAGGCTGCAGCCCATTGTCTGGGCGGCAGAGGAAAAGCCTTAATTTTAAACCTCATTGCATTCAGGTCACCGAGCCAATCTATTGGTGTCTAAATCGTGTTTTTGCCCGATAATGTGTCGTCTCAACTCCATTGATTCCTCCGCCGTGGCTTCGGCGCGAGGGGATTCTGTGACGTCGATAGCTCATTAACGCTCACGCGGAAAAAATAAAAGAAGAAGGGAATTCTGGGAAATGAAAACAATGCTTGTAAATACATAAGTTGACTCCCGGCGTTTGGCGGCTGCGTACCTGCTGAAGCCCGTGCTGCTTTCCCCCGACGACAACGTCGTCCTCCTATACGAAACAGAACAACACAATACCCCAGAAGCTCAGCGCCTCCTCTGTACGTCCGTGAAGAACATCTGGAGAGGGAGAAAGGCGGGCTACAGTGTTTTGTAAGAAAGAGTACAGTTCTCCACCTGCCGTGGTAGAAGCACAATGGCCGCACGTACCACATTGTCATCAAATGTCTTGGATCGGGCAGACAATGGCAGAACGGATTACTTGGCGAGGGGAAAAGCCAACCGTGGCGGCAGGCTGCTGGCCGCGGTGTGTTCGTGTGACGACGCCCGCGTATACGTTCACAATGCTGCGTTTACAATGCTAATCTGAGCTTTCTTAACCAAAAGCTAAAGAGCCAGTTTGTCAGATGTTGTTTGTGGGTTGTGGGGGTGGTCTTTACATGGAAGTGTGTGTCTGTGTGTGTGTGTGTCTGTGTCTGTGTCTGTGTGTGTGTGTGTGCGTGTCTGCGTGTGTGTTTCTGTGTGTGTGTGTGCATGTGCGTGTCTGCGTGTGTGCGTGTGTGTGTGTGTGTGTGTGCGAGCGCGTGCGTGGGTGCATGCGTGTGCATACGTGCATTTCCTCTCAGCGCCAGAGGGAGGCAGTGGCACACTTAAGGCAGGCAGAGGGAACTCACAGACAGGTTTAACACCCAGCCGGTGCATGTCATTGTCAGATGTTTGAGGGTTCTTTCTCAACCCAATTCAAGTCAGGTTACGTATTCAAGTCGAGTTATGCTACGGTAGGTCCACTTATCGTACCGCGACACTCAAATTTCTCTGAACAGCATACTGGCAATGCATCGATGGTTTCGCTATTCACACAGTTTAAGATCACGTTTTTTTTTTACACTTACACTGTCGAGATCCACTCTTGTGTGTTCATGCGCCGCCCACACATCTTTAAGTGACTCACCGCTACCCAGAGGATGGGGGACCCCCTTCATAGTACTTTCATGCCATGCAAGATGGACGCCTTGTAGTCTCTCTCTCTGGAGCCCCCGTCTTCTACCCCCATGGGGAGTATCATCTCCATTTCAACGCGCCCCCCCCCCCCCCCCCCCCCTCCCCTCCCTCCCTCCTCTCCCCCTTCCTCCCCCTCCCCCTCTCCCTCTCCCCCATCTCATGCCTCCTTTGCCTTTGTGGTACCCCCCAGCCTCTGTGTTTGCTGCTGCAGGCTCAATGTGGTGGTGGCTCCCTGGGGGTCCATGAGCTGGTTTGCAGCCAGCGAGACTTACCTTACATTCGACCATAAACCTGGTGCTGAGTGACGTGGACAAATCACAGGCCCGACACGTACAGTATGTGCATTATTGATACCGCGGACGTATTTATTTTTCATACATATTTACAATTATATACTGCAATTATAAATGTTGTGCCATGTGGACATGATCGGTAATATACTGGTAGGCATATTAATTTTTAATTATTGTTCATTTGAGAAAATGTGAACCCTTGACTATAATGAAGCTGTGAATAGCAGCATAATGCAACAATAGGTGACAATAGGCAACAATAGACAATAGGTGCTGCAGCTGCACACCTATTGTCTGCTATTACACTCATATTACACTCCGATTATCTTCCATACTTATTGTTTTACTCCTCTACTCAACTCCTTTGTGATTTATGCCATAACAATAAGCTAAACTTCATGTACTACCGTCCTATTCAAATTTGTAGGGAAATTATACTTTGTAAAGTTTTAAACTCTTACACACACATGGGATTTTTCTCTGTTTGTTAGAATTGTTAGAGTGTACAAAATATAAACTATATAAATCGATAGTCACTACTCCCACGATACCTAAATCCCTTACATTAGATAGAGCAGCTCCTCGTAGTGCTCATCTACATTTTCCAAGCAATGGTGTTCATACTTTTTACAAAAGATAACTTTAAATGTCCTCCAAATACACACAGAAATGTAACTATAAAGCCGTATATAAAACTAGACTTTATATTCTTCCCAACTTCCACACTGAATATCTCCTTCATACTTCATACGACAACAATAATCCAAACTTTACTGACTACTTAACCATCCAAACTTCTATACAATGACTCAAAACGTACTTTTTATACTTTTTAAATGTTTTGTATTTTAAACCAAGAACAAGCTAGCAACCACCAGGAATACCATATTAACCATCTAAATAACCCTAGCAACCCCCTAGAACACCATAGGCTACACCTAGAACACTCAAGCAACCATTAAAAAACACAATGGCGACTACTCCAAACACCCTAGCAACCACCCAGAAACCACCCAGAACACCGGAAAAAACCCCACTAGAAAACCATAGCAACCACCCATTACACCCTAGCAACCTCCCAAAACACCATAAGCACCCGTTACACCCTAGCAACCTCCCAAAACACCATAACAACCCATTACACCCCAGCAACCACCCAAAACACCCTAACAACCACCCATTAGACCCTAGCAACCAACCAGAACACCATAGCAACCATCCAACACCATATAAAAACACCAACATATAAAACCCTTACAGCTACAGCACTCCACTCGGGATTCCATTTATATATATATATATATATATATATAGGAGAGGAGACGACAAGAGAGTATGGAACAGAAGGAATATATATATATATATACACAGTAGGAACTAACACCTTTATTTTCAGCAAGGTGCGCACCACAATTTCTCCTGAAATTGTACCTTTTCTAGTGTATTAGAGTGCTATGCTTTACATTACAGCTCCATTAAAGTTGATATCTGGTCTCACATCAGAATGCCGCCGCATCGCTCCACTTAAATATGAAATACTATGAAATACACACGGCGGCCCCGCTAACCACCGCTCATTTTCTCCCCCTGCCGAAGCGCTGTCGTTCATTTTGAATCGCGATTAAACAAGACGTGTGCTGTGTTATTCACCACTGCCGGGGCCGGGGGGGGCGTGCGGGATCGATGGTCTCCGCGGACGCGCCGCCTCACAGTCTAAAACGTCCTAGACCCAGCCACTGGGCCGCAGGGCCGCTCGCGGCTTCTGGATGTACCGACACACATCGCAACCTCACGGCCCCCCACTGGCCTCCCGCCTCCTCCTCTCATGCTCTTCTGTCCCCTCTGCTCTCTAGTCACACACACACACACACACACACACGCACACACACATACACACACACACACACACACACACACACACACGCACACACACATACACATACACACACACGCACGCACACACACACACACACACTCACACACACACACTTCCCTCTCTTCCTTCTGTTCCATACTCTCTTGTCGTCTCCTCTCGCCCTCCTTGATGTTTCATCATCGGGAAGCGTCTGAGAGAGTCCCCTCCCTCCCCCCCCCGGACCCCCGGACAGCTGTGTGCCGGGCCGGGCGAACCCCCGGGCCTCTTTTAAGAGTTCTCCCGGCGCGGCCGGGTCGATGCGGGGGGTTTCTGGAATTACTGCGCTATCTTATAATTTCTGGTGCCCCGTGCGATCATAAATGTTACTCTTGATCCGCCTCTGCCGGTGAAAATCAATATCTGTCCAGAGGGCCAGCTGTGAAGTTTTTATTGCATCTTATATCAGACCCCGCGACTGCAAAGTTACCGGGGGAGAGGAGGGGAGGGGAGCAACAGTTTCGGCTGGGGGGGGGGGGGGGGGGGGGCTCTTTTTTGTTCATAAAAGCAACAGGTTTGGCGTGGATACAATAGAAGGTTGTATCGACCCCGTAATGTGAAAGTGGAGGCACACAAAAAAAAAAAGAGTGTTTTCATTCTCTGAAGGACACGCAGTAGGCGTGGGGACAGGGGGCCGGGGTCGTAAAGTGTACTTAGCTCAGTGGGGGCCGGGCTACCTGTTTGCACCGCAGTGGAATCGATGCCTCGTTTGTGTTGGTAAAGACCATCGGCATCGGGGGGAGAATGTCCTATTAATATTTCAATTGTGTTGCAATTCAATTGTTGTTGTTTTTTTTAGCGGGTTTTAGAGCTCAACTAAAGGATGATCGAGTGTGTCATGAGGTGAAATGCGTCAACCTTTTGATTATTTCTCTCAACAAAAATAATAATAGTGACATGCAACGGTTTGTAACCCCTGAAATGAATTAGTGTTTTTTAGGCCGATAAAACTTATTAGAGGCACTCTATTAGTTAAACCTCTGGAAGTGCAACCAGCCCCCGGAACCTTTGACATTTTGTTCTGGACTAGAGCATTCGTTTTCCATTGACGCAGTAACTTGGAGGAAAGACATCTGCCATGATCTCAGAGAGGCAACCATGGCTGCTCATCAATCCAGGAAAGATTGCCAAACAATGTGAAATCCAACATTGAACAATTCAGTAGATGCTTTTTAAAAATCATACACAGCAATCCAAGGGTGAGCGCTCCAGCAAAAATAAGGACACAGAAAACATTTGTAGCAAGGGATCCAAAGGCCTAAAAATGATAAAAGTTGCACTTCATCCAATCCGAAAAAGCCCGCTAGGACATCAATGACTCGGTGCTCGTTTCCATCCAAGAGGCGTCATGGTTTAAGTTTGAGAAACGGCATTTGGACAAACCTCAAGACTTTTGGAACCGCGTAGTGGAGCGACGAGACAGAGTGGAGTACTGCGTGTCATTGTTGGGCTAAACACGATCCTCGTTGGCCAAGTCAAAAACACAAACACAATAATCTCATCAAAGCACGGTCAGAGACGGGGCGAGGATGCCGCATTGTTTCGCAGTGACGTGACCCGCGTCTCTAAAGGTTAAGTGCGCACGCTTGCCTCGACTCCGCTCCACGCTAAATACAGACTCCGAAAGTTTTCTGAAAGTCTCGCACAATCCAACCCGACAGGAAGATGTAGCATCACAGAAACTCAGACCCATGGGCGTAGTTGACCTTAAAGAAGGAAAAGACAAGTTGCTGAAACACAGTCTCGCAAAAGGAACAATTGAGGAAACTGTTCTCACGCGGTTCTGAAAATCGCAACGGCGCACACATATAAATAACGTCCCTGGCTTGTTCACCGCGCGAGAAGCGAGCCCACCGTGATCTCCCGTCTGTCTATTGTGGAATATTCCAAAGGCCAATCAATTCACAGATCTTATTAGGCACAGCAGACCGCGAAACAGTGGCTCCCGCAAACACAGGCTGGCAGCGTGTGGGTCTCCTCCAGTCACAAAGATGACAGTTTCCTCCCGCGCGAGCCGCTGTCAAATCCACTTGTTATCTAAGACCAGGCCTCGGCGCCTCCACCAAAGGTCAGATTGAAAGTGAGCCGGGCCGCCGCCGTCCGTCACCGGGCCCTGGCCGCGCGTGGCGGGAGGAGAGGGAACAGGCCTTAGTGCGAAATGTCAGCTCCCTCCCAGTGAAGCTCAACTCATCAAAGGGGGATTAGTGTTGGAACGGTGTCCCTCGCTCCAAAGCAAGCTATAATGCAGTCATCCACCGCATCCGAAACGATAGGGGAATATATATATATATATATATATACCCGCACACACACACACACACACACACACACACACAGCTTTTGCAGCTTTTGTTCTGCTTTAGACCCCTCCGTTTTCAACTTTTTGCCTCACTACCGTGCAAATACTAGCCCACCTAAATCTCCCTTGTTTTTTTTTTCTTCCTGATCTTACTTTCGTGCCATTAGCTCATTCGGGGGGGGGGGATGATGTCAGCAGGTTTGCAACGGGCTATTTGCAATTACGTCACCTGGCAATGACCATTAAAGTTTGTGTTTTTTTTTTTTTTTTTGTTCTTCCAACGGCGGTGCGAAGCCTCTGACGACCATCAGCCAGACACTCTGTCATTGAGGGTGTAGTGTTTAATTGCATGAAGGCTCTTTGGAGTGGATTCAATTACAAACATACTGTGGTCTACCGCCCCCTGGTACACTGTACCCTAATGGAGTTTTACATTTGAATTGGGGAAAATAGCAGACTTCTAGCTGTTTATTGCTTGTAATAATTGCACACGGAGTACCGTTTTGGTGCGTTTCTGTGTTTCTTCTCAACATCTCTGTCTCTCTCTCTCTCTCTCTCTCTCTCTCTGTCTCTCTCTCTCTGTCTCTCTCTCGTCTGTCTCTCTGTCTCTCTCTCTCTCTCTCGTCTCTCTCTCTCTCTCTCTCTCTCTCTCTCTCTCCTCTCTCTCTCTCTCTCTCTCTCTCAGGTGATTTCAAGCGGTAGTTCTTCCAAATGACGGGGTATTTCATTTGGCACCGAATCTCCCTGAATGTTTGTGCCTCCCGTTTCCTGCTTCCACAAGCCCGGGTCTTAATCTGCGGTGTTCAAAAACTGTGGGGGGGGGGGGGGGGGGGGGCACCAGAGGAGCTGTGTGCACCATGTGTGAGTGTGCAGCTAATCAACCCTTTTATTTTTTTTCCCAGTCAATAAGCTGAGACAAATACGAACATCATTCTTAATTTGGAGAGCCAACGGGCCAAGAAATAAGAACAACACACACAAAGACCCAGTACGGCAGTCTTCATTGAATACACTCGGGGAAAAAAAACACTGTAATTGTAGGACTGGCAGACTGTTGTCAATTATATGTGATATATTTATGGATTAGCGCGATTCAATCTATGAAATATTATATACCAACTCCCGCCAGTGATAACCAAAGCTGTATTATCTAGTTGTGCTATTGTGATTTAGAAAGCACTTTGATGTCGTACGATGAGAAACCGGTGCTGCAAAGAATCCTGGGATTTATTTTCATGAGCTATTCCTGTATTTGTGTATTATTCTTGTTACTCAAGAGTTGGCTTCGGTGTTGCCAAGGTCAACAAAAGACTGATTGAGGTAGTGCATGTGGTGGGATCGTCTTCCTTAATGCTAACCTATCCAGCACCCCCGAAGCACACCATCCTTAGAGTCTGTTCCTTTGTTGAAGGAAAACACAAGCCTGTTTGTGTTTGAGTTTATCGATTTTGGATTTGGATTTCCTCTCTTAAAACATTTTCAATAGCCGAAGGTCCCCCTCGCCAGGTATATCTATACTCCGCACATTAATTCAGTGGAAATCCCATAAAATATGACATACTGTGTATGAATATATGAAACGCTTTTAAACACCTTCTGGCAGACAGGGGTGGTGTGGACACTGGCCAAGAGTGCTGTGGATTCCTGTTTTGACCAGAAAATAGCTTTAACCTTTTCTGAGGTTGCAATCACAATCCTAATCTTAAAGGCATTATGAGATAGATGTATTCAAGTGTATTAAAGATGTATTAAATTTCCATTAGGTCCCAGATGGTAATGTTTATGTTCAAGATTAAAGATGAGTAGGTCTTAGCATTTTAGTCGTTATTTGTTAATTTTGTCTTCGCTTAAGTGAGTGTGAGTATTTGGTATACTACTAAATATTCATCAGGCACTAGACATAGATTAGCTTATGTGAATAGTTGTTCAGCATTTATAGGTTTTATTATTTTAGCTTTGAGGTTTTACAGGGTTTGAGGTTAGAGGTTGGAGAGATGGTTATGTTACAGTGGCATATAAAAACGTTCACTTCTTTAGGTGATATATTGTAGTTGTGATCTACACTCGCAACTTACTTACTGGTGTACTTGGCATGATATGAGGTTCTATTTACATCTACGGATGCGTAATACTGTGTTTTGATTGTCTTGGCCAGTGCGCAACATCTTGAACAATGCAATGCCAACAGTCTTCTGAAGTCATTTAGCCAAGAAGCTGAATATGTAGAGTGGAGCTAAGATGCATTTACCGCTACAGTATCTGGACTGCATCTAGTCATCGACTGCATTCAAAAAACAGTTGCTGCTTTCATTCACTCTTGTATTTTTCCCAAAGCGAATCTTGTAGTTCATTTGGCTGAAGGCAAAGTATTGTCTCAGAAGTGAGATATATCTCAGAAGGAGGTAGTGGATGAGCTCTCTCTCTCTCTCTCTCTCTCTCTCTCTCTCTCTCTCTCTCCTCTCTCTCCCCCCAGTGGGCACAGACGAACGGCCCTGAATCTGAAATGTTTCAGGAGATCGGCGAGAAAATGAGATCATTTTGCGACGCCATTAATGGCAAAGTCTTGGCAGAATATTTTTTTTATTTGATCATGCACCCAAGGTCGGTGCAGTAATTACGGCCACAATACAAAAAAGTTAGATGCCCCCGAAAAATGTGGAACATTCAGCAAGTCACCCGGGCTTTTAGGGCAGGCGAACGCTAAAGTGGGCAGCATAAATTATCCCTGCCAGGCAGTCAGGACGAAGGCTACGGCTGAAACGTTTATTATTATTCTCACTACAAGCTCACAGCTGATATATTCAGCGGTGTATACTTTTATGATTTCTTTATGGGGCGTAACAAAAAGCCGTCGCTATTTATGACAGGGGATATCAGTTGCTGGGTTTTTTTTTTTTTTTTTTCTTCGTTTTTTTTTTTTTTCTGTGTGGTTGGGGGTAACAGCAAGAGAGTTATTAACGACCGCTCCGCTGTCACCGGACCTCATTAGCGGAGCGTCCCCTCGTTACCGCGTGGCCCCCGCGCCCATCAAACGGGGTACGGTTTTGCCAGAGCCATAACGGCCTCCGCTGCCGTGCCGGGGGGGGCAGTCGTGGGGTAGCTTTGACACTCGAATCCCACTGAAAACCTAACCCCGCGCTGCCACTACCTATTCCTCCCTCACCGGCTCACAGCCCTCACAGCCCTTCAGAGTCCTTCCCCGGCCGTCTTATTAGCTGGTGTCCTGATCCCCCGCACCCCCCCGCACCCCCCCTGTACCCTTGTCACCAGCTTTCCCCGCCGGTGCCGCCGTCCCCTTTCACCTCCTCGGCGCTTCCCGCTCCACCCCAGCGGGCTCCCTTTGCTGCCGGACTCGGCCCGGCTCCACGCCGATGGGTGGGTCAGAGCCCGGTTTGGCATGCGCAGCGCGGCGTCTGGTGCTAACCAGGCGCTCCTGGCTCTGGGCGCCTATTAAAATTCCTCCGCCAGATCCCCAGTGGGTGGAGTGCTGCGGGGGGTCAGTGCGAGAGGAGCACCCGGCCCGCCCTGACCCAAGCCCTCCTCCTCCTCCTCCTCCTCCTCCTCCTCTTCCTCCACCCCCTCCTCGGCCTCTACCCTTTCCTGCTCCTTCTCCTCCTCGTCCTCCACCCTCTCCTCCACCTCCACATCCTTCCTCCTCCTTGGGCTTCCTCCTCTTCACCTTCCTCCTCCTCCTCCTCCTCCTCCACCTTCCTCCTCCTCTGGCTAATGAAAAACACCCCTGCCGGCTTCATTATTAAACAACAAGGAGGACCTTGCTTGGGATGCTTTCCCCCCCCACTAAAGAAAAGATTTAAAGCGGCAGGCTAAGTCGGCCATGTGGTGGGATTAGGTGGGGTCCGTGGGGCTCCCGGCGAACATCTTTATTGTCACCTGGTTCGCCTTGTGCATGTAAACTTGAGGTCAGTAGGAAACACACTGAGGCTCGGAGCGTCCTTCTTGGGGCTGTTGCTCTGAAACAAATCCCCCCCCCCGGGACGACGTGAGAGTGTGTTTCCACTCATCTCCCTGTGATCACGTTCCACGGCCAATCACAACACTTGACGCTTATGAAACCCGTCTAATTGATGGGATTTAATCGGCTGTGTTTTCCTCTCAGTAATGACACGTGTGAATTAAGGGAATTTAAGGCAAAATGAAATAAATGGGATTGTAAAACAAATTAAATTAAAAAAAAAACGCTTTCCACCGAATCTGATATATCACAATAACTCTCCCCGTGTTTTCTGCCTTCATGCTGCTGTTTTCCTGTAATGTTCCTGTTTTCCTGTTATGCACTGTGAGGTGCTACACAACGAAGGGACGTGAAGAATGATTTCATATGCCGGTGATCTTAAAGAAAATACCCATAAGTGAAAAAGCCTGTTTACCGACGTGTCCATTAGATATTCCAATAGTTAGCGGGGGGAAAAAATCCATATGTGCTCAATGCCTGCCCTGCATTAATCATCCCTTAACTACAGGAACCATTAATTACACTGGGATTACCATGTATCTCCCTGGCACATGTATTAGAGGGAGGGGAAATTTCCATATAGATACTTCCTTTTTTCCCCCTTCTCCCTTTTAGAGCAATAATAGAATTCCTTATAGTCGCCTGAAGCCCATCCATTCTAAATGAGTCTCTCCCTGCTGCAGATGATCCTGTGTGTGTGATACGGGGCATCACGCAGTGCATTGCCAGTGAGTCCTCTCTGGCTCAACCCAGGTATGCTGATTATGTGTGCGAGTGGGTATGCGAGTGTGTGTGTGTGCGTGTGTGCGTGTGTGTTTGCGTTTGTGTGTGCATGATGAATATAGTGTGTGTGGATGTGTGTGTTTGTGTTTTGCGTTTGTGTGTGCATGATGAATATAGTGTGTGTGTGGATGTGTGTGTTTGCGTTTGTGTGTGCATGATGAATATAGTGTGTGTGTGTGTGTGGTTACCTCAGTTGAGGTTGGGTTTAAAGCATATGGGGCCTACAGGTGTATCCCTGGCCTGCAGCTCCCTCAGGCCTGGCGTGGAGGGTGCCTGGTTCCGCCCCGCGGGGACAAGTCTCGCGCCCGTCCAGGCCTCACGCGCCTCCCTCAGGTGTTTCCTAGCGGAGCGCGAACGCGGCTCCCATAGGTTTTAATGGAATCGGCCGGCCGCGAGGCGAGCCATGCGTGACTGCATAAATATGCATGCCAATCTCAGGCCGCCGTGCCACCTCTTTGAAATGGAAGGCAGAAAAAAGAAGAGGGCCCTCCATCTCATTAGCAGGAGGGGGAGAGAGGGAGAGAGAGAGAGAGAGAGGGGGGGGGGGGGAGAGAGGAAAAATAAAAACCTGAAGCGCTGGAATTTGAGTGTGTGTGTGTGTTTATGTAAGCGGATCCAATGGATGTTTATGTGGTTTTCACGGGGCGTCCTCAGGTTATTAGGCGGTTATTAAACCAAAAAAAAAAAATGCACAGAAATTATTCATAAATAAATAGAATCCATACGAGGAGCCCCTCCATCATCGCCATATCCAGGCATGTTTTATTCAGCCCATTTTTTTTTGTGTGTGTGTGTGGAAACTAGTCTGCTGAGTTTAGCATATTAGAACTCCCTGTCTGATCTTATCGGCTTGTGATGTTTACAGTCACGCGGATGACAACAAGCCAGCGAACGCCGCTGTAAAGGGTTTTCTCTTTTCATGTAACACCCAGAAACGAACGAAAATCTGTGGCAAATCCCCTCCAGCTGACATGGGGGGTTGGCAGCGGGGGGGGGGGGGGGGTGGGGGGAGGAGTGGCAGCGTCGGGCTTAATATTTCCAATATACATTATACCTCGAACGCAGAGGTATGATAGTAATCTCCTTTTTTGGGAGTTTGTGTGTGTGTGTGTGTGTGTGTGTGTTTGTGTCTGTGTGTGTGGTGGGGCGGGGGGGGGGGCGGGACAGATTTCTGCCGGATTACAGTTTTAACTGCGAAAAAGCTAATGAGTAGATTGGAATGGATTTTGAGCGGAGCGTTCCCCTGTCCCCCCGCTGCCCTCTGCCTGCTCTAATCTAGGTCACGATCGCGCGGTGAGCAAATCCGCCCGGGCGATTGTCGAAAGTTATGCCGCTGTTTACCGCCGCGGCTCGATCGATATCCGCAGGAAGCGACGGTGAAACAAACAAACCGTAAAGAATGGCCCCCGCTTCCCTCCCGGACTCCTGCCGTAACGGTGATTAATCTGAACAACCGAGGGCTTAATTGTCTCCAAAACTTTAGTTAACAGCCACTATGATCCAGCCCTGGGTGATATTTGAGATGTTGTATTTTTTGTGCGTGTGTATATGTGTGTTTTTTTTTGGGGGTACCGTCGTAATGAAGAATAATGAGCAATGGAATTACACGTGTCACTTTGTTTTGGTGTTGTTTTGTAGGGGAGGGAGGGAGGGGGGGGGGGGGGGGGGGGGGTGTTAGGGGGTGGGGGTGGGGGTGGGGGGCTGGGTGGGTGGAGGACTGGGGGTGAGTCTGGGAATAAAGATTTGGCTGGGATGTACTGTATCTGTCTCTGTTTGCTCAACAGCAAGGAGAAAGGGGGGGGGGGGGGAGGAGGGAGCAGGGAGCAGGGGAGGAGGAAGGGGGGAAGGGAAGGAGGAGAGGAGGAGGCATGATGCCACTGGGTCCCGGCTCTCAAATCCAATCTGGAGCTCTTGGTGGGCGCTGGCCTTTTTTATTTTTTATGTTATTTATTTATTATTATTTTTTGCCTTTTAGAGCTCCTTGCCCAGAATCGTTTCCTTCGCGCGCTTTCTGTTGTTTCGCCAGCTTTGTGTGTCTGCGTGGTGTCATCACATCCCCTGCCTTCTCGCCAGGCTGCTCTTTTTTTTTTAAACCCAGGAGAACGGTATGAAGCATCTTCCTCCTCACCACTCCTGTGTCCCCCCCCCCCCCCCATCCCCATCCCTTCCTCCTCCTCAGTTCAATGAGGGGGGAATTCCCTCCCCCCCACCCCCCACCCCTACCCTATTTCTTCTGCACACATCGATATACACCGATGCTGAGCCAAGCAGGAGATGAGTGAGATGTGGAGAGAGAGAGAGAGAGAGAGAGAGAGAGAGAGAGAGAGAGAGAGAGAGAGAGAGAGAGAGAGAGAGAGAGAGAGAGAGAGAGAGAGCCTGATACCTTGTTGCTGACTTAGCTAACTGGGGGTTGTGTTAACCGGGGTGGTGTTTGGCTCTGGTGTGTGTGTGTGTGTGTGTGTAGAGCAGTAGTCCTTAGTGTCAGGGCTTTCCCAGCTCCCCGGGTTCTGGAGGCCGTGTTCTGCAGCGGGGTCATCGCGCTGTGGTATTTGTGGCTCACGCCGTTTGCGAAAGATTAGCATTGTTATCACATCCCCGCCTCGGCTTAGCTGGGCAACAACAACCCCGCAAAAAAAACAAACAAAAAAAAAACACACACCCGGTGGGTGACCTTTGGTGGTAATCACCCTAACCTAACACACCATCAGACGCCCCGCAAGCATCCCCCCCCCCCACCCACCCCCTCACCCTCCTCCCTGCTCCGGCACCGTGGGAGAGTCAATAGACGCAATAAAAGTTATTAAGTCCGTCAGAATGAATATGTACGTTGCACTGGAGACGGCGTGTGGCGGCCTGGCCCCGCCGCGGAGCCTAAATCCAATTCTGGCCCGTCTCGCTCGGCTTGTGGCAGGCAACTCCATTACCGGAGCCGCTGTTGTTCCTCCTGCGATCTCGCCTCTCAAGAGAGGCAATTGGCAGCCTTCTTCTCCACAGCCTCTTCCAGCATGTGTGAGTCGGAAGGGGGAAATGGGGAGGGGGGGGTGTGGGGGGCAGGGGGAGGCTGGGGATGCTTAGATGCCCCTTAAAGCGCTGAACTCACATTCAACCACAGGGGCTTGATGGGGACCGGCTCTGGCTGGAGCTACACATTCTTGGGTGAAAGGCCAGGGAAGTTGTCAGCGAGTGTGTGCTGGTGCGTGCGTGCGTGTGTGAGTGTGTGTGTGTGTGTCTGTGTGTGTGTGTGTGTGTGTGTGTGTGTGTGTGTGTGTGTGTGACAAGAATGGAGCGGAATTGTATTTGGGAACATTTTCTCTCGCTGGGCCAGTGTGCTTGTCAAAGTTCAAAGCGTAGCGGTGGTCGCTGTACTCTGGTAAACAACTGCTGCCATGGAAAGAGAGGGGGAGGGAGAGAGAGAGGGAGAGAGAGGGAGCGGGAGAGAGAGGGAGAGAGAGAGGGAGAGCCTTGGAGAGAGAGAGTGAGAGAGAGAGAGAGAGAGAGAGAGAGAGAGAGAGAGAAAGCGAGAGTTGCCAGACTCGCATATGTCTGTGGCTCCGCTTGTCGTGTACCTTTTTGCAGAAACAGGAAAAAAAAAAAAAAAAAGAAAAGAAAAGATTTTCTACTCCAGTCTTAGTTTATTTTATGCAAATAGGCCGAGCAGCCTGCAAACGAGCACAGTTCAATTGCCGTTACCTTGGGCTTGCATATGTTTCAGGCCGCGAACGGCGCGCTCCACCGCCGTGGAAGAGCTGCGCGGCGCACATGAGTCACACAGCTCCACCAGACACTCACAGACGCGGGGGTCACTTACCTTGAGCGCAGCGCTTGAAGACGCACCTCAAGCCGGAGGCTGCCGCTGCTCACTTTGCTCGGCGCCCAGACACAAGAGACACGCGCGCGGAGGACGCGACTGAGAGGCTGTGCCAAGGTCGACACTTACCTTACTGTTTAAAAAAAAAATAATAAAGAGAGAAAAGAAAATGTTGTTGCTTAACATATAATGGTGAGCCCTCCTTTGCTAGCTTTCACGCTAGGTCTCAGAAGATCTCCCGAGAACCCGCTCGGCCCCTTGAGCTCGGTGACGGCAGCGCAACACGGCAGCGTTGCTCGTTAGTGACGTGTTGCTCGTTAGTGACGTGTTGCTCGTTAGTGACGTGTTGCCCATTAGTGACGCGTTGATCGTTAGTGACGTGTTGCTCGTAAGTGAAACGTTACTCGTTAGTGACACATTACTCGTTAGTGACATGTTACTCATTAGTGACGCGTTACTCCTTAGTGCGTTCACCTGATACGAACCCAAACCACCCAAAAACCAAACCACGTTCAGCAAGTCACGGGTTATTTTCGGGACACGGGTTGCTTTTGGTAGACGCGTGCATGCCAGACGCTGCACAAATCGAATTCTCTGCTGAAACATCGCGCTCCAAAGTGTGTCATTACGAGCCACGGCGCCTCTTCAAAATAAAGGCGGACGAGAGGTCTTTGCCTTGTGTGTCACATCACTTCAATTTGCCACCGGAGCGCTTTGTGCCACCAAATACAATGCTCACTCCTGTCCCCGATTTAATTAATTTCCCACCGCCGCAACCGCCGCCACCGCCAACACAGAGCATTGTGAACCCACAAGTGAAATGGAGTTTCTCCAAATGAGCGTATATTTAGACACAGCCTCACCATTCCCGCTTGTTCCCTCTCGCTCCTTGTCTGTTTCAACCTGATATTCGTATCAGGCTGTGTGGAAGACTAGCGTGCCTATAGCTGAAAAGTCAGCAGAAACCTCGATGTGTGTTTGGCAACGCGTTTTAGTGCTTTACAGCTTCCCGTTTGCTTATATGTTAATATCTTCTGCTGTGTTTCCTCCGGAGGATCTCTTTAGTCAAGGTGATGTCTCCATGAATTTTGCATACCTTCCTCGGGGGAGTGTGTGTGTGTGTGTGTGTGTGTGTGCGCGCGCCATCTCAGTCCTTCATTTTAATAAGCCAATAAAAGGGGAAACTATCACATTCATAGCAGTCAAGTCTCATGAGGATGACAACTGGTGGCGCTTGGGCGAACTGGTAGGCGTCAGTCTTTGACGGATTTCTTTTGACGGCGGTAATACAGTGGTTGAACCCAATTTTATTTTGGATAGTAATTGCTGAATGTTGGTAATTTCATATTTGTAGGCCTGGTATGAATATAGCCTGTGATACCGGGATGCCACAAATGCCATTTTGGCAATGTAATATGAACCTTTATTAGATTTTGCCATATCTTTTTTTTTGTCTACGCAACTGTCTTTAAAGGTGTAGTAGTTAGGACTTAGTGGCATCTAGGGGTAAATTTACACACCGCACCTTTAAAGCGCTGCGCCATCCTGTCAGAGAATGAAACACAATGAACGACATATGAATACATCAAAGAAGAAACTATTGAGATTACATACACGGTGATTTCGAAACCTACGTATCTTTCATTGACTTTTTCACAAGCTACAGGCCAGCCCTGTCCCTGCTCCTTAATGACACGTACCTCTCAATCCACCGCCGGTCGCCGCGGGTCAAAGGTGGCCGCTAAATTACACCCAACGTCATAATAGCTGTCAATAATGAATCAAGCGAGGGGGGCCCCCACTGGCCCTCAGTCTCGGGGAGCCCCCCAGCCAGTCCCGGTGGGCACGGCCGCCTGATTGGTCCGTTGACTCCGAAGTCCGGAATCTCCGCGGCCGACCGTGCGGAAGGGAAACGGGAGCGCATTAAAAGCACTGATGAGTCCAATCAGCCGGGGAGCAGGCGTCTCGCCGCGGACGGGCGGGAGGTGGCGGCGAGCGGCGCCACTCAAGGGCTTAATTAGACGCGTGTTTGCGTATTGTTTTGCTTTCGGGCGTTATCAGCGTCTGCCTGATCCCGATAATGGCTTCGGAAAAAAAGTAGCACAAAAGGCCGCCTCCTTGCCGCCTTTTGTCTCTCTCTCTCTCTCTCTCTCTCTCTCTCTCTCTCTCTCTCTCACCCGTCGGCTCTCGTCCCCGTCCCGGGGAGGACGTATCGGTGTCGGCGCCGTGGGGGCTCCCTGCGGGTGGGACCGCGGTCGGCTAACAAGGCCTCCTCTGACGCTGGAGGGGAGCGCGTTTGACCGCGAGTCTCTCCTTCCTGAGTCATTAGTGGAATCCACTAGCACGGCATCCCGTGGCGGCGCGCGCCTCAGATCGCCGCGACGCAAAAGGGTATGCAAGCACCCCATCACGGCTCTGTCCCGGTGATTTGGGGACCCGTCGTTAAGGTGACACTTGTGGCACATCTTCCGCGACCCCCCCCCCCCTTAAACTCTCCGGTCCACTGTGAAGGCAAGGTGTGCACAGGACCGCGGTGGTGGAGGGGCAGTGGAAGGGGGGACAGATCGGGTTGTAAAACAGAGTTTAGGCGTACGTGTCATCCAAAGTGAAGCCAAAGAACAAAACAAAGAACGAAACAAGCCTTCCATGAATAGAATGGCTGTTTCGCCGTACGGCACCGGAATAACTGAATTGCAGACACAAAGGTACCATTTTGACGGATTAGGGTTTCTTTCAGTGGGGGTGGGGGAACGAGCTGGTAGGGGCTGCACGGTGCCCCTGTTGCCGAACATAGCCGCTGTCTATTTAAGAACTGATGAAAATGTATGAGTGGCCCTCCAATGGCGCTCAAGTGCCCGGCAACCAGGCCTGTGAATGGTACCAAGGCCCGGGCTGGTTATCGTGCCGCATTTCACTTCTAAAAATACCACCATTGTCTCTGTCGTGCCTCTCTCAAATGACCCGTTCTCAAATATTGTTACTTCCGTAACTGTGTGAGATAGAAAGCATTTCCACCGCCCCGCGTCCAATATGAAGCCATTGATGCGTTTAGTGAATCTGACAAAATGGAGATAAAAGCAGGACAAGAGAAAATGGGGGAAGATGAAGCAAAATACAGGGATAAAAAGGAATGGAGGAACAAAATTGGGGGGGATCGTTTTTATCTTGAAGTGTGCGTGTGTGTGCGTGCGCGTGTGTGTGTGTGGGTGCGTGCGTGTGTGTGTGTGTGTGTGTGTGTTTAGTCAAAGGGAAAATCTTTTGTCACTGTCATCTTTGAAAGTACTTTTTAAATTGCTGCTGTTATATTTTTTTGTAAATCTACTTTTCATTTAAGACTCTAGTGCATTAGCCTAAAGAGACATTCAGCACTTGTGCGTGCCCTTGATGTAGGGAATCCCTTCCAATAGGAATGTATTATATTAATTATGAATATTGGCAAATCTGTTATTTTTCCTCATCTAGGTTAGCATCCAAAAACTATTATGAGGGAAAAAAGTGAACTCCATAACATTGCAATTCAATAACACTCTGAATGCTGAACAAGCACAGCTTTTATAGATGTGGCACTACCAAGTTTTATAAGTCAAACAATATGCTGTAGAAATAAAAAGTTTAGAACTATGGTGAATTATCGTAGTTGTGAATTAAGTAGAGTCACGTGCTAGGACTCAACCTAGACAAGACTTCAATTTGTCCGCCAAAAATGCTTTGACGTGTATAAAATCAAAAAACATAGCATAGTTCCAAGCCTATGAAATATAACGAAAACATGCCTCGCAGTTTACAGCAGACAATTTAAGGGTGACTTTGTTCCAAACATTTCCATCCCCGCAATTGTCCACCGCTTTCTACAGCCGTTTCATCTTGACGTCGTTTCTTAAATTACAGAATCGTAAAAAAAAAAAGAAAAAAAAAGATGACGTCTGAAATTGGATCCAAAGTTGACCAAGACAGAGGACTCGTGGCCTTTTTTCTCCACTTCCCTTTATTTGTTTGACTTTTACAATAAACAAATCCACTTTTCCTCCCATTGAGAAGAAGTCACGAAAGGGCAAAGCCTTTGAATTCCTGGCGTATGTACATTTAAAACCATTCACGTTTGTCCTGTTAGCGTGTGTAGCGTGCATAAGAAAAAACCCACACACAGAAGAAAAACACTTCAACCATCATGGGAATTGTGTCTTATATTGTCACCCGAACATTGTTAGACATTAAGTTCAACCCGGAATGTCATTGTCATATGCCAGCGGGAGGAAACATCGCATCCCACATCTCACTGGCATTAGCCCCATTTATCGGGTTGTGTTCACACACATACATTCTGTTGCCATGGTAATTCAAGGGCGGCCGGTTAGGTAAGCCAATTGGCTGAGGCCCCGCGCCTCTGACATTGGAGTAAGCACAGCTAAGGAAGTCTTTCACGGGGCAAGGCTGGAATTCAATCAGTGGGACCGGAGGGCCAGGAAAACCGGGGCATTCCAATGCAGTTATGCTTCAGCACTTTTTCAATTTGGGCTTGGCCTGCCTCAGAATATGGCCTCTGGCGTATTGTTAATGAAAGTCACATTAGACATCCCATCCCATCCCATCCCCCCCCTCCCCCCCCCCAGCCCTCCAACCCACAGAGGGTGCTTTAGCGTTAGCGGCGTGGGAGGCTAATGGTCTTAGCCGTGTCCCGTGGGGTGGGGTGGGGGGGTGGGGGTCGGGCGGGTGGATGTCTACAGACTGCGCTCTCTTGAAGCGTGCTTCTGTCTGATGGAGCCCCACGCCCCACCTCCCTGGGAGCGCAGACCGGAGCAGAGCTCCCCATCCCCGCGTGTTGGAGGAACACTCACACACGCCAGATCCGGGGCGCGTCTGGACATTTTGGATGTTTGCGTTTTGGCAGATCGGCGACTTGACGAGACCTCCCTTTGAACGGAACACTTGAGTGCAAATGGCGTGCGGCCGAACACATTCCCTTGTCTTAGCTGCCGTGAGCTGGCGAGGACCTTGTTTTAGACGAGGGCCAACTATGGACGGCCATTTTGATCGATTTGCAACGGTATTTCCCAAACAAATGGGCCCGAATGGTGTGGATGTTTGTTACAGTTTGAGACTTTTTTTTTTTGGTGCCGAGGAGAATTAATTTTAGATTTTTCATTTCGCGAGAGACAAATTGTTTTGTTGGAGCCCTTTGTAAATAATGTCTGCATGTATTTACAATGGAAAGTGTAATCCTTGGAGCCATAAAACTATGCAATGCTCTTGGTGCCGTGGTGTGTTGTAAAAAAAAACACACACGACTTGACAGATGTCCAGGATTGCAATGTCGGCAAAATGCCTAGCTTATATGAATGTCCCACTATTGGCTTTCCACAAAATTAAATTGACACTGGACTCTCCAGTATCAAGTATCAATTTAATGTTGAATAAATATTAATTTCAAAATGTTGATGTTATCGTTACTATGGAAGGCTATCAAATTGCCGTTATGAATAAAAAACATTAAAAAAGCATGCAGGAAAAACTTAAAGTAGGTCAAAGAGTCACCCACTCCCTCTCTCTCTTCCTCTCCCTCTCTCTATCCTGCATATCTTTCTCTGTCTTTCTCTGTGCATTTGGCTCCCTCGCTCCCTCGCTCTCACACTCTCTTTCCCTCTCCATCCCTTTCCATCCCTCTGTCTTTCTCTCCCTCACTATATCCTCAGCCTCTTTCTCTATCTCTCTCTGTCCACCTCGCTCTCTCTCCCCCCATCTCCATCTCTCTTTTTGTTTTTCTCCCTCTCTCCCACTCTCTCTCTGTCTCTCTTCCACTCTCTCTCTCGCACTCTTTATTCTATCTCTCTCTCTCCCACTCTCTCCTCTCTCCCCCCATCTCCATCTCTCTGTTTTTGTCTCTCTCCCTCTCTCCCACTCTCTCTTTGTCTCTCTTCCACTCTCTCTCTCCCACTCTTTATTCTGTCTCGGTCTCCCTCTCTCTCTCCCCCCCCCCTCTGTCCCGCTCTGTGTTCACAGGCCATTCACCGCTCCCTTTGCGGTTGTCGCCTGCTTTTGAGGTTGTTTACAGTGTGTGTGTCCCGGTGATCATTCTGCTGGTGATGGCGTTTTTGCTTACGATACTTATGGGCCTCCGAGACCAACTTTGATTTCAATGTTGATCAGGGACCGACCGGCGGGCGGGCGGCGGGCCAAACAGCTAAGCATTATCCGGCAGCCCCTCGGCCGGCCGGGCCCGCTCTGCGGTGAAGCCCGGCCCAGCGGCGGCGGCGGTGGCGGCGCTGACATATAAGTAGCTCGAGTAGCTAAACAAAACTTTAGAGCGGAGGACATAAGGAACTTTAAAACCGTGCAAACCGGAGACGTCAGCAGTCTAGAGGCGTGTGTATTTTCTCCCCTCCCCGCTCGCAGGGTGTTATTAACCGCGCACGTCGCGTTCAGCAGGCAACACCGGGAACCTCGGAACCCATTTGCGGCGGGCGGTGCGGTGGCGTATCCACACGGGGGAGGTGGAGGTGGTGGTGGGTGGTGGTGGTGATGGGTCGGGTGCCTTGACAAAATGGCCACCACCCGTACGGACGTTTTTTTTGCGTAGGCCCGCATGTTCTTCCGTGGCAGCAAACCCCCCCCCGAATCCTACGGCCCCCCCGCTCTCTAAACGAGTCCCCGGCACACGCGAGGCAGAGAGCAGCAGAACAGCTTGAGAGTCTTGGATCACACACTGTCATACATGTTTGAGCCCAGGGCGTCGTTCCTCTTCTTGATTGTCACCAATCCCGTGCCCAGACCCCAAGGCTGCCACCAGCACCTCCAAGTGAGGAGCACTGCTGGTGCTCAGCGTGTCTTGTGTCGGTGTATTCAGCCTTGCTCTGAGTCTCATTGTGTGGTTTATTGCACTGACTTCGTATTGGACACACTGATAATAATACAAGAGAGCATACAAATTGGAGGAGATGCATGTACGATTACACTTGTTTTAACTTGTATTCCCTCCATGTCCGCCCTGAACATTGTCATTAAATGATTGTTCTTCGTCGCTGATAATAATCTTCGTGAACACATGAATACATAAACGTGAGCTTATCATATCAGTCGTGACGATGCAGTGGGTGGCTTCGGGGGAGCCTGGTCCAATCGGGTCTCAGAACGGGTCTAATAATCACACGCGTCCCAAGTTTCCAAAATTGACAGTGCTGTGCCTGTGTACGTACACGCACACACTCTTGCATGCACACACGCATGCACGCATGCACACACACCATGGGCAACAACAACTACAATACATTTGTGTGAGCGCAGCTGCCTCGCCATGCACTTATGAGGCTGCGCTTTTATTTATTTATCTACACCCTGGGATTATTGATTTCCCTGTTAGAGATAATATAGATAAATTGCTGCTCTTTCTGATTTTCAAGAGCACTCATCATTTCTCCTCGCCCTCCCCCATGACCCCGGCCCCCTTTATATAGTCTCTTAACGATTCGCAAAGTTGATGGCGCGTCCCCCTTTCACGCTGAGGCTGACGGGGGTGGGCTAGGGGTCGGGGGGTTCGAAACACATCTTCTGCCGCCGACTCAATGAGACGGTTGTGTCGGCGTCGGTGTCCGGCCCGGTCCCCCCCCCCCGCGCCCCCTGTTTCCTCGCAGGCAGCCTCCCCCCTCTCTCTCTCGCTCAGACCTCTGGTCTCTGGTCAGCGTAGACTCGCCTCCAGGGTCGCGTCACCCCCCCCCCCCTCCGTCCCCTGTTTCCTCGCAGGCAGCCTCCCCCCTCTCTCTCTCGCTCAGACCTCTGCTCTCTGGTCAGCGTAGACTCGCCTCCAGGGTCCCGCCACCCCCCCCCCCCCCCCACCCCCCCGCACGAGGCCGTTGCTCCATGAGCCGCCGGCCACCTAATTGCGAACCATCTATGACAAATAGCCGAGGTATTGCAACACTTTATTTATTTATTTTTTTATTTTTATTTTTTGCGCGCGCGCGGAGAAAGCTAATTTGCTGTGTCGGTACCGTGGGCTGATTGTGGCGAGGCGTGACTCCAAAGGTCAAGCTCTGCCGGTGGAAGCTTGGTATTTATTCTCTGGGTTTTTTTTGTGTGTTTTTTTTCCCGTCAGCCCCGGTGTGTGTGTGTGTGTGTGTTTTGACTTGAGCATTGGGGGCGATTACTGCCAGGCTGTCGGGAGTTGAAACCGCCTCTGTTGCAGCAGACCGCTGTTGCAGCAGACCTCTGTTGCAGCAGACCTCTGTTGCAGCTTAAGTCAAAAAAACTGTGCATCCAGTATGTCCACATTACTGTGTCTCCGTGGGTTGCTGCATGTGTTGCTGTACGTCTTGTTGTAAATGTGTCTTGTTTCGTTGACAGATTCACGCATGCTAGTCTTGTTTTTTTTGGGGCGTCTTTTGTGTCTTTCTTTAGGGACTGCTGGTTTCTCTGCCGTTCAGCGATGTCTTTCATATCAAAGAACTCTGCACCGCCCCTTCCAGCCCTTGGCTGTGTTTCCATACCCTCGCTGTCAAGAGAGATCAGGCGTATTTATCTGTCAGAATATGTGTGTGTGTGTGTGCGGTGCGTGTGCACAAAGCATTCTGAGACCAAAATGCAAGTTTGAGTGGATCCCCGAGAAGGGAGAACATTTTGAAGGATTTACAGTCAGTACAGTTGAGCTTCAAATCATCGGATCTGTGTGCACACATTCGTCTCCCCATCCACACACGCACACACACACACACCGGGCGTATACCCAGTGCGTCTCGGGTAGGTATGCACCCGTACCAGAGATTAATATCATCCAGGCAGTGTAACAACGTGCGCTCCTGCGTTCAAGCCCTCAGAGGCCTCGCCATGACCGGGCAGGTGGAAAATTTGGGGCGTGTTCCCCGCGCTGCGGCGCCCCGGCTCCAGGCGTCCGCCCAGCCCGCTCCGCCCCGCCGGCCTCTCTCAGCAGGACACGCCGCCAGGCGATTTACTGTCTGTCTCTGTGTCTGCATCGGCGCGCAACGACGCCCCGACGACACGGAGTCAGACTGCCAGGGGGGGGGGGACTTCCCAAGAGCATTACCCGTAAAGGGGGGGGGGAGACGACGCTAGCATGATCGTTTCATTAGCGTGATGCCTCTCGCTGCTGCGGGTCACGGAGCTATTAAGGGGGGATTGGGCGGTTGAGGCTGGGGAACAGGGGGGGGGGGGGGGGCTTTTCTGACCAAATTAAACAGATTGATGGCGTGGGAGAGCATAAATCGCGGGGTTTTCTCACGCTGACTCAGTGTTACCGGTGCGTGGCGTCGCCCTCGCCCACCACCGCCCCGCCACCCGCGCCCCAAGCTGATTTACGACACATTGGGGGGGAGGGGGGGTGTTTGCGAAACGCATGGCGAACCCTCGCCCACGCCTCAAATCATTCCATGGCGTGCGGCGAGGGAAACGACCACAGGAGCAAGAAGCCGTGTTCATGAGTCAGCACATCATTCAACCCCCCCCCTCGCCACTCCCCCTCGCCCCTTCCTCCTGCTGTCATTCTCTTCCAGTCTGAGCTTTCCACTCCCGACGCCGGCCTCCTCACCACCGTTGACCTGCTAAGTGCATTACCAGAGAGCCCCCCCCCCCCCCCCCCCCCCCCTCCTCCTCCAGCTCCCGTCGCCGACGGCGATGGAACAGCTGCTCTGCGAGTCATAATGCTCGATCCCGGCTCCGCACAAGCAAGGCGAAGGACCTTCAGATGAAACAACTGAAACACACACACACACATGGAGGAATCCCTCCTCGGGTAATGGCTGACGTTATGCCCTGATGGGGGGGGGGGGTTAAATTCAGTGTGAAAAAGGCTTTCATACTTTGTGCATTTGACCTTGATACACATCATTAGCTTAGCCTGATTTTAATTGGACGACCCATCCTCGCCAGTGCGGTGCTATTGATTGTCCGAGGCGGCGGCGCCTCTCGGGGGTGGCCTCCTCTCGGATATCTCCCCTCGTTCGTCGTCGTCCCCCCCCCATACCCCCTCAGCTCCTCGTGATTTGTGTTGGGGACCGTTTTCTCACCCAGGCTTGGCTGGTTTTCCCTCTGCAGTGCCGCAGAGAGAATATTATTTGATAGCGGCGGCTGTTTTGTTTTGTTGTTTTTTTTTTCCTTCTTCTTCTTCTCCTCCTTTGTTGCGACGAATGGCGGCGCAAGCGTCTTCACTTCATCACGCTGATGATTGGCTGAACGCACACTGGGTTCGAGTAGGACCCGCTCTTTATTGCTCTCTCCCCGGGCATGTCGGATGGCGTCCACCCCCCCCCCCCCCCCTCGGCCACCGATCAAATTAGAGGTGGGGATTGACACGAGGAGAGACCCATCGACTCCCCCGTCGACTCCCCCCCACCCACCCCCCCCGTTGCCGGTATCAAACCGATCCATTCAGCATGCCCACGGCCCCTAGGCTGCACCCCATGGAGTCGACTCCGCTCGCTGTGAGAGAGAGAGAGAGAGATCCCCATGGGAACGGAAAAGTGAGGAAAAAGTAGAACAACAATAGTTCAGTTCATTGTGAGCGAGGGGAATGAAAAAGAAGAAAAAAAACGAAAAAAGGAAAAAAAAAGGCATTGAAGGGTGAGAGAGAGAGAGAGAGAGAGAGAGAGAGCCCACCGCGCCGGCCAACAGGTGACCACGGGCTTATGTAACGCCGCATTGTGTGGCGCCCAGCGGTGGCGAGCCGCCGGCTCCGCCAGGGTTCCTCCGGGGGTGCGGACCGGGCCCCATTGTTCCCGGGCCACGGTGTCAGCGGTCCGGCCAGGGGCAGGAATGTGTTCATGACTCTACATGCGCACCCTGTTCTGCTCCACCGGGGTTGCAGAGTGTGTGTGTGTGTGTGCGTGTGTGCGTGTGTGTGTGTGTGTGTGTGTGTGTCTCTCTCTCTTTCTCTCTCGCTCTCGTTCTCTCTCTCGCTCTCTCTCTTTTACTCTCTCCGTCTCTGTCTCTCTCGCTCTCGCTCTCTCTCTCGCTCTCTCTGTCTCTCTCTCGCTCTCTCTATGTCTCTCTCTCTCTCGCACTCTCTCTGTCTCGCTCTCTCTCACTCTCTTTATGTCTCACTCTCTCTCTGTCTCTATCTCTCGCTCGCTCTCTCTATGTCTCTCTGTCTCTCTCGCTCTCTCTATGTCTCTCTCTCTCTCTCTCTCTCCCCCCCCTCTCTCAATCTCACTGCAGCCTTTCACGACCTGTCTCTCCCAGATTGAGAGATATTGAGTGAGAGTGTACCACTGAGTGGGAGACGAGGTTAGGGCCTGCTGGCATCACATTTTGCTCGGCGTGCTGGCGTGGACCACAACACTGTCTTGCGCGTGTTCTCTGAGGAATCAAACTCCTACAACTTAACTCAAAGCAGCGCCTATACATCCCCGTGGAGGATTCCTCATCATTGCGGTGTTTTCTTTCATTTCCAGCTATCGTTGACCTTGGTGGACGCTCAAAGGGTTTCACTGGAAAGAATGATGACGCAAAAACCGGGCCTTTTTTTTCTGCCTTGCGACTATTACAATAACAATAATTAACATTTCGTATCGGTAGATGCTATCTTTTTTTTTTTTCTGGTAGAGTGAAAAATACCTTCAAGGCTGAGCTCACCTAATGCCCTTTCAAGCGAGGCAGAAAAAAAAACAAAGTGTTGTTTATCGTGTAGAACAATACATGAACTTTTCAGTGATTCTGGCCCAACACGATGATAGACTCTGGAGCCTCAGTTACTCAACGTGTGTAAGCGATGCTTTTTTGGACGTCCGAAGGTGAGGCTGTGCTCTCGCTGTGTGATGCGATGTGTCTACTCACAGCAGTATTCCCCTCGATCCTCATAAGCTATGGCCACTGCTGAGGGCCAACTTTCTACAGCAGGGGGGGGGGGGAGGATGGGGGGGGGAAACTGTGTGCTCATCTCGAAACTATATAGTTTTCATCCAAGTGCAGGAGAGAGACTATTGAATTTGGAGGGGAGGTGGGGGGGTGTGTGGGAATGATCACATCATGCGGAGACGGGGTGCCGAGAAAATAGACTTTTATCAAGAAGTGTTGTTATTGGAGGATGGCGGTATTCCCCTGCCCAGGGTTGGGACTCTGGGTTTGTTATTCTTTCGGTGCCCTTGTCTTCATTCCTTATTCCCAGCCTCCGCCGGGAGCAGATGGGAGCAGACGACAGCAGAGGAGCCTGCCGCCGCACATCTCGCACAGGGAAGAGTGAGAGCTATTGTGCCTAAAAAAGTAAAAGTTCCTCTTCAGGTTTCCCTCACACACACACACACACACACCGAGGAATGTGTATATTTTACACAGTGGTTTGGCGGTGTGTTGATGTGGATGTTTTATGATGTGAAATAAATGAGTGCCGGTGACGCTCAGATGGTGGATTCCAGGTTTTTTCGTCGGCGGGTTGTGTCGTACCAGCGCTAAGTACTTCCACGGCTTCGCGTGCCACACCAGGTGGTGATAACAGTTTGGCAATACTATACTAAACAAATCAATCATTCTGGAGTTTTTTTTTTCGAACCTGTGCCGTTTGTTTGATTTACACTGCGTAATCCGGTGCCAACACTAACCCGTGTTCCTTTTTTCGCCGTTTATATATTTTAAGTTTTGGAAATGGCCTTTCTTGGATATTTAGTTGATTCTCTGGACGCCCTGTTGCATTGCACCATTTTACAAGACATTATGATTTTCAGTCTTTTGCACTCACCAGTACAGCTGGTCAGGGCCACCTCTATAAGGTCCCAATTTACAATTCAAAGTTGAACATCACATGCTTTCTTGAGCTCTGAAAGACACGTTTGGAGATTGACTCCTCCACCGACACACGTTGCCCGCGAACAGATGTGCGGCTCAAACAGCTGTACCGGTTTGAAGGTGGTGTGAGTTTTCTTAGAGGTTGGAGGGGGGGGGGGGGGGTGGGGGCGGGGGCACGGGGGCCCAGAAATAGCAGCAGTAGGCAGCTGGGGGTCCGCATCACCTCGAGAGGGGCTGCGGCAGCTATAGAGTCCATCTGGAGAGAGCTCGTGTCCAAGGAAAGGACACTGCAGGAGAGCGAGGGGAGAGAGAGAGCGAGGAGACGTCAGGCCCTCCCAAATGCACGTTCTGTCACAGGGCGGCTGTGCGATAACATGTTCCACTTATTAGGAGGATTTATGACCGCGGGCCGGACCACGAACCAAGCCATGACTGTGGGGGGGGGGGGGCTGTTATTCTTACTGCTCTTTCTCTTCTTCCTTTGGTCATTCTTTCTTTCTTTCTTTCTTTCTTTGTTCTTTCACTTGTGCTTTCTCTTTCCTTTCTTATCTGTTTCTGTCATTCCCTCCAACACACACACACACACACACACACACACACACACACACACTCACACATACACACAGATGAGCACACACACACACACACAGGCGGGCAAACACATGCATGCACACACACACACTCAT
>JAXIVH010000019.1:5279608-5285598 GCA_036785325.1 Urophycis tenuis | reverse complement strand
CTTCTCTTCCGTTGCTAGGAAACGCTGCGATTGAGCAGGGGTCTCACTTTTTTTTTTTTTTTTTTTTGCGGGTATCAGCATTGTTGCGTTGCCTGACTACGAAAAAAGTACAGGGGGGAAAAATCTGCCTGTGTTTTTTTTTTTTTTATTGCTCGCGCTTTGTCTTTATCCCCGTGGTCAGCACATTCAGGAACGTATAGCGGGTCAGAGAAAGCCGTCGCGAGGGCTATCTCCTGACCGTATAGCTAGCCCTGTGAATTAGCGTTAGCGATGTGTTAGCGATGTGTTAGCGGCGGGCACAAGCAGTCCACGGATATGAGAATTTGATGAGCTGGGTTGTTTTTTTGTTTTTTCACCCACACGGACAGATGCTGGGGGGGCAGGTCTTTAGCATGAGACGTAAGGGAGCTAGGCGTCTTGCGCACATCGCATGCCCACATCTCGCCCCGCGTTTGTGAACAGAGCAGACGTTTGTTTGCTGGCGTGCGGCTTGGACCGAGGGCAGACATGTCAGTCAATCATCGTTAGTGGTTTGGTTGCCTTCATTCCTATGTGTTGCTACTGGCGTGGGGATTGTGTTTCCTGGTCTGCGTTGTTGAGAAAGAGTCCGTGTCTATGGGGCTCCATTCTTTTTGGCTGATTTGAATAAGGATAAACAAACATATTCAGGGCCCATTCCTGAGCAGTTGGGGGTTCAATTGCCTTGGTTGAATGGCGCTGCTTTTCTAGAGTAGCAAACGTCTTCAACGAATCAACGGAGTTGAAATGCCCGGTACAAAGCTCTGTTATTGTAAAAATGTGTTTCCTGAATTAGCGGGAATAAAAAAAAACAACCCAAAAGGAATTCCTTTCTTTTGTGGCGTTGTGCTATGCTAGCTGCTAACGTGGTTGCATTAATTATCATGGAGACGCGCACGCTGCAGGGGTATGTAAGGGTATCGCGTTGGCCCGGTTGAGTCCACGAGTGTGTGTGTAAAGAAGCCTGAGTGGACCTGAGTAGATAAACCAATAACAGTGCATTCCAGGTCAGACAGTAGAACTGTCACAACATCTTTGTTCCCTACTTCATAACAGAATATTTCTGATATATTCTGCATGCTGGCGGCGATTCACCTAACTTCTAACTTAAAAATGTATTACAATCCATTACACCGTTGTATCTTTTAGCGAGCTGGAAGTAATTGTGGAGCTGGCTGCCGTGGCGGACCTGGTATCTACCGGAGCATCTTACAGCGGTAACAAAACTGAAGATCATTGGCTAAATAAATACAATTAGGGCCTCGGCAGGGATTTTGAACACGGGGCCGATCAAGGAGCCAACCGAGAGACGTGGCGAGCGCCTTCGCTTTGAACTGAACTCCAACCGCGGGAATATTTCCACAATATTCACACCTATTCACAAAATGTCTTCCCTCCGAGCCAGCCGAGCGAATGAATGCTAAGCGCTTCACCTGGTGTGTGTGTGTGTCTGCATATGCGGGTGTGTGTGTATATATGTGCGCATACATGCATGTATGACAGTGTGTGTGTGCGTGTGCGTGTGTGTGTGTGTGTGTCTGTGTGTGCGTGTGTGTATGAGTGAGTGTGTGGGGGTGTCTCCTTTGAACGTCCTCTCGACGGGCTGCTAATGGACCCAGATCAATTGACAGGGACAGCAAGCGGACCGCCACACAGTTGGCACATCAAAGAGATTCTAATAACTGCACACTGCGGCCATTACCGGGCCTGCACACACAAAAAATACCCATTTTATGTTGGCTTCAAAGTGAGCACAACAGCATATTGAGCGCATTCAGAATGCATTGGGCCCTTGCTAGACTTTCCCCGGCAAACACTTTTTTTTTTTTTTCTGACACACACACACACACACACACACACACACACGCACACACACACAAGGTCATTCTGCGGTGGATCAGGAGGACAGCCAATACACACACACACACACACACACACACAGTCATAAACACACACACACTCACACAATTATACACACACACACAAACAGACTGACACACAATGGTAACCACCGGTATTGTCGGCAAATGGAAATTCACGTATAAAACATTTTAAAATAACAAAAGAAATAATTTGAAGAACTGCACGACCAATTCCATTTTGATTGCATTCCTCGTGTCAGCTGGATCGGGGGGGAAATACAAAAAGCTCCCCCTGACCAAACTTTTTGCGCTTGTGATAACAAACATAAAAAAAATATATACAGTATATATATAAAAAATACTCCAGCGCACTTCTCTGCATCGCGGGGAGAGACGAGGCGAGGCGACCAGCGCTAGCGCTACGGACGCTGCGGAGACAGAACGGCTGGCGGATTAGCCTCGCCGATCATGTCCGTCTCACATCACACTGCTCCTCCCCTCTCCCCCCCCCCCCCCTCTCTCTCTCTCTCTCTCTCTCTCTCTCTCTCTCTCTCTCTCTCACTAAGTTGGTAACTTTGTTCATTAGCGCTGGCCGGCCTCCTGCTGCAGTGGCTGTCAGACGCAACGCGGCGCGGCTGGCTGGCAGGCTCCTCCATCTTTCTCCTCACCCTTCTCCTCCTGTTCCCTCTGCCTCTCCCTCCCTCTCTCTTACCTGCTCTCACCTCCCCCCCCCCACCATCTCTATCACTTACTCTGATTACTTGTGCTGTCTCCCCCCTCCCCCCCCCCCCCCCCTCCCGCCTGCTCATCTTCTCCTGTCGCCATATTTCCACCTCCATCCCCCCCCCCCCCCACCCCCCCGGACCCCCCGTTCCGTCTCTCTCTCTCTCTCTCTCTCTCTCTCTCTTTCTCCCTCTCTCTCTCTCTCTCTCCCTCTCTCTCTCACTCTCACTACCGCTTCCCCTTCATTCTCTCTGAATCCATCTCTCTGATTTGCTCTCTCTCTCGCCCTCCCTCTCTCTCTGTCTCTCGCCCTCCCTCTCTCCCATCTCGGCACGTCGCCGCGCGGCTCGGCAAAATAATTTACCGCACGCGGCGCCGGCGCGGATGATTGAAGCGTAATTAGACGCCAAAGACAGTGGTAGCCCGGCGCCAGGGCGCCCGGGAGTTTGTCAGATGGTCTCCCTGCCTCGTTCTCTCTCTCTCTCTCTCTCTCTCTCTCACGCTCTCTCTCTCTCTCACGCTGTCTCTCTCTCTCACGCTCTCTCTCTCTCGCTCTCTCTCTCTCTCTCTCTCTCTCCGGGTTTGCCCTTCAAAAAGTATCACTTCTGCTTGTGTGAGAGCGAGGGGGAGGGAGGGGGAGGGACGGGGGAGGGAGAGGGAGGGGGGGAGTCGCAGGGCACCTAGCTTAAGCGGGCTTCAAACGACGAGACTAAAAGCCGTCGCTTTTCTCAGTTTTTTCTGCGCCGCATCGTGCCAACACTTCACCGTCCTCTGAGTTTTTTGTTTCTGATTCAGTCTTAAATGAACCGGCAAGTATTTAAACACGGAGCTGCGCTAACCTGCTCCGTGGAGAGAGAGAGAGAGAGAGAGAGAGAGAGAGAGAGAGAGAGAGAGAGAGCCGTCCGAGAATTTTTATTTTATTTTACAAAACGTACGATCGCAAACGTGCGGCTGAACCGCTTGTAAGCGGTGGGGTGGGTGGGTGGAGGGGGGGGGGGGGGTGGAGAGAAGGAAAGGAAAAAACAACAACAACATCAACAACAACAACAACAACAACCACCTGAGAAAAAAACACAACAACCACCTGAGTAAAAAACACCACATCCACGGCGAAGCGAAAACCAAACGCACGACAGCTCGACCTGCCAGGCTCGCGATCAGATGATGCTGTGAAGATTACGGGCGCGGCAGAAGAAGAAAAAGAGAGAGAGAGACAGACAGAGAGAGAGAGAGATAGAACGCAGATAAAGAACACAGATAAGGCGGCGGTGACGCGGCGGTGTCAGAGAGCCGCGCCGTCACCTCCGCCGAGACGCCGCGCTCGCCACGGCGGCTGTCAGCGGGCGTCGGGGTGGGGAAACTACGCGATAACAAAGGCGTAGTGACGGGTGTACACAACGCGGCCGTCACGCCGCGCTGCACATCACACACGCACACGGGCTCGCAGGAACACACACACACACACACACAGGCGTACGTGTCCGTTTTAAGCACGGAGCCGCTGACTAAACCGTTCTGAAGGGAAAAATAAGGGAGAGGAATAGAGACGGAGATTGGCCGTGTGTCGGAGTGCCGGGCCAGAGAGAGGCTGAGGCCGGCGCTTAATTGCTACGGTGGAATCTCCTTTCTCCTTTTTTTCTCCCCAGACGATGGGAGAAACAGTGGGGAGATAAGGTAGGAGATGGGGGGATTGTATCTGGGTGGTGGGGGGGATGGTAACAACAACAACAACAACAACAACAACAACAACCAGGGGGTGACTGGGTGCTGAGCGAGCACCTGCACAGCGCTGGATTCTCCCTCTAATTACCCCTGCCGGCTCCTCCTCGCAGGGGGGGGGGGGGGGGAGGGAGGAAGGGGGAGGCACCAGCACCTCTGACACTCTCTCTCTCCCTCACACTCCAGCCCCGGCGGGCCTGGGGGGGGGGGGGGAGGGTGCAGGGGGAAGCGGGCGGTGGATCGTGGGGCTCGGGCGACCGCACGGACGCCACCCTCACCCCCACCACCCCTTTGAGGAGACGAACCCACACAGGTGGAGCCAGACTTTTGGATGGAGACGGGGGGGGGGGGGGACACAACAACGATGGAGTCACCTTTAGAGGATAATCATGGTAGTGTTGGAGGAAGAGGAGGGGTGGCGACGGTGGTGACGGAGGTGATGGTGGCGGTGGGTGGTACCTGGTGGTATCTTCGTCGTATGAATACAAATGGTGTTATTGACGGGGGAAAACTGCTCCTCCAGAGGAGGGAGGGAAAAAAAAGCCAAGGAGAGCCGGCAAAATGAAAGTGTGGGGCTGGGGGGGGGGGGGGGGGGAGGCACAACTGGGAGAGAGGGGTGGGGTGGGGGGGGGGGAGAGAAGGAACGCAGGAAAGATCGTGAGGGGGGTGTGCACGCGCCGCGAACGCCACGCATCGAGAAACATCAGCAGAAGCGCGGCTCCGCGGGCGCCACACTCTCTGGCAGTCCTCTCGCCGCGCTCTGAGCGTGGCGTGCCCTTCGGCACCGAGCGCGACACGTGAAGGGCGATGCGTTACGGGCGGCCAACGCTGTGTAAATATTGGATGGTGGAACAAGGGCAGCGGTGGATTAGAGAGAATAGAGAGAGAGAGAGAGAGAGAGAGAGAGAGAGAGAGCGCTTGGCCTATACCGCGCGCCAATGGAACATTCTAGTTACAGACACTCTAGTTAGAGCGGCTTATTTTAAGTGACGCTTACTTAAGTATTTAGCTTTACATTGAAGCCGCTACGCCGGCTTGGGAGCAGCAGAGGGTGGTGGGGGGTGGGGTGTGGGGGTGTGGGGGCGGGCTTGGGGGGGGGTGACTGGGTTCTCTTGGTCTGAGTAGCGGAGGGCCTCTCTGGTTCTGGTTTGTATTCTGGTGACGGGCCAAATATATCCTAGTTAACTCGTAGCGCGCGGCTAATTAATGATGAATAATTAATTAATACGGCGAACGTGACGCATCAACCCAACGCATGATATGTAATTGATTTTCTCAGCTTTAAATGACTCTTTGAAGACGTCTTTGGATTCCACCACGCTGAGCGCTCAAACATCATGTCACATGCTTTAACAACTGCTCTCTCTCTCTCTCTCTCTCTCTCTCTCTCTGACTCTCTCTCTCTATCTGTCTCTCTCTCTCTGCATTTTAGTTGCCACAAGAGCAGTTGCTAGTAAATCAAGCACGGGATGCATGACTCATCCTCCAAAACTAACAATAAACAACCACAACCAATCACACCGTGTGGATGACGACCGTCGGCAGCCCCGCGCGTCTTCATCATTCAGTATCACAGTTACGTCCACAGACAGCCACCGGTACAGACAGTCCACCAGTACAGACAGCCATTGGTACAGACAGCCCACCAGTACAGACAGCCACCGGTAC
>JAXIVH010000019.1:5264608-5277108 GCA_036785325.1 Urophycis tenuis | reverse complement strand
GTCAGCCTGTTCGTATTGGGACAAATGGCTCCTCTCGTGAAAATATTGACCGAGAAGAGGCGAGCGATGCAGAGTGTGGTTTCAATACCAACGGTCGCAGAGCCGCGCGCTCCCTTATCTGTATTCAACAAATCTGAGCAGCCCGGCATTCAGAATGTATAATACCGCTTTGACACTGCAGCGCTGTCCCAACGCATAGATGGCGACAGGATGGGGGGGGGGATGTGTGTAGCTTAAGTGGCCGTGTGGTCCTAAAGAGTCGTCCGTTTCTCGTACGAGTTGCGCTGGAAATCGGCCCTCGCCTCGTTCTTCCTGCTTCCGCTTTTGCCATCGCCTCAAAAGCGCGCTCGTGCACACTTACTTCGCCCACACACAGGAACACACTCACACACATACACACACACACACACACAAATAAGCACATACACACAGGCATGAACATTGACAGGGGAAACGACAGTATGCGGGGGGTCTTACAAGTGTTACATGCGGCCCACGAGCTGTCGGGCTCACTGGAGCGTGTGTGTGGGCCGTGTGTGTGTGTGTGTGTGTGTGTGTGTGTGTGTGTGTGTGTGTGTGTGTGTGGAGGTTGCGGGGGTGCTGGGGCTAACAGAGCATGACCAAGTACAGGGGGAGCCGTGGTCACCCAGTGACCCGGCACCATGTCAGGGACGGCCGGAAAAATAATGTAATAAATGCCCACGCCGGCTCCGAGAGCAAAAGGGGAGGGGACCCAAACAGGCGCCCTGTTTGGCACTTTGAGCGAACGCACGCACACACGCACGTCGAACTTGGGGAGGGGGGGTGGAAACGGTTCGACGCGTCCCCACGGACCGAACTGCTTCCCTCGCTCGTTTCTGATGGCGTCCGTCCGTGCCGGCCTCCGTGTGGACGTGGGGGCGCCGGACCGCCCGGCGGGAGGGATCAAAGGCCGCCTCGCGTTATGCGACGGCGTGGGTGCGTGCGGCGCGGCGCAGGCCGGGCGCCATCTTAATTAGCTTGCGCTCAGTGCGTTTTTGTTCTGCTTACCTTGGCCATTTGGGCCTGCACCCCGGTGGCTTTCAGAGACGACACGGCCTTCTGCGCTGCTGCCGGGCTGTCAAAATCCACAAAGCCATATCCTGCAGGCAGGAGCGAGAAGGGGGGGGGGGGGGGGCGAGAGACATGGAGAGAGAGAGAGAGAGGGAGAGAGGGACAATCAGGTATAAGTACAACAAAAAATAAAATATGCAGATGACTAACAAGGGGAATGACAGGCGCTTGGTAATTGTCAACGTAATAGGTTGGTAACACAACTACAGAGTCTGCCAGTTCTCATATCTAGTGAGCACTACATTGTTTGATAATTAGCAACGCTGACGTTCATAGGGGGGATGCTATGCATCTTAATTAGGGGCGCGCATGAGTGATCTCGCAATAACAATCCGCGGCGCGCGGCCCACCTTCACCTCCGCACACGCACACACAGCAAACACACACATACACACGCACACACACAGAAACACTGATGCTCATTTGCATTTTGCAAACACATGCCAACGGACAGACAGGGCTGCGCTCCCACCATACAACAGACACTGTAAGAGAACGCACACAGCGAACAGGTTTGGGTGGGCGTACGCACAAACGCACACTCACGCACACACACACACACACAGGCACACACACATGCACACACACACAGATGTGCACCCACACACACAGCTACACACACACAGGGACGTGCACACACGCGTACACACACTTGGAGCTGATATGGCTGGAAGTATTCCCCGTAGCAATTACTCCTGAAAGGTAGTTTGTTAAATGTTATTCGCAGCACATTGACACGCTGAAAAAGAACGCGAGTCAACTTCATCGTGTGTATTTAAAATATTCAAAGTAAAATCCAAATATGACAAAGAGAAAAAGACGACAGTTATTCCACATCAGCGCGCGGTAGCTATTCAGTTTTATCTGATCACATGCAAGCTAACCTTCACCTTATTATTTTCCTCCCCCCCAATGATCCCCCTCTCAACCAAATCTCCTGAAGATTGACAGCATAGCCGGGCTGTAGCTATTACACCTTCATATCTTGGCTAACTCTCATGCACGAACGCACACATGCACACACACAAATGCACACACGCACACACACACACACAAACGCACGCGCAGACACACGCATGCACGCACACACACACACACACACACACACACACACACACACACAGGCACACAATCAGTCCTACCCTCCTAGTTTCTATTACTTTCTCTCTCTCTCTCTCTCGCTCTCTCCTTCTCTCTCATATTTTCTCTGACATTAGCAGCCAGTGAGCCCTCTCCCCCCTCCTCCTCATGAGAAATTCATCAGAGAGTCTCGCCGTTGGCGTTGGCGACGGCGGCGGCGAGGGAGTGAAATCAGCGACTGTGATTTATGAGTTATTGTGATCCCTGTGACAGAATGTATGGGAGACGGGGGTCGCGTCGGTGTTAATTAAAATTCCTCGCCGCGGATTAAGAGCAGCGAATGGCGCCCTCTGATCCAGCGTTTTGGAAGGAAAGGTGTAATTACAAAGGGATCGCACGGGGAGGGGGGGGGGCGGGGGGGGTTACACCTCCGTGGGTACCCCGGCGTGTGATTGACACGTTGACACGCACACGCGCACACACATGCACACGCACACACGCACCCACACAAGCACACGGACGCATGCACAAGCACACACATGATTTTTCCTCACCTATGAAGTGTGTAGCCATATTTTCAAAGGACTGGGTGTGTGTGTGTGTGTGTGTGTGTGTGCGTGTGTGTCTGTCTAGTGTAGTGTGTAGGTGTGTGTGTCTTCAAGTTTGTGTGTGTGTCTACAAGTGTGTGTGTGTGTGTATCTAGTGTAGTGTGTAGGTGTGTGTGTGTGTGTGTGTGTGTGTGTGATGTCTTCAAGTGTGTGTGCGTGTGTGTTCAAGTATGGGTGTATGAGTGTGTGTGTGTGTGTGTGTGTGTGTGTGTGTGTGTGTGTATGTGTGTGCATGTGTGTGCGTGTGGGTCTATGCACGTGCATGTGTGTGTGTGTGTGTGTGTGTGTGTGTGTGTGTGTGCGTGCATGCGAGCGTGTGAAGTAATATGAAAATCATAACCTATGGCGAGGCAGAAATAGAGCGGCAGCCCTGATGAATGGCCAGCTGTTAGGGCCGGCCGGGCGCAGGGGTTTAATTGCGGCATGAGTATGACGAGTGAAATGGATCGTGTCATTTAGCCCAACAGAATGAGGCGCGTTCCTCTCCTCTCCGTGGCAACAGGGGGGGAAAAAAAAAAATGGCCCCTTTCTTCTGTCACACAAGTCGTTAAGTTGTCAGTGCTGAATTTCACCCTATAAGAACCTTATAGGCCGTTTTTTTTTAAGAAAAATGAGGTGGTTTACACAAAGACATACAGTATGTGCGAGGAGAGTGTGTGGAATCGAACGGTCGATTACCAGATCACCGGAGGGTGTCAACAGGGGGTTCATCCGAGTCTAAACTCCAATCTTCGGATAACAAGAAAGGAGGTGGAATGGATCCAGCAGCTGCCGGTTCACCTTTTGAGGCTGTTATGTTTGGTATTTTCTGGAGGTGGGGTGTTAACCGGCCCAAATTGCATTTTAATAATCACTGCACTACCACCTGGAGTGCACTTATCAAAGTTTCAGCAGGATGGTGATTTCAAGAGAACCCTGACCTATATTCAGACGAGGGTGAATGGAAGAAAAAAGAAAGGTGGTGGTGGAGGGGGGTGTCTGTGTATGTGTGTGTGTGTGTGTGTGTGTGTGTGTTTGGGTGTGTGTGTGTGTCTACACTGGGTCGAGGCCTGGGTGCCAGTGGGCATAGGGGTGGCGAGAGAGAGAAAGAGAGAGAGAGAGACACACACAGGGAGAAAGAGAGAGAGAACGGTTTGTGTGTGTGTGTGTGTGTGTGTGTGTGTGTGTGTGGGTGTGTGTGTGTGTGTGGGTGTGTGTGTGTGTGTGTGTGTGTGTGTGTCTGCACTGGGTCAACACCGCGCTAAGAGGAGGTCCTGGGTGCCAGTGAGCATTCTGCTGCAGTTTAAACTGCTTGAACTTCCATGGCTAGCGTGGTTGTAGCTGGGAAACATTAAAGCTAAGTGATGTAGCGCAGCGAGCTTCATTTGAGGTCCACGGATAATAGGGTGAAAAGGTTGTTTTCGCTTAAAATGGAGCCACAGAAGGGCAAGTCTTTAATGTTTCTGAAGTATTCAGTAATTCTGCCTTTATTTAAGTAATTTCCAGGCTGTAGCCATCTGTGTGTGTGAGTGGGAGTGAGTAAGAGAAAGAAATAGAGGGAGAGAGCGTGTGTGTGTGCGTATGTTCATGCGTGTATGTGTGTGTGTGTTAGGGTTGGGCAATTTTTCCAATAGATATAGATAGATCATGGTCGACAGTTTTCATATCAATACTGTCTAAAAATATGACTTTATTTCTATGCACTCAGAGAAATTTGAATCTTGAGAGAGAAAAGAAAATTCTAAGTGCCATTGATCTAGGGTCAGGCTTACAGTCCGCTGCTGTGATTTGAGACGAGACAGTGTTTCATCTGATGTTAGCCAATCAGTGGCCTGGGCTTCAGCACAAGGCGCAAGCCTCTGCTAGTGAAAGCGCTAAAATGGCCGCCAGCACTATCATCAGGAGTGAGCTTGTTACAAAACAAAATTTGACGGTCCCAGTCGGGAATGTGGAGGGGGAGCCACCATGGCCGAAGGAGCCCTTCTGCAAACATTGCGTGCAATGTGTTCCAGCATAGTAAGGTAACACAGCTAACTGAAACAAGCAGCTGAAGACCACCATCCGCTGCCTTGTTTAAAACTGGTACCAGCTAGCCGCGTGGCCCCATGACACACGATTTCATGCGATTGGTATTGTGTGGCATTGCCTCTTCTCTGTCTGTAGTTGCTGCGTCTGAGAGTTCCATGCATTGTCTATGACTGTCATGTCGATGGAAGTGCTAAAAACCAGGACACTAAAGTCAATATTACAGTCCACCAGTACGCACAAAATGTCAGTTGTCCAATCACATGCCCCCCCCACGATGCACTTATTTGCATAATGTGAACCGAAGTAAACTTTTATTCCACCTCTTGAAAGTGCCGTAAGCCCTCGCACACACGCAAGCCATCCCGTAATTCTTGGCTCCACGTATGTGATGATCACGTCCGATAAAAACTGAATGGGAGGCTTGCTAATTTCATGTCATCGCGTCTTGATGGGCAGGGCGGCCAGCTGGGAATCAGCTGGGCGACTTTTTGAAATCGTGTAAGTGGGAGATGGGAGATGGAAAGCATGCGAGTGGCCGCGTCACACATTTTCTTGCGAGGGAGATTCACACCGTTGGAAAAAAAAAGTCTGGACCCCCAGAATGAGCTTCCTACCAGAAAGTACTTTTCCAGCACCCCTATGCCGTATTCTATTCACAGATCCAGAAAATTCCATGTGTCCGGAGAAAGAAGGGAATCTTCCAAACTTTTCTGAATCTTTTCCAACGTCTGAATGTCTGCAAACAGATTTTAGTCGGAGGTAGGAATATGTGTTACTTAAAGATACAGACGAAGTTGCCTGTTTGCGTCAAATTTTGTTCTTGATTAAAGAGATGAAGTCAAGCAGGATAATGGCTTACACAAGAGTTCAAAGATAACCACAAATTAGCTAAAATGTAGATAACAACAGTGTCCAAATAACCTTGCAAATAACAAATTGAGTCACAGTAAAATGTGTCTGTTTGTGTTTAAGGAACACACTTTATTCAACAGGAACCACTGGAGGATCAAAAGAAAAATAAATAACTAAATACATTCTCAATAGGCAATTTTGCTGCAATCAAATGAAGCGGTATAAAAATAGTTATCAAATTAAGTCGAAACACAATAAATACAAGAACAACAGAATGAAATGCAAACGCCAGGACTATGGCTTTTTCCAAATCAATGGAGGTAAAACCACTTATATTTTATATTTCAGCATGATCCAGGTTCTTCGCTCAGAACATTAGGACTATTGCCACTTTTGCTAAAAACATGCTAGGATGGAGAGCTCACAGAACTAATACACAAACATTTCCACGCTACGCTCAACATGTGTGGAAATCTTTCTGTGTTGGCTTTCAACCTAAGAAGTGGCTTCTCATCTCCATGTGCCATGGCTATCTCAAGTAAGCCACTATCTCTTCCTCTGCGCTTTCCTCTCCAGTGGTGAAAGGCCCTGTTGCATCCTTGTTCTTTTGGAGGAACATCCTACCACCCTAACAACCACCTCTTAATGCTCTGCAGGCGCAATCATCTCAGCTTGCAGGTCTGCCTCTTTCTCCTCCGAATCCTGTTTCTGGTACCCTCCCTTGCGCCTTGGGTCCAGAAGGGAACGCCTTCATTAGAAGTCTTCCAGTGGCTCGAAGGTCATACTGGTCATCGAACTTGTCCAGAATTGCAGACAATATGTCTTTTGTCGAGCCGGACGTCCTGATCCGAAGCGAGCACCCCAGGATGCGGGAGCTGGCGGTGGGATTCTCAGCAGATAGAGTGTCCGTAATCTCGCTCATTGGCTTGAGAGTAGCAATATGCACTCGCGGCACATCCTGTGTCTTGCCGTGCAATTTGCAGATCTGTCCGTCGGCCAGCCGTCTGATTGCTGCGGCCTGTTCAAGAATCCACCTATCAATGCCTGATGTGGACCTGTGCATGTCGCAAGGTTCTCGGTTGAAAAATGCACAATTATTGGGAAGGCATACGTCTAAATGACAATTTCTCCATCACACAGTTCCGCAAGTTTGTGCCGGCTAAAAATAATGAATGTGCTAGTATTAATGTGCTGGTAAGTATCATCTAAATTGGACGTGATTCCCTTTCTGTGCTAGCCAATAGTCAAGTGGAACACTCGCCACCTCTCCACCTTGCTCACTAGCGCTAGCTTGAGCCCATGGCTGTTTTTGATGCAGTTTTAAATACAATTTTATTGATTTGCAGTGCATGGGCCCGGATCATTTCAGATATTTCAAATTGATCTTACACATTATTGATTATTACACGGCTTTGTTGAACACTCGATTCTGATAGGTCAATCCCGACATTCTACGGTCAGTCGTTTTTTAATGGCAGAACGCCGCCATGATAGCAGGCCCCTGCTATTGACGCAGTTTGGATTTCACGCAGTTCGGAATCATAGCGCTAAGCGGGCTAATCTCACGGACAGCTGTTAAGTTTACGTTGACTCGTCAAGCGGTTCCACCGGGGGACTCTAACAGGCGCAGGGGGTGCACCACCATGTCTGGTTTTATTTAACAACAGCGACGGGCTGGCTGTACATTATCCTTTACATAGCACGTATTGTTTGGGCCGGCTTACCATTATGAGCCGGCAATCTGGCAGCCCCGTGTCCACCTGCTGCTCGCGGAGTCAGAGCCCGTGATCAAAATGGCCGCTCGGGGCGTCTCCGTCTTTTGTTTGTGTCCGTTCAGGTTCAGGCGGTGCCCCGAAGCGGGGAAGCCATCGCCATTTTCCCCACAGGGACACAGCGGCTTTTCTGTCGTCTGCATTGTCTGCCATTATAGCTGCTATTTACCCCCCCCCCTGTTCGGGATCCAATTGGTGGCTGCAGATTGGCGCAGGTCTGAGGGGCGAATGGCCGTGTGGCGGGCCCGCGGAAGAAAACTGTTCACCGCTCAACGCCATTCCAGGTCCAATTCGGGCGTGGGGGGGGGGGGGGGGGGGCGATGGGGTGTAGAGTTATGACATACAGGGCGCCGTATTTCTTGCTGACCACATATCGGTAGTCAGGCTGGAGCTGTCGGCCAGCAGTTGCACCTACAGCTTAATACAGAGCAGCCCGAACGCACACACAAGCTCAAACACACACACACACGCACGCACGCACACGCACACACACACACGCAAGCACACACACGCTCTCACACACACACACACACACACACACACACACACACACACACACACACACACACACACACACACACACATACACACACACACACGCACACACACAATCACAGCCCTAACATAGGTTTGATTTGTGCCAATCGAGAGCTGAGCGAGAGGCGAGTGAAATCGGTCTCCCTCTAGGTGTCAGCTCCTACAGTATGCTGGGGGGGGGGGGGGGGGAGGAGGTGGAAATTGTGTTTTGAAGTCTTGTGACCTGCAGATGGAATGCTGTCCAATCAATCACTGATTGTCATTTTAAAGAATCCCTTCACTGTGAGTGACAGCAGCATATAGTGGACAGCTGTACGCCAACGCGTGCAGAGTTTACAACGCGGCGGAAATGCGGGGAAACGAGACGAGGCATGTAGCTAACGACCACACTCAACTGCCGTGCCAATTCATATTTTGGCATATTTTTGACCTTCCATAATTTAATATGTGAGACAGCCAAACATAATAAATATGTTTGCCCTTCAAATAACTGTATCAACCCCTTTTTGTAAACGCCATTTTTGGTGTTTTTTTTTTTTTTTTAACGATCCACAATTACTTGCTACTACTTGACATCAATACTCAGACGGCAATGGTAATCCTCTCCGGCGGAGAGCACATTTATTTTTTCATGTTTCATATTAGATTTGGTACAAGAGCGATTCACCCAAACACGCCTGTGACCGTACCGGTCGTTTACCCGTCAGCACCTGAGAAAAGGTGAGACACGGGGAAGGGAGATGGTGGAAATGGTGGAAAACAGAGTTCGGTGCGAAGCCCTTTTCCTTCCACGGCGCTGAAACAAAGTAGGGCAACGTCGAGTCCGCCCCCCCCCCCCCCCCCCGACGTGTGTTTTGAGTTCAATCGTGACAGTTTGCTTTATTAATTGGACCTGTTGACACACACACAATGCACTCGCATTATTGCAGAGGCAAACAAAGTGTCACCCGTTTCAACGCGTGCGTTGGGGGGGGGGCCCGTTGGGTTGATCTCGCCACACTGACAGCTCCGGGTAGTTCTGGTTTATAGCAGTAACACATTGGCACCTGCACTCAGTGCATTCAGCTGTAATCTGATTAACCACAGGCGCACCGCATAGTGTTTTCACGATTTTGGAATATATTAACTGATATAAATGACAAATGTGTGATGTGAATTGCAGGAATTTTTTGAATAATTTTTGTCGTGGGCTTTGTTGTGGTCTTAAGGAGATGGGTAAAAAGACAAAAAAAAAAGAACGTTTTATGCCTACCTACCTACCTAGCTGGACATAAAACAAAATAATCTAGGAGGTATAGTAAAAGGACTGCCACACGTTTAATGTACTAATGAATAATGTTACGATTATTCAATTAATTAAACGTTGTCAACTAAGGTTCGATTTACTCTCATTGCGGAATGCTGGTGTGATGCTTTACTTTTATTTTTTCATGCAACTGAAAACACACACACAAAAGCACACACACAGACACACACACACACACACACACACACACAGAGTCATGCAGCGTCAGGAACAAAGACAACATGAACTGCCATATTGTATTTTCTGGTCTGGATCTGGAGGAGAGATGACATGTGTGTGTGTGTGTGAGTGGGTTTGGGGGAGGGTGTGTGTGTGTGTGTGTGTGTGTGTGTGTGTGGGGGGGGGGGCTGGTCTGTCAAGATGAAAGCTTTGTTTTCACACAATCTGGTGGTGTGTGATGCTACACTGAGCCTGGCTCATGTACCTCCTCAATGTGTGTGTGTGTGTGTGTGTGTGTGTGTGTGTGTGCGCGCCTATATAAGTATTTTGCGTCTACCTGCATGTTTGCGTTTGTAATCATGCTAATTAATTTCATGTTTTTTATGTTTGGGTATGAAGCTTAGGATGATGCCATTGTACTTTTAAGTTCGTTGATTGATTGTCAGTGTGTGTGTGTGTCTGTGTGTGTGTGTGTGTGTGTGTGTGTGTGTGTGTGTGTGCATGCGCGGGTGCATGTCTGTCTCCTGTCTCCGTGTACGTAACACAAACTAATACACACTGTTGTTTTGAAAACGATTTTCTGACGCATTTGGATATTCCTGCCTCCATACATCACTCGTTTATTTTCATGTGTATGAAGTGTATGTCTGTGTGTGTGTGTGTGTGTGTGTGTGTGTGTGTGCGTTAGAGATCCGTCCGTTCCCATTGTCACTCGACATGACAATGTGAACAGTGACAGTGAGTATCGGTGTGTTTAGATATTCCTGCGTGAAAAACCACAAGCGCCCCGTTGGAGGCTTCGCGAAGCCCGACGCCACCTCTAAGCTGTGACACACAAAATAATTCTGAAACGTCTTACGAGCAGAAGTGCAGATAAGAGACTCATTACAGCTCATGTATCAACATATCAATCACTCATGCATCATTCATGCATTCACTGTCAAATTATGCTAATCCTAATTGCGCCGGGGGGAAATTATCATTCTTTATCTGCTAATAGTCTGGCAGGTTTTGGGGGGTTCCCTTCCCCAGTATTTTTTTTCCAAGATATTTCCATTTTTCACATTTCTCATATTCAGACCTAATGATCCCATTTTGTGCTGCATACAATAGGCTCATAATGCCTTAAGTATGAATAATGAATCGACGACATTGTGGCATCATGCGACGCCACAATAGTACAGGGGAGGAGGATGGTGGAGGGGGGGGGGATACCCAGAATGCAGTGCGGTTGTTTACATCCGCGCCGGTAATCGAGGAGAGTTTCTGAATGCTAGTCGGTGATTAATCGCCGTGGTTACGCGCTCTGCTAATGATTGGCAGTATTCCGCATGTATAGAAAGTAATTACGGCGAACGGAGGAGATAGATGGAGCACTCCATGGACAAGTATGCAGAACAGCGCCGCTAACACCCAGCCCTCGTGATGCAGTGTGCGGTGCCAGCCCCCTCATTGTAGCCGCTCCGCGCACCGCGTCTATACATCAACACCCCCCCCCCGCACCACACCACCCTCCACCCCGCCCTCCTCCGCCACTATGTACGGGGTAAACTTATTTTTTGTTCCGCCACCGCCATCACTTTTGTGCAAAATGATGTGTAACTCCGTACCTCCCGGCAGCCATCGCTTCAGTTTGAGTGGTTCAGGATCACAGCCAGCCAACTCAGGGGTTTTTCGCTCCCGCTAAATCAATTTCGGCTCGGGCACAAGGGGGGGGGGGGGGGGGATTTCTCTACGGTAGAGGAATTTGTGCGCAAGAGGGTGTAGTGTTGGGGAGGAAGTGACGTGCGGCACATCTATCTTTTAAATAACCCAGAAGTTTTTCGGCGGACGGGGCCTTTATTTTATTATTATTATAATGCAGAAGTTGGGAATATCGCTCTTTACAAAAGTCACGGAGGCAATGAAAAAGTTGCCTGGTTTCGGTAGTTTGCGGGAAATGAAAATGGCAATCGCCTGAAGATTAATAATTGAAGTTTAAAGATGACATAACATTTTATGACTCATAAATCCACGTTTCTGATTCAGATTTGGCGGAAGAAAAAAAAGAAAAATACCCCGCAAAAGATTGATTGGTTTACTGCCTGGCTGAATATCATTCCACGTAAAGTCCATGTAATCAATCACGTTAGGCGGTTCAGACAGCCCGGCTAAAGTTTTTTTCTTTGCGTACACCTTCCATCGCTGCGGAATCTCCCAAATGAAACGATAAGCAAACAAAGGAAACATATTGGAAATACCAAAGACGTATTGAAATAAAAAAAACTGCCACTTCATCACGACCGAGGTAAACACACGCAAAGAGACACGGGTGAAGAGTTTCCTATCCTACCAACCGCTAAACCCGCCCCGTCGCCTGCCATGAATTCAACTTTCCAAAACATGATTGCTCGCGTCTAGACAAACACTGAATCCTGGGGGGGAAAAAAAAAAGACGAAACAGAAAACTTGAACCCGCCCCCCTCCTCCCCGCTGGGAACGCGGCGTCACCCCTGTTTCTGACGTGACTGACTTCCCCCTCATCATGGCTTCCGGCTCGCTTGATATCTGGCAGACACATTCCTCCACAATGCGCCGCTCTAAGTCTGAAGGACGCGGACGTGGAATTGCTGCCCGGCGCAGCATTGCGACTGCTTAATCAATCTCTAAAAGCCATAACCCCCCCCCCCCCCCCCCCCCCACCACCACCACCACCACCACCACCACTTCGCCCGGGCAAAGCGGCGGCGCCGTTCGCCGGGGATTACCGCTCCGTTTGGCCGACACGAGTCTCGCACGTACGAGGGTATGGAAAAATTAAATCGAAAGAGAGAGAGAGAGAGAGAGAAAAAAAATGAAAAAGGGCGGCACTTGACAGATTTCAAAGGGAGAACGTTTATAGATGTGTTTGGTCCATTTGGGAGGGTGGTGGTGGTGGTGATATATATATATATATATATATATATATATATATATATATATATACATATATATAAAAACATATACATACATACATATATATATATATATATATATATATATACATATACATATATATATATATATATACATATATATATATATATATATATATATATATATATACAG
>JAXIVH010000019.1:5251693-5254193 GCA_036785325.1 Urophycis tenuis | reverse complement strand
AGCCTTTCTCGGTTGAATCCGAGTGAATTAGTGGAATAAGGTCATTGAATCTCCCACGTACCCCCTCGCCCTTGAGAAAGGGGTTTACAAAAAGCGCATTAGGGGGGGGGGGGGGGGTTCACGAAAGCCGCTACCGTTGTTTCGATTAATGACGGGTTTTTTTTTGTTCTGGTTAACCGGTTGAGGGAGTTCAGAGTCTCGGCAGAGGAGCAAATCCGGGCGGATTAGTCGGCCGGTTAGCAGGTTAGCGGCAACGCGCCGTTAGGTTAGCGTGTCGCGCTCGCCGCGGCCATTGTTCGCCGCCTTCCTTTGTTGCTTCTGATGTAGGAAAACCCAAGGCCGCACCCCCCCCCCCCCCCCGGCCGCCAGCGACCTTGCGACTGAGACAGCTCTCTTTAACGTGACACCGAGACCACCGCCCCGCCGCCCCGCTCCCTTCCTCCGCCCGGCGCCGCCGAAAGGGGCCGTTCAACCTTGGTCCTCCTCGGAGAATAATCCATCCATATTTTCCCATTGACGTCCTTGTCCTCTGCATCATCCAGAGATGGTGCAGTCGCCATTTATATCTCCCCCCCCCCCGGCCCTGTCTCCCTCCCCCCCCTCCCTCCCTCCCTCCCTCCTGCCGGCCACCCGTCCATCCATTCATCCATTTATCCATCCATCAATTTCCCCTTTTATTTCCATTATGCTCCGTCTCTCGCTCTCTCTCTCTCTCTCCAGCGTTCTCTCTCTCCGTCTCGCTATCTCTCTGTCTTTCTCTCTCCATCTCCCTTCCTTGCTCGTCCCTGTTTGGTCTGTTCTCCTTTCTCTCTTCTCCTTTCTTTGATTTAATTTCTTACATCTCTCTCTCTCTCTCTCTCGCTCTCTCTCTCTGTCTGTCTGTCTGTCTGCATTCTATTGAGCAAGTTTTCTGGATGGCGCACAAAGCTCTTTAAAATGAGTGCCTCTCCCACCTTTAGCTGCACTGTTGGCGATGAGCAGGGTCACTAGCAACTTCTCGGGAGCAGCTAGAGGTCCAAGTGATCTTGCCCACGGGCACCTCAACACTTTTGCCTGGGGAGCTGCTCTCCTTCCCCCCGTGATACGCTGTCGCCATCCAGCCTTGTTTCCTTCTGCCCACTCTCTCTCTCTCTCTCTCTCTCTTGCTCTCTCCATCACCCCTCATCTCACTGTCACTTCCTCCCCCCTATATCTATCTATATCTCTCTCCCTGTGTCTCCCTCCCCATCCATCCCTCCCATCCTAGTCCCACCCCCCCCCGTTCCCCCCCTGTTCCCCGGCTGCTCCCTGACAGCTCGGGGGCTGGGTGGTGTTCATCTCCTGTCAGGCCGGGCCAAGGCTTCGCGTGGCAGGCAGGCTGACCTTGCCCTGCCCTGCCCTGCCCCCCCGCCCCTCCCCCCCTCCCCCCCTCCCCCCCCCCCCCCCCCCCCCGTTGGATCTCCCTCTCAACTATAGCAGCACCGCCGCCACCCGCCAACCCCCTGACCAGCCCCTGTCTAATCCAGCTAGCACGGGCAACCTTTGGAAACATCTGCTATTTTAATGACCAAAAACGATGTGCTTTAATCCCACAAACTTCCGACCGCGGAGAGTCATCGCAGTGTGCGTGTGTGTGTGTGTGTTTGTGCGTGCCTGTGTGTGCGCATGTGCGTGCCTGTGTGTGTGTGTGTGTGTGTATCTGCGTGCCTGTGAGTGTGTGTGTGTGCGTGCGTGCGTGCGTGCGTGTGTGCGTGCGTGTGTGTTAAAGTTCATGTTTGTGCACATGTGTGCACATGTGCCGTGGGTGTGCATTCGCGACTGCGCGTGCCCGCGTCCACGACCGCGCTACTTCTGTCCTCGCAGGACTTCCTGCGGGCGGTGGCGGTGGCGGTGGCGGCGGCGGGGGGAGCGAGCGGCCGCTCTCGTTCTCGCCGTGATATATATCTCTGGGCGCGGGGAGGAGGATGCGCGGCACACCCTGCTACCTCCGCACAGGAAGTGGGGGGACGCACAACTCCAGGGAGGCAGGGAGCGGATGTCTGTTCATCTAAATATGGATTTTCATGGGCATCCTACGATCTAAATGTAGACAGATGGAATGGCGTGCACGCACGCGCAGGCACGCGCACGCACGCGCATGCACTCACACACACACACACACACATACACGCGCATGCGCACACGCGTCTGTGTCGGTGACAGGCTGGGGATGTGGAGATTTAAAGCCCGCCTGTCTCTCTCCCGGTCTGTGCTTTCTATTGGTGGGATCTGGCTGTTGTATTTAAAGGGAAGCCGGCTGTGGCGTACAGCAGCCGCCGCCACAGCAGCAGCAGCAGCAGCAGCAGAAGCGTACAACACAGAGAAAGCAGATGGCCACCGCTCCCGGTCCTGCCAGTGGGGGGACGCCAGGAAGCAAGGCCCCCCCCCCCCCCCCCCCTCCCCCCCCTCCCCGCCCCCCCGTCTCACGTCGTTTGGCTCGTCCGTTTTCCCGCGGAAAGACAAGATATCGCCCCGGCCCCTC
>JAXIVH010000019.1:5241693-5246693 GCA_036785325.1 Urophycis tenuis | reverse complement strand
CACACAGCTGCGCCGTTCTCTGGAAAAATCTCCCACCATTTTTTTTTTTTTTATCACACACAATGGAGGGCTTAACTTGCTTGCATGACAGCGAGCGTGTTTATGATTTGCCCCCCCCCCCCCCCCCCCCCCCCCCTGAGTCTGAGAGAGACCGGCCACGTGCTTAACATGTCAGCGGTACACACAAGCGAGAGTGTCATCCCTTTTCAGGAATCGCCATTAACTTTGCTCAATGGCACTCAAACAGAGTGTGAAGAATGGAAGGTATTCAACATTGAGCCCCCCCACCCCACCCCACACACCCTTACGTGATGGATTGGCAATCAGCCCACTCACCTATCTCAGTCAGGCCGGCGAAAATATAAGTTTCACGGCTGTGGCTCCGAGGCACACTTAGCCTAATCTGCTGGTGTTACGTTGTCATACAAATTTATGGAAGGCAGGAAGCCTTTGTGCTTGGCCCGGCGCTTAACACTATGGTCTGCAAACAACACTATACCATTTGGGATCACGTATGGCTGTCCTCTGCCATGCCTCTCGTAGATCAGGGTGATTAAAATAAAAAATAAAGCGAGTCTTAATGGTCCTGTTCTTGGCACATCCGAGCCCCTGGGCCCAGTGTGAGTCTCTCCAAGTATCCATTCAAGGCACCCCCCCCCCCCCCCAACCCCCCCTCTGCCAACTTCTTCACAACCTCACCCAACCCCCCCAGTGTGTCCCCAAATGCACTCCCCACCTGAAGGGAACATAAAGGGGGCACGGAATGGTTTTTCACTATTTGTGGCTAACATACTCTGCAGCCTTTTGTGTTTTTTTTTTTGTGTTTTTTCCCCCCTCTTCCTCCCCTTAATGAGTCCCTGAAGGCGTGCGAGCCTGCGAGCGCTGTGTCGGGATGTTCCCGGCACGGGAAGACCCACGGCGGTGGCTTTCACAGAGTCTGGCGAAATCGTTACCGGGACGCCAACAGGCTAGCCGTCTCCGCGGCTTAAAATGCTAGCATGCTTTGGCTGTTTACTCATGGCGTGCCGCTGCAGACTTGACTTTACACTGTGCCGCAGTGTTCATATCCTGACGTCTAGACTTTGGTTTTTGTGTTCCAATGTTCCCCCTTTTGATGTCTGAATGAATCCAGGATAATAGTATTTATTTTTGATTACATCGCTAAGCCCCTGTGAACTCGCCTCCTTAATCTGTCCGATTCCATTTCACGGGGCCCGTTGAAGCCGTTGAGTTTTTTATCAATAACCCTCGGTGTTCAAGGTCATCGCTTATTGCGAGGGCTAATTAAAAAGCTATCATGTAGCGTGTGAAAGGATAATATAATCATACCAATTTTTTATATATATATACTATATAATATATATATATCTATTTCAAGCGCATACTCCCTACTAATCAGGCGATACTGCAATTCAATGGCTCTGGTGCTAATTTGTCTGCTAGCCCGCTGACCAACTGGCTCCATCCAGATCAGCGGATGTCAAGCTAACGCGCGCGCGGTCACCCGTCAGGCAGGATAAATTAAACGCTAGCAAGCGCTGTGGAAGTCCCCAGCGGCGGACAGCCCCCGCAGGACCAGCGCCGGCCCGGCCCAGCCCGGGGCCCGGTCCGTCTCACGGTTCTGGGTGGGCCGAGGGAAGGTGTAAGAGGTCCGCGGCTCCCCCGCCGTCTTCTTGGCAGCTGTTGGACCCGTGGAGAGCGTGAGCCCCCTGCATTGCTTCGGCCCGACAAGCCAGCGAGGGGCTGTCACTCACCGCTTGGTCCTGCTGGTGTAGCCGCCCGCCCCCCCCGTGACCGGCTCAAAGTCATGCTATGATGTTACACTGTGGTGTTATAACAGTATACTGTCACGCTGTAGTGTTATACGGTGTAATGTTACACCGCCAAGGCCAGGCTGGAGACAACCCCCCCCCCCCGCGCCTGGCCAAAAGTCACTGTGTGATGACGTCTAGTGTTTCCATCGCATCGCACGGTGACTTCCATGCAACCTTATGTTATATAGTCACAATGTACAGTATTATCAGTCCCCCGGGGCGGTTCCCTCGCTAATCCCCGAAGTGCAACGATAAAGTGTCGAAGTTCTCGGAGAGTCAAATCAATCGGTTGATAAAATGCGATTTCCATCATCATTTTCGCGTTTTGTTTATTATGTTCCCGTTCCGTGACACCAAATTCATGTCAGTAATGGAGTGTAAAACGGGTTAATGGTAATCCTACTGCTAAGTGTCACGATGAGATTCTGCTCGTAATGGGCTAAAGCTGGAGTCATTACCATAGCCATAACCACAGAGGGATGTCCCCCCCCTCCCTCACGACACGCAAGCTCCACAGAGCCCAGGCATCACCTGGCTGCCGGTGGACGCGCAAATTGCAAAAGATGAACCGTATCCCACAAGGATTTCTCCTAGAATTCCTAATACCTGTACACCAATAGACACACACACACACACACACACACACACACACACCACACACCTACAGGCAAGACCCTAACCACAGGACTGTTGAAGGCAGCACCCCCCACACACACAGACACACCAGACACACACACACACACACACACAAACACACGCACACACACACACACACACACACACACACACACACACACACACACACACACACACAAAACACAACACACACACACACACACACACACACACACACACACACACACACACACAGACACACACACACACACACACACACACACACACACAGACACACACACACAACACACACACACACACACCCTCTCTCCCAATTGACCGATACCGCGGCGCTCTGGAGCGCCAATCTTCATTCGCGGGATCTGTCTCTTTAGTTTCCTTTACACCCTATTCCGGGGGAAATGAATAGAGCCGGGGGTTTCTCCCCCACCCGCACCCCCACCCCCACCCCCACCTCCCCCTCGCCACCACCCCTCCCATGGCCGCCCTGTATTTTCTACTATTCTGAGGAGCAATTTCCTCTGCGGCTTAAGTGGCAGTTGTACCATGTCAGCTTACTTCACAGGGAATTGGCAAAGTGTGTGGGGAGGTGGAGGGGGGTGGTGGAGGGAGGCGTGTGGGTGGGAGGTTGCGGCGGCGGTGGTGGAGGCGGTGCTGGTTATTGAAGAGGGTGCAGCGGGCCGGAGGTGGGGGAGGCGGGGGGAGACGGTGGGCAGTAGAGCGGTCCTCTGGTCAAAATAAAAGCAGGGTTTTTTTTTTTCGGGGTGGTGGAGGTGGAGGTGGCGGGTGGCGGGCTTGCCCAGACATCCTGTCATCCATCTCTCAGTAAATGATACGTCTGCCTCTTACAGCAGTCCGAATGACCTTTGTTGTGTGGCCCTGTTAGTCACGGACTTGGGGGGGGCGGGGGGGGGGGGAGAGAAGCAGGGTACGCACGGGGCGCTGTCATTGTCTGGAGAGTGAGAGAGTGAAACAGAGAGAGAGAGGGAGAGAGAGCAGGAGAGAGGGGGGAAGAGAGAGAGAGAGAGAGAGAGGGAGAGAGAGCAGGAGAGAGGGGGGAAGAGAGAGAGAGAGAGAGAGCCAGCACAGGTGTCATCCTGACCTACTGCCTTCATCAGGGAGTCACCTCGACACCGCGCATCTCATTAGCCGGGCCCTCATTAGATCCAACCTTGGATATCAACGGCAGGAAAAGACATCACATTCACAAATAATATTGTGGTCAGGAAACAGAAGGAGAACGAAAAAAAAAGACACCCACTGCAAGCGAGAAGTTTATTACTCAACATTCCCACGCAGACACAAACTGTCGTTTTCTGCACGAGTTAAAAGTTTAGGGCTGAGAGGTAGATGAATATAGGGCACGGGAAGACCGCCAATGCACGAGGAAAAAAAATAGTGGAGAAATAAAACCAGGCTAGTGGAATTTAATGAGTTTTGCGTGTGTGTGCGTGCGCGTGAGTGCGTGTGCGTGTGTGTCAGCTGGGAGGTAGCCTGCCTCGCGCTACGCTAATTGCGCTCCGTAACGAACGGGGATCCCCCCGATGCATCCTGGGAAGGCGGGCGGGCGGCGGCGGCCCTCCTCCCCGACAGCCTCCGCGCGAGGAGAGGGAAAGGCTCGCTCGCCGAGACGCGCCGCGTTTATCCCACGCCAAAAAGACGAGTGATAGAAAAATCCCCCGGACCCCGCAAAAAAAAGTAGTCCGGGGGATGGGAGCCGAGCTGTCCCTGTAAGCTGCCCCCCCCCCCCCCCCCGACGTGTCTCACCGGACCCTCGGTGTTCAGGCTGGGAGCTGGGAGACGCGCTGGGGCCCGGCGCGTGGTTACAGACCGCCGCCGGAAGAAAATGAGTTTTCGCAGAGACGGGGGACTGGAGACGGGAGGAGGGACGGATGGTGGGAGGGAAGGAGGGGAGTGGGTGAAGGCAGGCGGGTGAGTGTGGGGGGGGGGGGGGGGGGGGGGGGGTGTAGCGTCAGCGACGGTGGAGATAATTAAATCAACCTCCATTGACTTCACGCTGTTGCGGCTCCTTAAATGAATAAACAAAGCAGAGACAAAGCCGTGAAGCAGGCGCACACGCACCCGCACGTACACCCCTGCGTACACACATGCACACTCGTCCGCACATGCTCGTGCTCATGTCTGCGCGCTCACGTTGGAATGCATACAATCGTGCGTGCGCGCCTACACTCGTGCATATGCCCGCGCACTCGTGCATAAACAACATGCAAACGCTCATGCATGAGTAAATTTTGCACGCTCACAAAGTGCCACAAGAAAGCAACACTGCCCCCTTTTGATAAGGAGGCCATGCTGCACTGAGCTGGGATTCCCTGGGGCCCGGAACTGAAGCCCACCCCCCCCCCCCCCCCCCACCCTCCAGCTTTCAGAGTGGCTGTGTGTGTGTGAATACGTGTGTGTGTGTGTGTGTGTGTGTGTGTGTGTGTGTCTGTTTGTGTGTGTGTGTGTGTGTGTGTGTGTGTGTGTGTGTCTGTTTGTGTGTGTGTGTGTGTGTGTGTGTGTGTGTGTGTGTGTGTGTGTGAGTGTGTG
>JAXIVH010000019.1:5226693-5229193 GCA_036785325.1 Urophycis tenuis | reverse complement strand
GTCCAACAGGGTTTTTTTTTCTCTGCGTTTTTGTGCTTTGCTTTGCAGTCATGCTAGAAGGCGGTAATTTAGCTCCGAGCAAAATGAGGTCAAGAGAACGAGAGAGAGGGAGAGAGAGAGAGAGAGGTGGGGGGGGGGGGGCAAGGGAGGCCACACCAGGAGTGAAGTCACAGGGAAATCAGTCTTTGTCTTAGACAACGACACACGTATGGATTCATAATCCATACGCGTCATGTCCACAGCCACCGCCGTCCCCTGAGCAATGGCTGTCTCCCGGTAAACGACGGCCGCGTCCCCTGGATATAGATCCGTCCTGGGAGGCCATGATACGGCCCGCTCATTCTTTATTTAGTCCATTTCCATCCCCGCCTGTCGTTTTTTTTTTTTTTTTTTTTTTTCCTGATTTGAAAAATCCGTGCATATGCTGCCATGTACAGTATTCACCCAGATATTGCCAGGTAGTGCAGTGTTGCCAAGTGAAGCATGCCTCGTGTGTATGTATGTATGCATGCGTGCATCTATCTATGCATGCGTGCATCTATCTATGCATGCGTGCATTCATGCATAGTGTGCGTGCACGTACGAACGTGCACCCGTACGTACGTATGTCTGTATGCATGCATGTATGCACTGTATCTCTGTATGCATGTACACCCGTACGTACGTATGTCTCAATGCATGCATGTATGCACTGTATCTCTATATGTATGTACACCTGTATGTACGTATGTCTGTATGCATGCATGCATGCACTGTATCTCTGTATGCATGTATGTACGTGTAGGGAAGCGTGAGGCACATTTCGTATGGGACGGGACACAAGCCAACCCGCCCACGCGTCTATCGTCACGGCGATTTGGACGCGGAGCGAGACGCGCTCAGCGGCGCGGTGTGTAACAGGGCCTGTAAAAGCGACAGAGAAAAGCGAATCCTGTCCGCCGATGCGGCTGTTTGCTTGTCGCCGGTGACAGCGGAGAGAAGGGAGTGTGCCAGGGGTCAGGAGAGGAGACGTGTCTCGTTTGCGCTCTTGTCTTCAGCTCTACATCTTCTTTACTCCTTCCCTTCCTGTGTGTGTGCGTGTGTGTGTGTGTGTGTGCGTGTGTGTGTGTGTGCCTGTGTGTGTGTTTGTGTGCGTGCGTGTTTGTGTGTGTGTGCGTTTGTGTGTGTATGTGCGTGTGTGTGTGTGTGTGTGTGCCTGTGTGCGTGTTTGTGCGTGTGTGTGTGTGTGTGTGTGTGCGTGCATGTTTGTGTGTGTGTGCGTGTGCGTTGCCTGCGTGCGTGTGTGTGCGTGTGTTGCCTCACAGCCAAGCCCGTCGTAGCGAGACATTGGCAAGCGAGCGCACCGCTTCTGAAGCCAAACTAGAGAAGAAGAGAGGGGTGGTGGTGGTGGGGGGGGGGGGAAAGTTGTTTGACTTAGTAAATACTTTACGCTTATAGCGCAGCAAGTTCCTCATCTGCAGCGGGAGCCAGAGGGCCCCGATTCTCCGTTGTGACCGGCCAGTAATTAGGTCCCTGGAGGCCGGGTGGTTACTTAACTACACAATAGGTCAGAGCCCGCGTACCTGGCGGGCAAGCATGAGGAGAGAGAGGTAGAGAGGTAGGGAGAGAGAGGTAGAGAGGTAGTGAGAGAGAGGGAGAGAGAGAGAGAGAGTTTACCAATAAGAATAGGGTGGGATACTGTACAGGAGTGTGTAGGGGCGGCAAGGTGGCCCCGGTAGAGCCAATTACACCATCTCCTGAGCCCTGGGATAACACAGAGAGGGGGAGGGAGGGGGGGAGGGAGGGAGGGAGTGGGAGAGAGAGAGAGAGAAGGAGGGGGAAGAGATGGAGAGGGAGCAGAGAGAGATTCCCCCAAGAAAAACACGAAGGAGGTGAGCGACGAGGAAGGAACAAGGGGAGGGGTGGGGGGGGGGGGGGGGGGGAGGAGAAAACCGAGAGGTTTATTCGAGAGTAACACAGGGGAGTGTACAGGATAAGTGGAGTATGAAATGGGGGTGGGTGGGGATGGTGGTTTGGGAAACATGAAAGTGAGGAAAGAAAAATGCTCGCCAGAGAGAGGAGGACGATATGGAGGCCAGTGCTGGGGAGAAAACAAGAGAGATGGAAGACAAAATGGATCGGGAGCAGAGCGGGACAAGGAGATCGAAGACGGAGATCCCATGAAAGGCAGGCTGAGGGAGAGAGAGAGGGAGACAGAGGGGGGAGAGGGAGGGAGGAGAGAGAGAGAGAGAGGGAGGGGGGAAAGAGGGGGGAGAGGGAGAGAGAGAGGGGGGGAAAGAGAGAGAGAGGGAGGGAGAAAGAGGGGGGGCAGAGAGAGAGGGGGGAGAGGGAGGGGAGAGAGAGAGATAGCGGGGGAGAAAGAGGGAGAGAGAGAGAGAGAGAGCGGGGGGAGAAAGAGGGAGAGAGAGAGGAGAGAGAAAGAGGGAGGGAGAGAGGGGAGGGAGAGGGGAGGGAGAGAGAGAGATAGCGGGGGGAGAAAGAGGGAGAGAGAGAGAGAGAC
>JAXIVH010000019.1:5200319-5226493 GCA_036785325.1 Urophycis tenuis | reverse complement strand
ACGTAGCCTGGAGGGAAGTTGTTGAATGAAGGGTTAATTACTCCACCTCGTTTAGCCCCACGAAATACGGCCAGATCAACTGTCAATCGTTTCTCGTAAGTTAAATGTGGGCATACTGGGATTGTTTTCAGACTACTTGAACAACGTGAATAGGTAAGGCTACTTATCAAACGTGTTATTCACCACTTACATGATGTTTTTTTACTTTAAAAACATATTCTTGATTATCAGTTTTGTGAAATGGAAAAACTCAAAAAGAAAGAAATGTCCTTGAATCTGTTTTGTTTTTTTTGGGCCACTTCAATGTTGTACATGAAAATGCAACTACTCAACCTAGAATTGTACAGTTTAAATACTTTGAAGCCCTATTGAAGCCAATAGTGAAATGTAATATCTTTTTGCAAGAATAAATTGTATACATGAATGTAAACATCTTTTGGGCCACGGAAGAGCATAGATATTAGTTAGTACACTAGTTAGTTAGTTAGTACACTAGTACACTACATAGTACACTAGGCCTGAATATGTTTTGTAGTTTTTAAAGGTTTGCATTTATAACCCTGGACCACTGGACTGTAAAGGGATTGCAAATACACTTTTGTTTCCCTGTCTTGGTGTTTCAACCATGCCGAGGTGTGCGTTTGAATCTTGTGCAATTAAACAAGTGGAAATTACAGTTGGGCGAAGGGTTATGCCCGCATTGTTTCAAAGAACAATGCGGGTACTAGCTCTCCTCGGGTGAATATCCATCATCTATAAAAAGTGATGTCACAATGTTAATTAATCTGCTCGCACATTCTTGTTCCCCCTTTCACTGATGTACCATTCCACTTCCCCCTAAAGGTCTTTCTTTCACAGCACCTTATCTCTGATCCTCCGGTCCGCACACATTTGTTCATTCCTCCATATTTGTCTGAGTCAAGTTAAACAACAACTTTAATTTGATAGCACATTAACATCTGCGTAGCCAGGGAGGGGCTCATCATCTTAATCGCTTTGTTAATCGCCAGCCGCACATTTGTGCACAGGGGCGAGGAAGCTGGCTTTGACTCGACGGAGGAGTCGGGGTCCCGGGCTAACGCCAAAACTACAGTCGGGACCATCATGGTGAGGCGGAGGAGACCATAAGGACCGGGGATTTATGCGTGCTTAAAGTATCCCCTGTGGAAGAATAAAACACAATTCTCACAGAGAGAAGGAGGCGGGTGGTGGTGGGGGGGGGGGGGGGGGGGGGGGGGGGGGGCGCGACTGAATAAGAGAAGGAAGCGAAGAGCCCTCTATTGTCTCCGAGCTGTGGATGATGCAGCAGCCGTGGGTGGGTGGGTCGGTGGGTGGGTGGGGGGGGAGGAGGAGGAAGATGATGACGACGAATAAGCTTGTGGTGGTACACCAGAATGTATAATTACTCTGACCCGGCAGTGCATTCCCAGACCCCCCCCCCGGCAGGGCACTACACAACCGGCTGGGAAGTTCCTCCGCACTGAGAGTCGGATGCTTCAGGGGTCAACACGAACCTCTGCTATGACGCAACACGCCGCCGCCGCCGCCCCAGGCGATTGGCGAGTTTTTTCAGAGCCCCGAGTCTGGGTTTGGGGGCGCGGCCTGTCCTCATGGCTGCAACACCCCAAGTGCTCCCGGTCACATTTTTTTTGCCGACGTTTGCTAGCACCCCGCTAGCTCACCGGGTAGAGCGCGTGCCGTCAAGCCTCAGTCCTTGTGACAGCGGCCAGGGTTCGATTCCAGCCCCGCGGACATTTGCTGCATGTCTTCTCTCCGTCTCTCTCTCTCTCTCTCTCGCTCTCGCTCGCTCTTTCTCGCTCTTTCTCTCTCTCTCTCTTCTCTCTCTCTCTCTCTCTCTCTCTCTCTCTCTCTCTCTCTCTTCTCTCTCTCCCCCCCCTCTCTCTGCCATACTGTCCTGTCATCTCCACTGTGTCCATCAAATAAAAACAAAGCATTGAAACATGCCTCAAAAGAAGCCTTTTAAAAAAAACGAAATGTGAACATTTGACAAACATTTGAACAACCAACATTTGAGCCAATGATCCATGGAGCCCTTGTGTCTCTCTCTGCGCTCTCCTCGGCGAAGCCGCTCCACTCCCCCAGCCCGCGCTAACGACGTTGCCCGGGCGAAGCTGTTCGACAGACTACTTAATTGTCCACATCTGTGTTTTTCTAATGTCCTGTTTTCATGGACTCATTTCTCTGGCAATCATCTCAAAATGGCAACGGATCTTTATCTCCGCGCTCCGCACGCCCTCACAGCAGGCCGGCGCTCCCCTGAAGACGGCAGAGCCGCAGAGGATTATGGGTAGCTGGCCTTCGTTTTGCCCTGACTGAAGCGTCACAGCAGGGAGCTGAGGCGGGTGGTGGTGGTGGAATAATCTCTCTGTGTGTGTAAAGCCCAGAAATGCAGTTTCTACAGAGGATTGCGATCGGGTCCTTCTGCTAACTTGTAGCCTCAGAAGATGAGTCTCTGAACAGTTGTTGAGCAGGCTGTCTCCGGCTGCGGGGCGTGCGCGGGGGGGGGCACATGAAGCTAACCAGCAGGGGGATGAGACAATGGAGTACATGGTGCATGCATGCTAATGGCCTTCGCTAACACGTCGCGCCGGTGGGTGTTAAGCTAGCTGTAAAGCTAGTGTGTGCATTGTGTGCGCAGCGCGAGTCCGGATCGAAGCCGACGCACACGAGGGTGCCGTTTCTTTGTAGGGCAATTTAAACAGAGATATCAGCCTCAAATGAGGGCGGCCGATATGCGTTGTTGTGGCTTGTGCTTGTTAGGTGTTTGGGAACAAAATGTAGTTTGTAAGAATCACGGCGGTCGTCGTCCATGATTCTGAATCGATTCACAACTTTTTTAAAAATCAATATTCATTTTTTTTGTTTTTTCTTTGGTTTAGGTTTGCCTTTATTGCAATCAGTTATGGGAACGTTTTCAAATATAAAAAAAACAACTTCATTGTCTACACACTTAACTCTGCTTTCCACTGTAGTGGCGTCCTTGATGAAGGTTTTGCATGGTCGAATGTGATTTGTCAGGCCAGACCCTCCAGCAACTGATCTTCAAATCCTATAAGATATATTTCTATGTATATGTACTGTATATACGGCTTCATGGTGCATAATTTGTTGTAACTGTTGCGTGGTTGAAATGCTTGACGTTAATCAATTATCTTATCAGGGTTTCCTTCTCAAGGCTTGTCTATCGGCGAGGTGCAGGGCCTTCACCCCAATGACCCCCCCCCCCATAACAAATTATCTGGTCTCTGGAGATGGTGGGCTCCATCCATTCTGACTGATTTACCCACGGTATTCACGTCTGATCCTGGCAAGACCCGCGTTGATAAAGAGGCCGTGGAAGCGTCTGACAGGTGAACAGCTTTAAAGACACGTGAATGATGCGGTTCAGCCTGCAGAACAAATTTCGGCGCCGCTCAATTGAGCAGAACAGTGAAAAGGCACTACAGAGCACTATCTGAGTAAATCTCGTGCACCAGCTTGAGTGGTATGAAATGTCAGTTGCTGGCTCATCTGACGGCTCTTTAATGCTTTGGAAAATTATGCCAAACTCCAGAAGTTTTTCTTGATGTTTTGGTGTATACTTCTCGACTAACGGTCTAGAACGTGCTCTGCTTGGAAAAGAAAATGATTGGATAGTGCGACTTGCCATTACCACAAAGTGGTTATCAGACAAATAATAACCACATTTATTGAAAGCAAAACAGAACACAGCAAATTGCACCAAATAGCTAATTCCACCCCCGCAAAAATATCCCATTATTTATTATACAATGGGACTTAGAAGTAAGTTCGATCTATAAGTCAAGCAATGCCGTGGTATTGTCATTTGTCACTCATTCAGCACCCCCGTCAACCCCAGTGGAACGTCCCGCTGTTACACATCCAGTTTTCCCCACACAGTGGTTCGACTGTTGACCGAAATGCACGTCTTTTCCATTGAATGCTCGAATCGTCGAAGGTTCGAGGTCAACTCCGACCGCTGTCCTGTCACAGTGTGCCGCACCACCTCTCACAGCGCACAGCGCTACGCAGTGCCGGGTCCGAAAATGATGTACTGATTCGAGGATCAATTTTGGATCCGTTAATAGTTTCTACATCCAAATCGGTTTGGCCGAGTCACACACCTGGCGTGAATCGTATGGGATATACTCCAGTGTTTTCCAGCTGTGGCGCAGTGCCACCACTTGATAACTAGCGCCACTGCAATCAGTGGGTTCCCCACCAATGCCATTTGTTTTACTTAAAGCATAGAACAGAGGTGCCCCCCTACTGCACCCATACTCAATTGCTATTGTCATAGGAGAAATATTCTGGAAAAAATACTGACCACAAAATGTGATTTTTTTTTTTTTTTTGACCGCTCCAGCCTTGTCACAGTCAGCACTGTACATGTTGTAGGATATGGCCGAGGCAACATCCTATTTGCGTTCCTCCAGTCTTTTTTATTGCATCCTCAGTGGTTCACTATTTCTCAGCAGCAGTCGGTGCTCCAATCCAAAGCCTCCCTGCAGTGCTTGTTTTTTTTTTGTTTTTTTTGCAGTTGTATCGCAATGGTTTCATTTTGGATGCCAACTTCCTCAGAAAGAGTGAAAGCCTACTTTTAGCTATCAAAGCCAACCACAAAAAAAAAACCCTGTCTCCAAAATGTGAATGTATTAAAAGAATGCTCGGAATGCACACGAGACACACCTACTTATCATAATCCCCCCCCCCCCCCAACCCCCCTCATCCACGAATCTGACATGCTTTAAGCTTATTCCCATATGTAAATTGTTGACACGTTTTAGTTGTTCGCCCTGAAGACTTTCCCGCCGTGTGTTACTAGTGACGGGCCCGGGCAGGCCCGGACCGCAGGCCCGGCCGCCAGATGGCGCCGGGTGGCGGGTGAGTGTCTGTGGCCCCCTGGCCGCCCTCGCCATGTTCCCACGCCGCGGTGACCGCTTGGCTCTTGGCTGTCTGATTTTGGTTGTTGTTGTTGTTTGGGCTGATTCGGCGCGTCGACACACCGAAGGGCATTGCTTCGGTTCCAAAGCCGTCTGTGAGCGAGAGTGTGGAAGCGGTGAGGCAAACGCTGCTTTGTCTCACGTTTGTGTGTACGCATCTGCAGTTCCAGGTCTTTCCAATGCCCCCCCCCCCCCCCCCCCGTTTTTTTTTAAAAGACGAATGACAACGGCGACCAGTTAGTTAGTCGGGCTTAAACCGAGTCCTTTGCCGTCGGTTTAGCGGTTTAGCAATTTCCGCGCGCTCGCGTTTCTGTCATCCCCGCGTGTATGTCGCGTTGAATATGACGTCACTGCAGTTTCACGCGTCGGGGCCTGTAACCACCGTGACATTCAAGGGGTCGCTATCTGCCGGGCACGATGTGCAGTGGAAGTGGAAGCGCCTGGTACCAGAAGGCCAGTAGAGGAGGGGTCCACTGGAGTCTAGACCGTGTGGTGGAACAGAGCCGTTGGACTCGGCGGTCTGACATTGTACACCTGATCCGTCTCAATCTGCAAGGGCTGATGGGATCAATTTTTTTTTTTTCCCCCTATTTTTCGAACCTGTTTACAAGGAAAAGTTTCTTGCAATATACCGTTGTTAATTTTCTTTTTAACTGCTAATTTGGAATATGTAGCCACCGTGTGCTGATGGTAATCTGTCTGTTAACCACGTTTTAAAAAACTCATTATACATTTTACGGCAATCGATAAATCATTGCCCCCCTCTAACCCTAAGTAATTTAATACCGTTGGTAGTTTCTGTAATAAAGCACATATGCTGCTTGTCTTGAGCGGTTGTATGTTTCCTGTGCACTATTTTAAGGGTCTGGTTAACTGTGAAGGTCTTTTCTAATGGCTTTCTTAAAGCCCCTATGTACATTAAATGAAATGGTTAAAGGTAGTTAATACAATTAATGTGGTGGTTATTATGAATCCACCATAGTTTGAATTGAATGTAAATCTTGAAGGAAATATGGACCATAAATTAATAAACACCTTGAAAAATGGCTGAGTAGGCTCTGGACAGACTGGGCATGGTCATAATCTAGTAATGAACACCCTTGATCTGTTCCTGCTGTAACCAGCACTTGGCAATGAACTCTATGTGGAGTCTGCGTTGAGTTTTCCGACCCAGCTTCTGTTTTTCAAACTAAGATGACATCAAGGTATCCAAGGCCTATTGGCAGGGACCTCACAGTATGATAAGTGGTCACCTGGCACAATGGTGTCCCTTTCCTGCCATTTCCAGTCATTTATAAGTACACTGTAACTGGCAATGGGGCTGAGTGTAACACCCCACCCAAGGTAAGCTTGGCTGTTTGGTCTTCAATGATGAGAACTACAGACAACAATGCTCATGGACACTGAATTCATCATGTTTGTTGTCTGGATTTTAACCACATGAATTTCTCAATCGATGTCCTTGATGTCCCCTTACTGTCCTCGGTCATTTATTGAAAAGTAAAGCCCAAATAAGCCACTAGCTGTTCGCCTGTGAGTCTTGTATTGCTCCTCATTATAGTCTAGAAGAACTAATCTGACTATACCATTAAGATAATGCTAATAGCCTACTGGGTTAATCTAATATATGTCCCCGGAGCAAGAACAAAGTACTTACTAGGACCAGAAGACATTTTTATATATTTCTCCGTCTCTGTCCAAACCATCAAAATTACACATTTGTGCCAACTAATGTGCCTGCTAGTACTGTGATATTCCTCTGGCAGTCCACCAGCACATTTTCCCCCTCACTAAATACTCCCAAAACATTACAACCACATGTTTGTTTCCTCGCCGCTCCGTGGGGAGAAGGCTCATATCCTGGGAGGCTTTATTGCCCGCGGTGTGTTCCTTTTGTGAATAATTCAGTAGGACAAAAGAAAAGTCAGCCATGGAGCTTCTAAAGAGCTTTGCTTGTAATGCCGTAAAGGGCCTGAGGCAGATCTCCTAGATGGACTTTTTCCGCGCATTCCTCGGAAGACCACCTAGCTCCGGTCTCGTCTCTCTAGGTTTGTTTGCCCAAAATCGTATCCTCGCGCCGATGTTTCTGAGGCGACACCCTGCCCCGGCTCTCCCTCCGCACGTGACTTCGCTTCATTTGAGGAGACTGCCAAAAAAACTGCAAAAAAAAACAAAAACAAAAAAAAGCCAGATGGGGATGGCTCTTTATTTGCACAGGTGCCCAAGTTGGTAATTACCGGTGGATTCGTCCTCCTTGGGTTGATGTTGCCAGATTGTCTTCAAGTGATGGAGATCTTTGGCTCATATCTGTGAACTCTGTTTTTTCAGGGGGGGGGGGTATTATTCCACTCTGCCACCGAGGCCGGCAGAGGCATCGCGCCGGCGCCGCTGAACTATTGCGCGTTGTGAGCCTCTCCGTCTCCCTTCCCCGCCACAGCATGTAATTACTAATCAATACCGAGCTAGCTAGGGCTCATTTAGTCTGTCGTATGCTGTGGCCGTCGCCCTGCTGCTAGACACGCCGCGCACAGTAACTCAGTGGGGTTTTGTCATTGATGCATCCGGCGGGCCTCAGCCTCCGGTCGGTCTGCAAATGCTAATAAACTGGACCCACGGTGTGTCATGTCACTCTCGTCTCGGAGCGGTTCTCCATTAGGTTGAGTCATTCTCGGGCCGTTAACAAAGGCGACGCGACCGCATCCTTCGAAACTTGGGAGTTTATTTCCCCTTTGTTTTTGAATAATGCATTCGTTCTCCGTCTTGATTACTCCCATCTTGATTACTCCATCTTGACTCGGATGCCTCACCCTGTTCTACCAATATGCATCTTTCATTGATATCGTCTCGTCATGTTGATGAGGAGGTAAATCAATGGGAAGAGAGGTAATTGGGTCATAAAAAAACAATGTTGTCCAGCACATGTGATGAAAGTGGCAAATATCAGTGGATATGTAGGGAACGCGACAATGGTGCAACATGCATTTAAAAGACTTCAAGGAATGGCAAACATGGTAGATACAAAATTAAGACGAGGATATGAACATTTGTAATCCATATCATTTTTTTCTTTGGTGTCTTTCCATGGGTCACTCTTTGTCCAATAATGGGACGGTCCGGAGTGCCTCATTCAGCTCAAACCAAAGTTGACAACAATGATGAGATATCATTTACACTCCTCTAAATAGCTTTTATCGACTTATCAACAACTAAAATCTAAATAGTCTCCTGTGGTGCTTTGTGTATACCGTTGTTGCGTTGTCAAGCCAACATCAAGCGTTGATGCTTTGCTTGGAGTAGCGCAGACCGGTGGGGAGATAAGGACTTGGTCAGACGAGAAGGTCGGCGCGGTGCTCTCTGTTGTCCGCCATCAAAGAATAGTGTGAGACGCTCAGGTCCATTGTTTTATGACAGCACACCTAGTGGTGGACACCTGCACATCCTTGGAATGCTGTGGTATATCATACAACAACATATACCAAGTACACGTGTGTATTAGGGTTGGGCGGTATCCAAATTTTGATACCGTTAAACCTTCTCCACATTTTACCGGGGTATACGGTATTACCGTGACTAATTAAAAATCACTTAGTAGGGCTCAGACGGAGTCGCGAAAATGTCGGCTTGCGCTTATACCGGTCAGAAACAGAATAGGAAGCATTACATGCGCCTCAGAATATTGAAAAAATAACAACAAAACATGTACAACATTAACAACTTTTAAGTGCAAATGCAAATGCAGCAGTCAAACGCCTTTCGGGCAGCTATTTGGGCTTAACAAGATCAAGCCCCTATCAAAATGAATGGGGAGATATCTATAACTCCAGATTGGCGGGTCGTACTGACTTAAAAAGTATATTGTGCAAATCCTTGTTTAAATCTGAATTGAACGATGTCAAAAACTGTCCGTAGATTGCTCAAATAAAGCTAAAAAATACATTATTTACTGTAACACGGCAATTTCTCAGTATGCCTGCGCAAACATTCGCGGCATGGCTATCACCATAGTGACGGAGATAGTAAACAAAAGGCTAACCGTCAGTCATACAGCGTTCAACAATGCGATTGGCTATTTTTACTGCAAGGCAGGACTTCCAGTTTCTCAACTCCGCCATCTTTGCGTTACGAACGGCCGCAATACATCTCTATGGGAGGACTTTTTAAGTGATGTGTCTCCACCTATATAACCCTACGCTCACACTGACGAGCGACCAAGCGTTTTTGTGCTCGGCGATTTTCGCCTGGTGGGCGTTCCGGGGGAGTGTCTGTAGCGATAGTATTGAAACCGGTGTCAGATCGAAAACAATTTATAATATTCAGCCATTGATAATATCCAGCCATACTCATGACGTTTTCTGGTTTAACAACATTTATTTCTCGATAGATTTCGAAGCACATACCAGGGTACAGTCACATTCGTTAGATATATCCATAATCCTATCTCTCGCCGACGTGGTCCACCATGTTGGATTATGTTCTAGTTGCGCGGCCGCCACGCCTCCTTCGCTCGGATTGGCTTTCGCAAAAAAACGCTGTGTTTTTTCGCTCATCATTTGCATAGAATAGGACTAGTTTCTATTTTTTGCCCCGCCCTCCTCGCGTTTTGCAGCCCACACGCTTGCTTTGTCACCCGTCGCTCACTGCCATTGGAAATGAATGGAAACGCGTCGCCAAGCCTCTGCAAAAAAACGCCAGTGTGAGCGTTGTCTCTGGCCTATATGCGCAGCAGATTTTTTTAATGATGGTAATGAAACTGATACCGTTGCTATTTTTTGATACCGCGGGATACCTTATTACCGTATTACCGCCCAACCCTAGTGTGTATATGTGAACAAGTCGAAGAACACATTATCCCAAAAATCCCGTGGCATATAGCCAAACATGGCGACATGTAGATACATGTGTATGCATATAACTTTGTTGAAACGTGGCGTTATTTATTATTACGAATGATAATTGAACATTAAACCCTAACTCAAAGCAATCAGCCTAAAACTTTCCATTGCGTGTTATAATAACTCAAATGGACTAGCTTTTCAGCACCTTAATACAGCAGAGTCATGCTTCAGGCCGCCTCTGCCCCTGATAGTATGTGCTTTGGAAAAAAGAGGAAAAAAAAACACTTGCTAAAAGTGAAAGGCCCTGATTATTTATTAATTCAGGCCTTGGAATGCCTCTGCAACGTTGCCTCAGAATGCAGTTCAGTGGAGAATTACAGCTTCCTCCACTTCCTACCCCATCTCCTCAGCACTGCGATTAACTCAAGAATACACGCAATGCAATCTACTCTGCAAGAGCAGAGGCATCTCAGTGGCCCTGGCGATGGGAGCCATTTGAAATGCCTCGGTTTGTGTGTTGTTTTGTTGCACTGACAAGCCATATCAGGGGATAGGTGAAGCCTGCGTTTGGACACCCAACACACGGCTTGTAACACACTTGTGTTGAAGGGCTGGCCCCGAATATGACATTTCAGGCTTTTGATAATCGTCAGGTTTTCCAAACAGGGAGTTGAATATTTTTTTCAATTTTTTTTCAAAAAGTAAATTCTTAGTGTGTATCTTACCCTGCCTGAGTTGGAGCAGGCGGAAACCACTGCTGCCGAATTTGCTATCAACTGATCGTTTTTTTCTTTACTTGCGTAGGATTGCGGCATGGACACCAGTGGCTTTCCGATCCACTAATTCGGTTTGAGTCCGAATTAACAGCCCCTTATTATTAGTAGGCAGGTTGTTTTGGTAGCTTTTGGTAGCTTTTGGTTCACAAATATACATAGGCATAACAAATTATATTTTAGGGTTGTTGTTTTTTTTCCTCAATAAAAAAACCCAGACGCTTTTGAATACTGAATTTGGATTCAAATACCGACCTTATGAACAAATAGCCTACCTGAATATTCAGACTTGGCACTAACACACGCTGACTTCAAAATCGCAGTGAATACTTTCGTGGTGGTACCCACATTTTATTTTTTACTTCCTTCTTTCCTTCCTCTATTTCCCACTGCGCCGCTCGTTTCCCCACGTTAATCCCCGTCGACGCGCCGGTGACAAACTCTCCTCGGTGAACCGCGGCCGCGTTGCTCTCGGGTCAGTCAGCTGCGGAGCCCCTTCGCCACGACGAGGGGCGCCGGAATCGCACTCGACACACACACCCGCTTTCGCCAGCGCCTTTTATCTCCCTGCACTCGTGTCGCGGTGGGCAAACACACCACGCCGGTCCGCCTCCCAGACTGTGAAATGACCACCCGTTGCAAAACCCGGGGGGCTAAAAAAAAAACGAAAACCCATGTTAATAGAGTTCCACTGCCCCCGTGCCCTCCTTCTGGCATCTCTAGCAACGGTCTGAAGAGAGGTTAATAACCTACTGTTCTCCCTCTCGCCGCCCCCCGCCCCCCCCCCCCCCCCCCCAAACAGTGAGCGTGATTTGTTTAAGGTTCTGCTGCGTGGCGGTGGCATGCGTCCCTCCCTCTCCCCCCCCCCCCCCGGCTCCTCTCGTGATGGCCTACAGAGGGGACGCTCTCCCAGTCGGCCGGCAGCTCTAAATGTCTTTTCGAGTTTGATGTATTTTTCTTCGCTGAATTGGGCCTCTGCTGCCGGCGCTGCTGCGCTCCCCGCATGCACAATCAGCGGCGGGCTTTTGTTGGATATAAATAATAGGATCACAGTAATTGCAATTCAACAAAGAACGAGTGACTCTGGTGAGCGCAGCTCAAATTGGCCTATTGTTAAAAACTAATCAAAGTGCATTGTTGGCACTGTTTGGACAAATCCATATGAGATATTTGGGATTTCTTGCGTTGGAAAGGCTTCGGGGTATAAGGGACACATTTTAAGTTTGCTTTCCTTTATTAGACCTGATGAGGTGGATACGGGATTATGTGAGCCGCCTTCCCCGCAGAAAGGGTTTTTCTTGCTGTTAAAAAAAAAAAAAACATTTTGGCCTTCATTTGATAGAAATAGTATTGCTTGGGGTGTATTAAGACATGGTGTCCAATTTTGGGTTCTGGCCGTCTTGCACTGCTCCAGTGTTGTTTGGCCAAAGTGCGCCCAGCGGTCAGGCCTGAATGTCCTAGCTGCCGCAGTACACGCCTCCCCGGGCCGTAGGTCCTTGGCTTGGTCCACACCGCGCTTCTGCAGCCAACTCTTTGAAGGTCTTTCTCGGTTGTCTTGTGTGGGGTTGCTGCAGAACTCCCCAACAGCAATCTCTCTACTGGTCGACCGCTCTGAGCTTCTTCCTTCTTAATTATATACCAAAGCCAACAGCTTTTGCTACAGTGCTGGCTCACAGTCTGATCCTGTTTTTATTGAAAAAAAAAGCCCTAAGTGTCCCTTCATTTGATCAATGCCATGTGATGTTTCATCTCGTAAGATTCACATTGAAAGGTTCCGTTGAGAAATGAACCAAAATCTGTTCCAAAATCACCGTTCGTTCATTTATCATGCAGGGACGCTCACCGTGTACCTGTAATCTTTTATTTAATATGATTTTTCTTCATCACGTGTTGCTTCCACATTAACATATTTTTTTTGTGTCATGTTGTCGCATGCCATCTGCCAGAACAGTTTGTTTGTTTTACTTTATTTTCTTGGGTAAGACCCTTGCGTGGGGGGAGGGGGTGTAAGTGAGTGTTTCTCCCATTCCAGCCAGCATCCTGTTTTTTCTATGTCGACAAAAGCATAAATTAAGTTAAAACAAGACAATTTCACAGGAACGGACAATGACTGCAATGTGACATTGTCTTGTTTTTGTATGTCGATGAACGTGTAAATAAAGTTAAAAAACAACAACAACAACATGCATATTTGGGTGTCAAATGCACTTGCAGTTTCCTCCTTTAAATGGATGACCGGGAATTATAGAGCTGGTTGCCTGTTTGGCTTTACTCTCTATAGTGCTGGACCAAAAAGAATACACAGCGCTGACACATAAACCAATCTTGTATTGTTTCTGCTTTTTTTTTTACCTTCTTATTTTGCTGCCTTCTATGTCAATGTCAGTAAACGCCTACGCGCCGCAAGTTTTTATCACAAAGCGCTCAACTTTAAAATGGAAAGAATGAGAGAAGAATGTGACTTGTTGAATTTTTTTTTTTTTTTTTTTTTTTTTTTTTTTTTTTTACAGCCCAAATTGTATGTGCTATTCTTTATCGTCTTGTCTGTCAGAATTTGAGCCTGTGTTGAACAAATAAACGGCGTTGACGCATCGCGTCCCATCTCCCCCGGGGCAAGCGCCAGGTTGGGCTGATATGCCGCCATGCACCACAGCGTTCCTTTTTGTTGTTCACTGGGGATTGTAGGCTGCTGCTCTTTCTTTCTTGTCTTTTCTTTTCTTTTTTCCCCCCCCCCCACCAAGGTAACAGGGCCGCTATGTCTTTCACTATAATGTATTTTTTTTACGTTGCAGATGCCGCCTCATAGCTTGTCATCTCCCGTTGCAGTATTTGAATAGGTGCTCACAGGGCTCTTTGCTTATTGGCAGAGTCACAGCGCTGTCCCACCTAGCAAGCCGGCGCCATCTGCTCGTGTTTCCTCAACACCGCCAGCTGGCCGCCTTGAAAAGTTCTGAAAATGCAACTTGGAATTACAGAGCCTAATGTATGGAAATTAATGATCTTTAGTTTTAATCTGACGGCTAATGCCTCATGGCATTTCAGATGAGCGGCATTTGCCGGTTGCCGTTTTATCTCCGTAGACGAGCTGTGTGCTCGATCATTTTCTCAAGTCCCTCCGCTCTCTCTCTCTCTCTCTCTCTCTCTCTCTGCAACTGTTTACACACTGAAATTACTGTTATTATTTATTTATCGCCTGTTGGGCAATGCCGGAAATGGATGGCTTGGCGGTATCATTAGCCGCACTTTGCATTCATCGCCCTACTGATCTCGTTCGTGTTTTAGATGTTAGAGCTCCGACTCGTTCACCATCTCCCCGCATCAGCCACACGAAGCAGAACCCAATGTCTCCGGTAGTGAGCAAATAATTACGGGCCATATTTAACGCCAGACTTGACTAATTTGCTCTAGCATCTGCATGTTATTGCTGTTGGTGAATACCATTACAGAACACATTAACCTTGTTGGGTCGTTAAACCCCTCAATTTAGCCCTGATGTGTCGGGGATTCCTCAGCATCGGCTTGATGCTGCTTGGCCAGAATAATTTATCTTTTCTGCTCTTGAATGGGTTTTTTTTTAGGGTTTTTTTTATAAAAACATATAAAACACAATTTTGCTGCCTGCCGGATCAGTCAGTGCCACCGAGTCCCAGCAGCACCGTGTTGTGGTTTGTGGTTTCAAAGCTTATAAGGGTTTTTTGGTTTGTTTGTGTGTTTGTTTGTCAGAGCAATTTCAGCGCTGTGTTTTTCATTTTTGAAATGTTTGAACCCTCCCAAAGATCCCGCGGGTCCTTCTGTGATCAGTACTTTGTAATAACACCACTTGGAGATAATAGAACTGCAACAGCCTGTCCGGAGCCGAGCTAACGAGCCGTACGGCAGCGTAGCGCTAAGACACCAAGCTAATGTTGTCGGGTAGTTATTTGTCGGGCCAAAGGAGGCTCCCCGAGAAAGAAACACTTGGCCGAGGAATACTTTGTCATCGGGTTATGGATTTTGCTCCACTGTAACAACTAAATGCATTTCGTTCTGTTCATTAGGACGTCATCCAGCATGACCATAGCTGACGTATTGCTCTGATGATCTGATGATCTGTGTGGTCAGCCATCCTTGACCGAATGAGAGGGCTGGTTCACTGGAAGCCTCCGCTTCAAATGATGTTGTGTTCGACCAAAAGCCTCTCAGAATGCATTGGTTTTTAGGCTAGATGTAGCCTCTTAAGTATAACGCTAATCTGCATATTCCATTTTTCCAATGTAGTATTGGTGCCCAATTCAGTCGCCTTTTGAGTAAGGACGCCATCATGCCCTTGAGATGGTGCTTTTCCTCACACAACGCTACGATATCATGCATGTTTAAAGGCACCCTTGCCAGATGCGAGACGGCGCGAGTATTCGCTTTTCATGACTGACTTTATTTCTGAGGCAGCTGCTTGGTAATAGCCTTCCAGGTCCATTAATGCACCATGACTTGCATTTAATCCATCTGATCAGTGTGAAAATGGGGAGAGGTGTGTGTGTGTGTGTGTGTGTGTGGGGCGGGGGGGGGAGTAAATCAGTCAAAGTAGCAGTTTCATCTCATGAATCAGCCTTCATTCACGCATTGACAAAACGGCTATAGCCACGGTGTTTAATTTAGGCCCTGCGCACACACAGGCGACTGCAGGGCCTGATGTGTAGCTGTGAGGCATCAGTGGTGTGCACAGACCCCACAACGGGACCCGCTTTGTCTGGCTCGGGGTTGGAATCCCTGGTCTTTAGCGGAAGGGTTTTTGGCTAATCTGCAGAAAACCTTCCAGGATCTAGGTCTAAATTAATTGCAAAGTTCCGCCGGCCTCAGTAGGTGCTGTCGAGTGCGGCAGCATCTCTATCATTCGACGGGACTCGCACCAGAGTGCCTCTCTAACGCCTCTGTCTCCAGGCATGAGGAACGGGATTAGTCCGGGGAAGAATTTATTTTTTCATTTCAAGGGGTTTGTCTCATTTGTCTATTAAAATGTAGATTTTTTTTCTTTTTCTTTTTTTTTTTTTTTTCAGTTCTGGATGGTTCACTTCCACAGAAAAAAAAAAAAATTACAAATAAAATTATGTTTTTTTTTTTTTTCCCCCCCTCAGTTTCCTGACTTCCAGTGGCTGGATGCTGTTGAGCAGTATACTGGGAACGCTATCTCAAAGTGGCCCAGCTAGAACGTATCAGTTATGCATTAAATTGCTAATGTTCCTGGCGGGCGCTACATTATCCCTCCCATCAAAGTGACATGCAATGGGGATAAAGCACTCTCTGCTGTCCTTATGGGAAAATGTTTCTTTTTCTTCTTTATTTCCTCTGTGCTCTCTGTTGTTCTGTCCTATTTTTGCCTCGCTGCATTTGACAACTGACCGCCAATGGACCCCCCCCCCAAACAATATTATCAGTTGTGAAAGGTCTGCTGTGCATTTCACCTGGCCTCCCACGTCACTGTGGCAGCTGTTCCGATCGCGTGGTGGAGTTCGTACCTCACACTGAGTTTTCGATGGAAAGTTGGATTGCAGACACTGCATTGCCCGACCTTAACTTCTCAGCTAGTTACTGCGAATGCGGTGGCTGTTTGCAGAGAGCAGGAGAGTTATGCAGGTTCGGCGAGAAGGCAAAGTTTCCTCAGTGGGTTTTTTTTTTTTTTTTGGCTTCTTCTTCCTCCATTACTTCTGCTTCTCGGTCGCAGCGGGTGAGGTTTGGACACCCAACGGGGAGACTGATGTGCTGCTGTATGTGGAAGCGAGTTACATTGAGTGTTTCCCCGCTCGGCTGAATGGCGGTTTTGTCAGGCCCGAGAGTGCTTACTGGTTTTCTCGGGTATGCAATTGTTCAAAGAGCCGCGGGCATAAATAGGCCAACTCTCCCATTCACTCCGAGGTCATTTGCTTGTCAGTTATCGTGACGCTCCTGTCTGACAAAAGTCTTGCCGTCTCTTTTCACGGCTGATGGGGAACGACACAGTTCTGAACTTGTTTTTGTGCCCACGCTCAGTTCGGAATGTATTATATATTTAATTCTGCAATAGCATTTGCTAATCCAAAACCGTGTTAAGAGGCGTAACACAATGTTCTCCCCTTTTTATTTGTTTTACACACTATTATAATAATCCATAATCGTCAATATGAGATTTATATGAGTTTGGCTCTCTTGAAGGGCCTGTTGATAACTGCTGATCTTTCACAGAACACCAATAAAGCCATATCCTCATTTCGCTGGGCCAACTCTAGTATTCCCAGAACAGTGAACCCGTTTTATATGTGGTGCTGATTACACTGGGGAAGATAAAGCAGCATAGGACCTCCCATCTCTTTCTTCGTACCCTGCTCCTTGACCTTGCTTCGGCTGGCTTGCAAAAGGATGTTCACATTTGACAGAATATGAAGCGATGAGCTGACCGCAGAAAGAGAGAGAGAGAGAGATGAGGTTATCTTCCAGGTCTTGGTCACCATTTCTCTCCATTACCGTCAGCTGGAACAGGTAATTGTCCTTCGGCAGCTCACTCTCTGCCTCAGGTTCACGACGCATTAACTTGTCTTCCGTGAGGTGTGTGTGCGCGCGCCTTTGCACCTTCCGCCAGACCTCGCCTGCGTCTGAATGGGTCCCGCGTTCTGTTCGTCAAAAGGCCCGTGACACAGGCGGTCGGCGGTGGCAAACCTGTCGTCTGAAGCTGACACGGTGGAAAAATGATCTGCATGTGAGGCGTCTTTGCTGTGTTGACTGTGTGGAGGCAGAGCACCCCGAGCCTTCCCCGTACTTTTGAACTCAAAAGCTGACCTTTAAGACTCTGTGTTATCATGGCGTCTGAGCAGAGGTTCCCGAGTTGGAAAAAAAAAAAAAACATGCAATTGATGGGTTCTCTTTCGACTGTGACCTAAGTGCTTACCCGCACCGCCGCCTTCGTAAAGTGTTGAAAATGAGACGGTCGGTGTGTTATTTACCTTCATCTTCAATCAGCACTTCAAGCAGTCTATAAAGGCAAAAGGAAAATGGGGTTTGACGTCGTGTTGCATTTGCACCGTCGATATTGTTCTCGTACTTGACGTCTATCTCTTTGTTTTCTTTTTCCCCCCTTCAGGTTCAACTACAGATCGACACACCATCTCGCCACCAACGGCTTTTACGAGTTCCTGAACTGGTTTGACGAGAGAGCCTGGTACCCTTTGGGCAGGATTGTTGGGGGCACGGTAAGGATGACCTCCATGGTCTTTGAGCTGCAAGCCCGACACACCTGTGAACACATCTCACGCAATACACACGGCGTTTCTAGGGATGCACAATATGGAATTTTTCGAAGCCAATACCGATAATCGAGAAGAATGAACCGCTTCTCATGGTCGGTACCAACAAGATACCTGATGAGCTAATTATCTGTCAACCGACATCATTAAAAATGTTTAACACAAGTTGCAGTTCACGCTGTGTGTGACTTAGAAGAGTAATTGTGTTGAAACTGGCACCACGACAGCCTATATGTTCCGTATGCGGTAGGGGTGAAACGTTACATGTATTTGCGCTGAACCATACAGCACGGGGTCAACAGTGCGCAGAGCCAACTGCTTATATATCGGTACCATTGCGGGGGAACATAACATATCGACGTAACATCTACTGACCTACTGGCGGTCTTGAGGTGCAAGTCACTTCAGATGCGCTCGGACCACCGAGAGAGCCGCGAGGTCAGCCACTCTGCCGTCCTCGAGAGCGGCCATTTGAGAACGCACGCATCGGCTGCGGCTCTAAGCGGTGTCGTTTGTGGACCGCGTGCCGCACAAGCCCAGAAGCGGGGGGGGGGGACCGCCTCCGAGACGAAGAGGGTGAGCGGGAATCGATGGATTCGGGTTCTCGCGCGTCGGTTGAACCGCAACCAAAGGGCAGCAGCTTGTCCGCGAGGCTCACAGGCACCAACGCACAGGGCTGATTCCCCCCGTAGGGCCCCGCAAAATATCCCGAGTAAAGTCCACGGTCGGATACGCGAGCCTTCTCTGCGGTGGGAAGATATGCGGTTCACAAACATGCTCAAAAGAGCACCAAAAAAAAAAAAAAAAAAACACCATTATTTCCTGCGTGCGTTTTTCGCCTCAGACAGTAATTCTCAGCCTTGTACGACAAAACCAGGATGACAAATTGACACGGAGTGTTCACGAAGGCCTTCTCCGGGGCTAAGTAGAGACGGTTGGATGTCTCTAGTGCTGCATGCTACGAGCTACAGAGCTACTGTGACTGCTCATTACGGCCGACTGGCAGGAAGAAAAGAAAAGTCGCCCAGTCGCACTTTGATTTCATGTTGAAAAGACTAATCTTTCCCCCACCAAAAAAAAGTGGTCCAATTTTGGTTTTTGCCGTTACTGTATGACTATTGCCACATGCTGCTGGTCTGTGCATTCCTTGTTGGAGTGGCGTTTTTCTGTATTTTTGCTTTAAAGCAGGCACCAGGGTTTAGTTTGTTTCCGTGTGCTGCCGGAAGCCAAGCGATGCGCCTTGGTTTGCTTTGCTTTACAACGACGCACGGAAGAGTCAAACAGAAAAAAAGAAAAAAGTTCAGGCATTTATGTTGTCGGCGGCTCACAAACCGCGCTGAACCCTGACCCCGTGTACCGCGGGGCGCTGCACTGTGAGCGCTGTGACCCCGTGACCCGTGACCCGTCTCACCCCCAGGATGCATCCCATTCAGGATGGTAATAGAAGATTCTATCGGCAACAACATAATCCATTTGCCGTTTGAATGAATGCATGAGGAAAAAGTCCCGAGAAGGAGCCAGGAAAGCAATATTCACCCCGTGTGCAAGCAGTGTGTAAAGATATCCCTGTAATAAGGCAGAAGCCTGGTTGGTGGTCCATTTGGACCGAGACGTGTGGGCAGGGGCTCTGTTGCACGGTGAGTCCAGAAACGCTTGTCGTACAACGCTCTGCCTCTCGTGAGCCCTCTGCAGAACACTGGTATGGATCTCGATCACTATGGCGACGCAATCGGTTGGAGACGTTCACTCTGTTAGACAGAGCTTGCACGGTATCGCCTCCGACCGCCTTTCCCCCCCCCCGCTTCCTCGAAAACCAGTTCTTCGGAAAGACTTGCATATTCCTCGAGCATCCTGTAAAACCGTAAGCTGTAAACTACTCCGGCTGGTCCACCAGAGAGCTGTTGCCTGGTTGCTTTCGTGGACAGACGGGGAGGGTTATTAGCTGGTGGGCTGTGATCTCGGTGGCCAACGGTCCAGCGGAGACAAACAAGCCCCCGGGTTCCGCGCTGCCAGGGCGGGCTTTTGTTCGCCACCCAATCTCCTTCATCTGCCGGCTCCCGCTGGGAGAGAATGCGAAGGAAGCTTTGCGGTTGGCAGATGTCCCCGCTACGAAAAAAAAAAAAGCAAAGAAAACTCCCTCGCTCACATTCCTTCCTTTTTTTATTTTTCTGTCACTTTTCGCTGCTCTTTGGCAATCCGCGGTGCGATTTCGTAAGCTCGCCGAAAAGCCGCAGTGAGCGTTTTGAGGCGGCCAAAAGTGTCCGCGCTGCACGTCGCCATTACGGATGCGAGGACGACCGGAAAACTCAGATTGAATACATGTCCCCAAATCTCAACGGTTAACAGTGTACTCTGTGTTTTTAAGGGTTTTCTGGTTTCCAAGGTACACACATCGAGCGTCAGTTGAACATGTATTTGATCCCTTTTTCTCTGTGAGTCATGTCCACAGTGGAGATTCACTGGCCATGCAGCTCTCTCTCTCCCACCTGCTTTTTCACTGTTAGCAGACACACTTCTAAACAGCACTTCTAAACATTTTAATCCGTCGGGAACAGTTTGAAACGCGAGACGTCTCGAGGCGTAATCGCATTTTAGGCAGGCTATTGTTTACGACATGGAACTTTGGCTAATTTGCCTATCATGTAAGAAACTTTGAGAGGAGTGCTGCCTGCACCGCATAGATGGCTTCGCTCGGATGTCCCGTCTCCGGGCAGGGATCCACCGCTAGACACCGTTCGGGCCTCGCACCGCTGGTCGCGTCTTTAGTCCTTCCGCGTCAGAGCACTGTAATTCAGTAGGGTGATTAACTAAAAGCTGAAACTTAATTCTGTGGGGAAAGAACACAAGGAAAGGCAGAGGAAACACAGTCCTTTACTTGCAGCCGTTGTCATTTTCGAATGAAATGACACAACATGACCAAATGCGACTAAACCTGACGTCAATGAAACTCGAATATGTTAACTCGTCTTGTCGACTATGATTTCTGCCTGAGTCGCGTCAGATTTTCACCGACATGGTGGGGAACACAACCCTGTGTTCCCACACCACTAATGTAGCATTACTTTACAAGACGTCGGAAGAACGACTCCGAAAATCGATTTTCCGGTACAATATTTTTGTAATTGTTTGTGGTTAGCTTGACAGGTGTCGGTTCACTAGGGTGGTGCATTGGCGCCCCTGACCGCCGCGGTCGTGGCAACAAAAGTGGAGCCGGTTGAGCGCGGGCCGCGGTTAAACACGCCGTTGATTTCCCTGCCGCGAGCAAACCTCTCGCCCGTCCGGCCGCCATCTTCCCCCGTCGAGAGCCTTCAGTGTCAGTCGCCCCGTAATTGCCTCGGACAGCCCCGGTGTGTACTTGAGGAGGGGGAGGGGGTGGGGGGGTGAGTGGGTCAACCGATTCTGCCTCTCATTTGTCGATATTTTTGGTGTGCCGTCGTCAGAGATGGGGCTTTGACATGGTAATTTACTGGCTTTTTTTTATTCAGAGTGTCTGGTCTTTGGAAGTTAATCTTTGTGACATTTTCAGGATCCCAGAGCGACGCCCTCTGGGCCCAGGCCTCGCTTCCTTTTGTTGCACGTCGATTGCATCGCTTTCACAAATCAATAAACAAAGAAGAGGAATTGCACGGCCTTGTGTGATTTTTTTTTTTCTACCTTTTTTTTACGATCAGTATTTTTTACAAGATGCCCCGATATATTTGTTTATTGGCTTCAAGTGTGAGATGCCCACGGTTTTTAGCGGAGAGCGTGGGGCTGGTATGACTGAAAAGAGAACATTCTCGTTCATCTGTCTGTATATCGTGTAATATTCCCTGCTGTATCACACGAAAATTATCTTTATTGTAAATTGTAACAGAAATGCGAGTACCGGTAGATATTTGGCTCGCAACATTATGAGTCCACCTAGCCTGTATTTCAGACCGTTTTGACACCTTTATCAATAGCGATGTGCAGTTTGTTTTCTACACACTCCTGAGCCGGGGCGAGACAAGTGATGAACAGTACCCTTTTTTTGTCTCGCCCTAAGAAAAAAAGGTAACGACAACGCTTGCCTCCTTGTTATGGCCTGTCTGCTGGCGCTCATCATTCTGCCATTCGTACCTAATAATTAACAAACAGATTGGCACCTACGGGCAAACTTGCCATTTTGCGTTTCTAATTGAGTCCGTTAGCGGGCCGAGTCTTGAGGAGTGCCTCGGGATGCACGCTACTTAGAATGTCTTGCTCTTAAAATCGAACGGGTCGGCGTGGCGGGCCCCGCCCCGGCCCGGCACCCGACCCCGCACCCGGCCCCGCCCCGGCCCCGCCCCGCACCCGGCCCCGCCCCGGCCCCGCCCCGGCCCCGCACCCGGCCCCGCACCCGGCCCCGCACCCAGGCCCAGCACCCGGGCCCAGCTGGGAAGCCGATTCCACTCGCGCCAAACTTCCAGATGGCGGGTCATCTTGCACCGCAGAGGCTCCACAGGCAGTTCATTCCCCGGGTGGGCGGGAGGGGGTCATCCCAAAGCCGATCCATATGCAAATGTGAGCCCGTCACATGCAAATCTATGCTAAATTAAGGCAAGGCCCACGACCAGCTTAAGAGAGCTGCCGGGGCCTTCGTGCCGCTCCGGCCAGCTGGCTGAAGTCAGCTCGGGCCCGGCTTTTATCAGGCCCATTATTATTTTATGAACCCCCCCCCCCGACCACTGAGGTGGTCAGTGGTTGGGAGGCTGATGCACACCAGGGGACATAAGGCGAACGAGTCCAGCATTAAGAGTGGATTCAGAGTGTTTAAAGTCGGATCAGTCCGGACACAAAACCGAAATGGGTGATGAAGCACTTTTTTGTGTGTGTGTGTGTGTTTTTTTTTCCCCCCTCATTTAAAGGGTAACTACACTGAAGTCGAACCAAAGCACAACCGCAGCCCGACTGGCGGAACACCGGTTAGTGCTGCTTCGTGAGTTGCCGCACCAGATGCCAGGAAACGCGGAAAAGGAAAAACTTGGCCCGCACTCCTCCTGGCATTTCATTTTAGCATTCCATTACTTTCGGATTACTTTTAGTTTATGTGCGTTTGCCCGGTCCCACACTATTGCGTGCACACAATATTCACTCCAGAAAAGGGTATCTGCCGAATGTGATGAAAAATTTAAAGCCATGCCATTTCAAAATGTGTCTGACCAGTGTGTCGCACAGCTGTCCAATGGGAGCGACCGCAGCTGGTAAAATGGCGTTCACATGGCCGGCGGTATTTTCTTGGAGATTCCAGTGTGAGGTGTAATGGCATATCCATATTCGCTTCTCACCTAAATTGTGCCTTTGTTGTTTGGAACGTGCTGCGAGAGGAACCTTCAATGCCACTTTAGTTTCAGCGCAGACAAAAATCCCTTCCCACAAGGAGGCCATTCCCTTTTTATGTCATTCTCAGAAGTGATTTTCAAATTGTGTGTGTGTGTGTGTGTGTGTGAGGCCTTTTTACATGCTTCAAGTGAACACCTCTATGGATGGAGGTTATTTGAAAACTGTTTAATTCATTTTGCTCTTTGAATTTCTCAAATACGCTTGAAAAACGCTGCGTGTTTACATAATACACGATGATAGATGAATTATAGTGCGATTGGATCAATTGCAAATTATGAATGAGACGTTACATGTATTAGCTGTACATCTCTTCGACGAACCAATCAAGCACTGAACTGAACTACATTATTGTGCCCCTTGATTTTGACCCCTTTTATAGGCTGCGCCGTTTGTCCAAATCATAATTATTCCAGCCCATAAACAACATGCTTCTCATTACTTAATTACAAGGTGAGATATAATTCTAATAATATTTACTTAAGACTCCCATAAAACCGTCCAGGCCCATAAAAAGTTCTGTCGTATTTTATTATTTTTGATTACCGCACAGGTTAAAGGTGTAATTTCAAACCCTCTTCAACGAAGGTCCGTAAAACAGTTTGACCTTGTTTTCCCTTTCCAGCGGTCCCATTTTGAAAAGGTTAAAAAAGACGCAACTGTCCATAAAGGTGCAGAGCGCCAGCTATTCCGCCGCGGCCTTCGCCGGGCAGACTAGGACGCTGACTCCCGTTAAAGTCAATGTCCTTCAGGCAAGGAGGGGGTGCATGCCGGTTGAATGCCGATATTTTGACCCCACCTTCGGAATACCGAGGGCGCTCCACGAAGCCCGGGAACGCTATGCTATGTGGCCCTGGCGTCCTCGTGTGTGTGTGTGTGTGTGTGTGTGTGTGTGTGTGTGTGTGTGTGTGTGTGTGTGTGTGTGTGTGTGTGTGTGTGTGTGTGTGTGTGTGTGTGTGTGTGTGTGTGTGTGTGTGTGTGTGTGTGTGTGTGTGTGTGTGTGTGTGTGGGCGGCGCCGCCTTTTTGGTCATTCAGAGTCGCTGGCGTCTCCACAGCTTTGTCAGCCTCCCGTCTCCTCCCGGCGTTCTCATCGTACTCTCCACCTCCACCCACCAACCGACCGGCGCTCCGCGGGCGCCGTTGTCCGTCCGACAGCCCTCATTAATTCTCCGCGGCGTGCGGTATTTCCACGGCGCTCGGGGGGGCCCCTCCCCCCCCCCCCCCCCGGTCCTCTCATCTCCCCAGACGGACACGCGTAGTATCTGCTCATCTGACCGCGGGATGACTCTCTCGCTTCTGCAGGGTTTTTTTTTTTTTTTTTCTTCTTCTTCTTCCCTGCCCACTTCTGAAGCCGCCGCTGCCTATCTTCAATCTCTTTGTACTTTTCCCTCTCCCCCTTTCTCCCTCTCCTCCCTCTCTCCCTCTCTGGAGGTTGAATGACAGTTCCCCCCCCCCCCCTCGCCCGCCGCTTCTCCCCGAGACTGACGGCTCTTCATGTGCGTGGCGTGCGTGACAAATGGTGCACTGTTGGCCCAATAAACTGCTCTTTGTTACCGCCAGTCAGCGGCACATTCACAATGCATGTGAGGCCATAAGGCCCTGCCCGCGGACCACGGACGCCTTTTTTTTTTCTCCCTGCCGGGCGGCGGCCACAAGAGCTCGGCACGGCTCGCCGGACACAGGGGTTTTTCTTTTTCCTCGATGCGTTTTTTTTTTTCCCTCACGCCGCTTCCACTGATGGTGGTCACATGTCAAGATGAGCGAGGACGACCGGGCTCCACTCCTCTTCCTCTCTCTCTCTCTCTCTCAATGTCTCTCTCTCTCTGTCTCTGTCTCTGTCTCTCTCTCTCTCTCTCTCTCTCTCTCTCTCTCTCTCTCTCTCTCTCTCTCTCTGCCCGCTTTCTCTATGTATCTGTCTCTGTCTCCCTCTTTCACTTTGTGTCTCTCTCCCTCTCTTTCACTCTGTCTCTGTCTCCCTCTCTCTCTCTCTATCTCTGTCTCTCTCTCCATGTCTCTGTCTTCCTCTCTCTCTCTCTCTCTCTCTCTGTCTCTCTCTCTCTGTCTCTCTCTCCCTCCCTCCCTCCCTGAAAGCCGCTGTCCCGGTTCTGTGAGCTTTCCGTGCCTTTCCGCCCGGGCGGCTCTGAGCCACAGCCTCCTCGGTGGGGGGGGGGGAGGAGAGGGGGGAGGAGAGGGGGGAGGAGAGGGGGGAGGTGAGGGGGGGGAGGTGAGGGCCCGCGGTCGATGGCGCTTTATGGGACGGCCTCCCCCACGCCGACTCATTACAAACGTGGCGAGCGGAGCGGCGAGCAAACCCGCAGCCGTATGGATCGCCTTGTGTTCGGGCCCCGCCACGCTGCCGCCGGCTCCTGTTCACTCTCTTGTTGTCCCCTTCCTCGTCCTCGTCCTCTTCCTCGTCCTCTCTGCCGTCTCCCTCGTCTCTTCCATTTGTTTCGTTTTTTTTTGCTCACTCAAATCCAACAAGGAGTATCACCCATTAACCTCTGTCTCTCTCTCGCTCTCGCTCGCTCGCTCGCTCTCTCTCTCTCTCGCTCTCTCTCTCTGTCTCTCTCTCTCTCTCTCTCTCTCTCTCTCTCTCTCTCTCTCTCTTCCCCCCCCCCCCCCCCAGCCTCTTAGTCACAGGAGACAGCTAACGGGGGTCCTAATTAGAAACGGCGTTCATGTATTATAGATGGCGGTGAAGAAAAGCCCCCCCGGGGGTCCGACCCCCGCGTCGGCCGCGCTACTGTAATGAGTTACATCTTCCTCCTCACGAGGACGGCACCTGGCGCCGCCGCCGCCGCGCTGTCCAGGGCCCAGGCCCGGGGGGGGGGGGGGGGATTCGGCTCACAGGGTGGGGCTGTGATCCGCTGTGTCCTCTCTGGAGCCTCGGTGCTCTGGTCTCCCAGCGGGGGAGGAGGGGGGAGGCGGGGGGGGGGGGGGGAGGCGGCGTGGTGGCCCTCCCCCGTCGATGGGCCGTAGGATCGTAAACGCTTGTCTTTGAGGAAACCTTC
>JAXIVH010000019.1:5171307-5200119 GCA_036785325.1 Urophycis tenuis | reverse complement strand
CGGCTGTCCTCCTGTAGACGGCCGCGTCTTCAGAGATGGCCCTGAGACGGCCGCCGTGTGCGTTTCCCCGCCTGCGAGCGACCCGGCTGAGTCAGGGCCCTATGGATCCCCCCGTCAGTTCTGCGGATGAGGACTTGTGACAGGTGCAAACTCTCCACCCCCCCCCCCCCCCCCCCCCGTGTTAATTATGGAAAACTAATTACCGCCCGAGCAGCGGCAGCAGCAGCAGGCGTGCACATTGTATCAGAACATGACCCGGTTCAGACGTCCCCCCCTTCATCGACTGGTTCCGGGTGGACATCGACCAGGCCGGTTGGTGCCGCCGCAGACACAGATTTATGGGAAGTGTCGTCTGGTTTTCGAGTGTCTTAACAACACGAGGTCGAAGGCCCGCGAGGGACTTTCACGGCCCGTTAAGTCCCGTGATTCTCTTTTGCAACGCGTGTAATCGCAGCGCAGGTAGAACGTTTTGGCATTTTCACTCGAGAACGGCGGCGACAGTTGCACAGCTGCCCCGGTGACAATTTTTGGAGTATTTATCGGTCCGCTCACCAGATTGTCTGAAATCTGTCAAAATCGTCCGAGGGGAATTGCGGAGCGACAAGCTGCAGTTTGCAGATCGTGTGTTGCGTGTTGCGTCGCGGAGCTGTTTTCCTCTGCCCCCCCCTCCCTCTCTTCGACCCGAACCCAAAGGCACAGCCGTCACCTGAGGTGTGTGTGTGTGTGTGTGTGTGTGTGTGTGTGTGTGTGTGTGTGTGTGTGTGTGTGTGTGTGTGTGTGTGTGTGTGTGTGTGTGTGTGTGTGTGTGTGTGTGTGTGTGTGTGTGTGTGTGTGTGTGACAAGAGGCAGGCAAGGTCTCGGGGGAAATCAGGTCTCGGGTCAGTTTAAGATCTACGCCGGCTTCCCAAAAGCCGTATGTCAGGGCCATGCTCTGAACCCCAGTGTTGTTCATCATGGTTTGAAATACCATGTATTCATATGTGGTCCCACTTGGGCAGGGAAGCAAGCGGTTCAGTGGTCTCAGTTGAAATCAAGACCTGTTCCACAAGTTGGTGACTTTGGTGGCATTCAGCAGCCAGCCATTGATCCATTCAAATTTGTATTGGGTGCAGGTTTACATTTTTGTAACAAAACCGTCCACACCTTTTCATGCTTTGCCCAGTGACTGCAAACCAAATGTAGGAGACATGTAGGAGACATTCTCATCACTAGGTTTTAATGCTCGTGCGAGAGTAGCAACACAAACACACACACACACACACACACACACACACACGGTGGCCTGCCAAGGGGTTAACACTTGATGGTTGGTTGTTATCGGTTGAAACGTTCGGTTCGGTTGAATCTCGCCGTGGCAGCATCACCGCGCTGCACGCGGAACTCTGAAAAGGTTGGTTCATTAGCCGAGCCAATTATGAAACCCATGACGCACTTTTAGCTTTCGGCACGCTGTACTGCTCTCTCGTTAACTTTTTCTGACTGGCGGAACACCCGCAATCTGTGAACTCCGGGTGTGGGCGGTAATACGTGTAATTGGCTCACTGTACCCGAAATGCTAACGTCAACGGGAATCAGGTGTTTGTTTTTCTCACGTGTCTGCATTGGTGGGGGGGGGGGGGGGGCCTCGGCTAACGAGCTAACGTGTGTGTGTGTGTGTGTTGTCTCTGCAGCGTCGGATGCCAAGGAGCAGCAGTTCTGGATGAGCCAACTCCAGGCCTGCGCCAGGCGTCACTCTGACTCCAGTGCCAAGGTGGAGACACGCACACACACACACACACACACACATGCACACGTGGGCACATACACACACACACACATGTCCGCGACACCCACAGATGCACCCGCAAGCCACAAACAAACAAAGCAAAATGACCATTAAACAAATGCGGCATCATCATGTGCTAGCGCTCGCGACACTTAGCATCATTTTAGCCACCCGCCCCCGCACAGATACTGTTGTGGGTCCAACTCCTTGCTCATGGGCGCCGGGGCTGTGTTTGGGTGTTTCGACACATCCTTCCTCATTAGCAAAAGCGCCACGGCCCACCGAACGGTCTCTTAATGGGGAACAATTGATTTTATCTGTCAACGGTAATGTCGCAACGACCCGCGAGTGAACAGTAAAAGTTAACGGCGTTTAGTCAGAAGGAACGGGCTCCGCGTCGAGTCCGCGCTATTTCAGACTCCTAGATGCGGGTGTCGCGCGCACGGCCGCGCTCACCGTCACGTGAAAATAAGATATGACGCGATGCGCGCCGCCGTCGTCGTGGTGGAGCGACGCGCGGGGAACGCACTGCTTAAGGCTGAGTCATGGTTCTGTGTAGTGATTACGTAGTGATCACGCAATGGCCACGCAGTTGCTCGGACGTAGTCATGAGACCGTGATCGTTCTGCGTGGGGTTTACGTGTCGAAATGCAATTCTATGCCACACCGGTAGAGGGACCAGAATGACCATTCTGGTCATTACATTACAGATTACTAGCGAGTAAAAAAAAAAAGTTTACAGAAATGAAGGCAAAAGTTATATATATATATATATATATATATATGTTGTTGCCAATCAGTCGAAGCATTTATCACACGGTGGCGGTGTTTACGAGTGGAAACCGGAAAGCGATTTCCAGCCAATGTAGTTAGCGGACCAATCACAGCCAAAGCCGCTGTGTTGGTGTTGCGTCGCCTCGACGCGCGTCTAGGATTTTTGGGAGGCGCACGTCAGGCCCTTGCGGCGGACGCAAGGGGGGGGGTCCGCAAGGACGTAAAGGGTCCGTAAGCCCCCCAGCGTTGCGTCAACGCGGTAAGCATAAATGAAGCATAACCCAGCCTTTACTCTTCTGCTTTAGACAGGAAGACCGACCGCGAGTACTATTCACACCCTGCGCCCACGCAACCACACGGCGAGCGTGAAGCCTTCCTGCAGGGAGTTACGCGCTGATGTCCGCGGCGTGCCGGGCAGTGTGACGCCGGCACGCGTGCGTCGGCCCCTGGCATCCGCGACCGCCGTCGGCGTGTACAGAACCAGACGGCTGCTCCCTATCGCCTATGGTTTTTAGTTTGTTTATTTTTATTTTTTTTATTTATTTTATTTTTTTAAGGTTTCACTGGGTTTTACAATATTTGTACTGGTAATATTGACTCAAGCTCTGTCCTCATGGCATCCCCGTTTTGTATTTGCTTTAGTTTTAAGGACGTTTTACTGTTGGGGCTGAGATCCAGGCAGAGCTGCAATACTGTTACTGTTAATAAAATTAATAAAAAAAACTATTATGCTGTTAAGTGTGTGTGGGGGGGGGGCACAGTCTTGAACGCTGTCACGTCAAGACTGTATGGCCTCTTATGTTTGGCTTTGCGTCCTTTTACCTGTTTCATGTGGGAATATGTTGAGAGGGCATTGTGGATGTAAGACGCCATTTCACGGTGTGTGTGTGTGTGTGTGTGTGTGTGTGGTGTGCGTGTGCGTGCGTGTGTGCGTGGGTGTGTGCGTGTGTGTGTGTGTGTGTGTCTTCTCTGTGGGACATTGCAGCTGTTTGCCCGATCCGGGGATCTCAGTGGTGAACCGTGCTTGTTATCCAGACCCAGTGCGGGGGAGGGAGGGAGGGGAGGGAGGGGGGGAGGGAGGGAGGGAGGGGAGGGAGGGACGGACGGACGGACGGACGGGGGGTGCCCTGCTGTCCTCTCTGACGGCATGGAAACCAGCCGCGCGCGAAGGAGAAAACACGCTCCGCTACGCAGATCCGCTAACAAACTGTACCCTCTGTAGCCATCTCCTGTTTTAAAAAAAAAACCCTATACTCCCCCCCGCCCCCCCCATGCTGCCCCTACATGGCGCCGCGGAGTTGAAGGAACAGGCGGTGCGCGAGACCACCGGGGTTCTCCGATGAACTCTCTGGGTTCTGCTCGACGGCACTCGCCTGGCGAGGCTGCCTCGCGCCTCGCGTCACACGTGAACGGCCGCTCCTTAAACCTCTGCAGCAACGTAGCAGCAGATGCTGTGGACACGTCTCGTTTGTTGAGAACCAACTCCACATGGCTGGCAGTGTTGGCAGCACTTTTGGAGCCCTTGTTAACTATATGTGTGTGTGTCTCTCTGTCTCTCGCTCTCTCTCTCTCGCTCTCCCTCTCGCTATCTCTCTCTTTCATTGGGCTCTCAGGTGAGGAAACTGAAGGGATCAGATGAACATCTGAGTGTAGAAAGAGCCGGGGGGAGCCAAGAGGGGCTGGTAAGTACAGACACACACAGACACACACATGCACACACACACACACACACATGCACACACACACACACACACACACACACACACACATGCACGCGCAAATCTGGGCACGTGACAAGCCGAGGTTTCAGGTGTGCTCATTGCAGTCTGGGCATGACGTCACCGTCAGTGCTGGGGCCTGTATCACGTTCCCCTGCCTCTTGTTTTGAGCAGAACGCTGTACATTGGTTTATGATCACACGCTTCCTTTGGTGAGCCAACAGACTTAAGACTTAAGCTTAAACAAAGCCTCATGCCCGAGGCAGGGACATACGTATGTACAGTATGTCCCTGTATGTATGTTTTTTTTTTTTTTTTTTAATTTCCACATCCAAAATAGTCCCGGGTTCTATTTGAGGCGTCACGCGGGACAAAGCTGCAGGCCTGTGAGGATGGCGTGCTTCTGCACCGTTTAAAACAATGCCAGTTTAGTGCTTTCTGAGCCGCGCCGCGCATATGAGAGACAATGTTTGCGCTGCGTGTGTGTGCTCCTGGGCTTTGGTGGTCCTTTGTGAATTATTCTTCAATCGTCTTTCGCGTTTTTCTTCTCCGCCATTTACAAACCTCTCATGCTCAAAACCTAACTACTTAAAAGAAAATGACAGCGAAGGGTATAAATCCTCCCCCCCCGAGACGTTGACTTCTCTTTAACTCTCTGTGCTGTTCTCATCCTTTTTCTCTCCTTCTTTCATCCTCTCCTTTCTGTCGTTTGTTTTTATTTCGGCGAACTGATTCGTCACGGACGACGTCGGTTGTGTCGACGTAGCTCCTCCTCTCTGTTAAAGTTGTGCCCCTGGGCATCGCCGCGGTTACTATGGCGTCCGTCGCCGGGCCGCCACCGCCTCTCTGATCCCGCCCCTGAGCCGTCCGTCCTCCCTGATCGCCATCGGCCGGCGCCGAGGGCTCCTTGGTGGCGGAGCTCAGCTCGTGGCGTTACCGTGCGCGCTATCATGTTGCGTTCCGTGAGCCACGCCCACATCCCGGTCAGCACGGCGCGAGGCGATTGGCTGGAGACGGACCGACCGGAGAATGATGACGAAGACCGACGCGCGGTCCACCGCACGGGGTGCAATTTCTCTGTTTGTGAGTTGGGTTCAACTCAGAAACATGTAGCATGTTTCATCTTCCAGCTGTACATGGCGCCTGGGTGGCTGCCACACTCCATCTCTAACGTGGCATCCGCTGGGCGTTTGTAGGACGATGGGGTACATGAAGCAGGTGACCCCACGCTGCCCCGCAGGAGATCCGTCTTTGTGCGTGCGTGCGTGCGTGCGTGCGTGCGTGCGTGCGTGCGTGTGTGTGTGGCAACGGCCCCTTTAACCACGTCGGTCTGCAGCCTCACCCGTACGCCGTGGTCTTAACGAGCCTCGAGTCGGGGCCCGGGCGAGGCTGCGTTACACCAGCCATCATTCCACACAGGAGACGGGAGCCGGTTTGACCGCGTGTTGACCTCTGGTCCGTCTCATCTGGTGGAGGCCAAAAGTGGACCCAGCTGAGCCCCAGCGGTTCTCAGACTCGGCTCTTCGGGGGAGAGGCGGACGCAGCTGGGGCGACTGGGAACATGAAACGAAAATAGATTTTTATGTATTCGAGTATATATTTTTTTTGCAAAAATGTGTCCTCACCGAGATAGGGAAAATTGCAATTGACAGGGGGAAAAAAATTGTTTGTTTTTTTACGGGACGGTTTATTGCGGTTGTTTATTTTCAAACTCTTGCTCTGCTCACATCTGCTCTGCAACTCTCAGGTCTTACCTGCAGCTGATTTGAATCAACTCTAAATTAATAACCCTGTTCCATTAATAACTAATACCAATTCACTTAGCCATCTCTAGCTATATATCTCAAGCACCACGCCCACTCCCCAGAGGACACCCCACCTCCCTTACCTCCGAGCGAGCGGCTTTCGTTACCGTCTCATCAAAGCCCGGCGACGGCGGCGGCGCGCGGAGCGTTCCCCGCGGCGAGGAACAATAAAAGGCGTGGAAGAAAGGTCGCTGAACCTTTCCTTCCCACGGCCGCTGCATGAAAAGCGCCAAGTCCACCCACGGCTGCAGGTGCAGCACCTGTGGTGGTGGGTGGGTGGAGGGGTGGGGTGGAGGGGTGGGGGCGCGCTGACTGGCGGAGCAGCTGATGCCCGCCGCCAATAGTGCGATCGAGACACCGCGGGAACACGACCGCGGCTGTCAGCTCGCCAGAACCCCCCCGCCTGGGCTACACCAAGTTGAAATTGGGGTGGTGGGGTGGTGTGGTGGAGGGGGTGGAGGGGTGTGGGTGGTGGGGGGGAAGGCGAGATGAGGGAAATCATAATCGACCCGTTTCAGTTGTTTTGTTGTTGATTTTGTCCGCGGCTAATGTCCCGCGGCGTTATGGTAATGATGACGATAATTACACCTGTTTTGTTTACACAGCACTTTTCAATAAGAGAAATAAAAAATAAAAAAGAAAGAATCATCACATTGCTTCATCGCAAGGCCACATGGGAATATAAGCGGGCGAGCGCAGATGAATGAGCGAAGATCAAAGCGAACGCGGAAAGAAACGGAGCACGATGACTAAATTTGCGTCGGAACAATTCCGATCGAACGTCGGTGGTGATGATGATGATGACGAGTGGGGCTGCAGTAACGCCCCCCCCCCCCGGAGAGACGAAGGACCCCCCCTCGGCCCCTGACGCTTCTCTGGCAGACAACTCCGAGTGTGGGGAGAGTGCTGCTGGACATTCGGTGTCCCTCATGCATTTATTCATGCACTCATCCCCCCCCCCCCCCCCCCGCCCCCTGCTGAGCGTTGCTGGGTGAATAACTGCCGCCTCCCCCATTCCCTAATGGACATGCATAATTTCTCGTGTTTAAATTATTCCGCCTGTGCCTTAATTGCTGCGCGTGGCGGAGCCCGTCGCCAACGCCAACGTCAACCCCTGGCTCATCCATAATACAACGGCGAGGCGTCGCAGTGCGTGGCGCCGACCAACGCGAGCGAGCAGCCTTCAGTTTGAACGATAATCCAGAGGATTGACTTAAGAAAAAAAAAACTAAAAAACTAACCCCCCCCCCACCCCCCCACAGCTTTCGTCAGTGGCTTTCTGCTGACTCACGCCGTCGGTGGATTGGACGCCGCCAGCCTTCCCCCCCTCGACATAAATCCCCCCGTCGGCGGTTGGAGACGTGGCGTTTGTTGCTGATGGGCCGCGGACCCCGACACGGCGCGCTGTTTTCACCAGGGGGGGGCTCTTTAGTGACGTGAAGCTAACGGTGGGGGGCTTGGCGTTCTGGTATCGCCTGGGCATGAAACTGGTTTGGGGGGTGCAGAGGTGAGGCACTGCAGATGGGGGTGGGGGGAGGGGGTGTTCACAGAGGGTTTGGGGGAGCCTGCGTGTAATGGGGGGGGGGTTGTTGCTTTTGTGTTTATGGCAGCAACCCACTGGGCCTATGTACTGTTCCCCGCTCGTTTCACTGGTCAAATAGCACTTTGGTGAAATTTGCCGTTTTTAATTTGCCGTTTACTCCCCATCTTCTGGGAAGCCTGTGCCATTTTAAACTATCTACAGTAAATAACGTGGCTGAACTCTACGCTAGCATTTGGGGAGAGTGTTTTCGCCAAGGTCATAAACACCCTTTTTTTTTTAATCAGTAAGAGTCTTTCTATTACCTAATGGACAATCTGAGCTGTGTCTCAAGTTTCTATCGTTAAGATAAATCTTCCATTTTCTTTCCCCCTTCGTTCTCCCCCTGTCTTCCAAGGCCCCTCTCTCTCTCTCTCTCTCTCTCTCTCTCTCTCTCTCTCTCTCTCTCTCTCTCTCTCTCTCTCTCTATCTCTCTATCTCCCATCCTCACTCTGCCTGTTGCTCTTCTCCCTGTCTCATATTTATTGCTGTATTTGTTGCTTGCACGGTAAAATTTCATCCTGCGATATACGTACGGGCGGCTCTAATGTATTCGGAGTTCCATTAAAGCCCCGCCGACTTTAATAAACTCTCCCCCCTCGCTCTCTCCCCGTTCTCCCCTGGCACCCCTCGCCCCCCCCCCCCCCACCTCCCTGATGCGTCACGTGTTGTTACATCTGTGGCTCGCGAGCTCACAGGATCATTCTGCAACAACACACACCAGGGTCTGCTTCACCAGGGTCGAGAGACATCAATCATCTCTCTCTCTCTCTCTCTCTCTCTCTCTCTCTCTCTCTCTCTCTCTCTTCTCTCTCTCTCTCTCTCTCTCTCTCTCCCCCCCTCCCTCCCTCCCGCAGGGCCCCTCCTCCTGCGGCGGCCGCGCCCGCAGCTTCTCCCTCCTCCCCCACCTGCCGCCGCCGCCCTCCTCCTCCTCCTGCTCCTCGCCGGGCTCCCAGCGGCACTTTGGCGCCCACGTGGCCACGCCCACCAACATCGTGACCATCACGCACCACAAGTCGCCGGCGGCGGCGCGGCGCTCCAAGAGCCAGTGTCCCGGGAGGCTCCTGGAGGTCAAAGAGGTCGGTGTGGCAGGCGGCGCGGGCGGCGCGGGCACCCGTGGGGTCGGACGCGCACACACACTCGCGCACACACACACGCACACGCATGCATGCACGCACGCACACGGAGCAACTTGGTGGTTTCTTTTGGTTGTTTAAATGGATTGGAGGATAATGGAGTTAACTTTTCATCCACTATGCTGTCGCGTTGCATTTTGCGTTAAGGGAAAAGGCATTCGGGCCGGATGCTGTGGGTTTATGGTGCAGTGAATGCAGATTAGGTCGACTGCAGTTGCACTTTTGATTCCTGCGATGTCACTAATTGATGCCGTTTAATTGCAGTGTTTTGAAATACGCCCCCCCCCCCCCCCCCCCGCCCGCCGATTTATGAGATCTATCTATTGAGGTGCTTGGGTTCGACAGGCCCCCGGGAGGAGAACTCTAACCTAGCGAGGCCTGTCGGGCCGTGCTGCTAAGTGCCGTGTAACGTCATCTGTCAAAAAGCCCTACGCGGTGTCGATCCATACCGGGGGCAAACCCTGTTATGATCGACGGCGCCGCGAGAGACAAAGCGTTTCCCCCCAAACAAACAGTACAGGGGGGCGGCCGCCCGTCGCCGATCAATTACTCCGTTTCCGTTAGATTCGATTGACCCCGGATGCCTGAAGTCACCAGACAGGATATTGACATGGCGTTGCGGTGACTTCAGCTTCGTTGTTTCCTTGGCTTGAAGGCCCCGGGTCGACCTGGCCCCACTGAACCCCAGAGAGATGACAGCTGTCGGGAGATAGCACTGGGATAAGCCAATGCACCTGTGCCCCCACAGGGGTCATGGGTCAACGGGTGGATAAACACTGATGGAGCCGTTGTATCCGTTAAAGGGATACGTGGCCCTCCACTGAGTAACACATGCAGGACTGGGTGTGTGTGTGCGTTGGGGGGTGTGTTTGTCTCCATGGGATGCAAGGTGTGTTAAGTTCACGCATGTTCCTGCCCCCCTCTGCAAACAGGCTGCCATAAACCGTCCAACCTTTTTTTTTTTTTAAACTGTACCTTCACGGGTTTAATTATTAACACATCTCCCCCTGGAACTTCTTGTTACTTTTCGTGGCCGTTCTCAAAGTTGCAAAGTCTGCATCAATCTCCTCCACTTGAGATGCCTCACCTGGCGCCACACACACACACACATTCGCCACATCTCTTATCGCCTGCTTATGTAGCCAGTTGGTATTCCTACCTTATCTTCCGCCATCACACATCTTTATATTGATTCATTGGAAGGGATTTGACCGGCAAGCAAGGTGTTTCGAGGGCGGGCGCTAAATAGCTAGCCGCTAGCTAGCTCTATTGGCACAAAGCTGTGTGCCGGGCTGCTGAATTATGGAGATAAGGCGCGTTCAATACATTTTTAGCTGATGTAAAGGCTTTCAAAATGGACAAACAAGCGTATTGTTCGGGGCTGCGATCGGGGACAGGAGGGAGAGGGATAAAGGAGGGGGAATTAAAGGGACAATCCCGAGGTAGAGGAAACCGCAAAGTCTAAAAAAGGAAACGCTCCCACCATTGCTAGCGTTAAACATTATTTTTCTCAATTCAAGCGGTTTTCTGGTCAGGAGAATCACGGACAAGGACGAGGAGGAATTGGGTTGGACACGCTGTCGTGACACTCTTCGTTGGCATATTTCCTCTGCTAGTGGAGTCCTTGGCATTCTCCTCAGACATTCTCCTCAGACAGACAAGACACTCAGCCCTACAGGGTGTCAACGTCTCGGATGGGTGATTGAAAGGTGTTAATTGTAGCTTCAGTAGGCTAGCTAGTTTTTCAGAAATGTATACTAAAGGTTAATAGCGGTGACAATCCATTTAACCGTTATCTGATCAGTAAAAAAAAAAACGTTTCATCCATGGCACGCTCTCCACTAAAATGTGTCTGCATGAGTGCGTCCTTGAAGATGTCTGGATTCTGCGTGGATATAATTTCACAAGACAGGGGCCAACCAATGGCGTTGGCACAATGGCCATGCTGTCCTCTCAGAAACAAAATCTTCTGAAATCTGCACCAAGGTAACTCAGAGTGAACTGCTCTGGAGGGTCACCGTACCTGTCCTCTCTAAGACACGCTCGCCGGCTTGGCACGAAAAACAAGGACACCCCTGTGTGGGGGATTCTTCTTTTGTTGGCGCAAAGACACAGTCAGTGCACAATGGGTGCACTGACTAGCCCCACACTCGAACCCCTGGCTCCCTCGGGGACAACAGGGCCACCGGCGGCAGGCCCATCAATGGCCCGGCGTACCATCGCGGTGTTTTCCCCCCAAAAGCATTCATTTACGTCTCATTGTGAACACTGAAGCCCCTATTGTGGCTCCCGGCTCAGAATACACCATCAGCCGTCAAACCGAACAGGTTATTGAGAACATCAAAAGGATTGGGGCGTTCCCTCATCACGCCGCCTGCCCCCCCCCCCCCCCGCTAAGTCTCTCTTGTACAAACCACCCTGGGGGGGTTTAGATGGGGATGTAGACACCCCCCCTCCCCCACCCCGCCTACCATCGCCCCGCCCCCGCGTGCCGCGTCTCTGCCTTGTGGCGCTAATAATAACTCAGCTAAATCAGATTCAGTCTGCACACAGAGAGGAAAAAGGAAACTCACCGACAGCAGGAAGCCCACCGTCTCTCTCGCTCGCCTCTCTCTCCTACGCGGTGGCGCCCCTCCCCCCCCTCCCCCCCCCCCACCCGGAGTGAGCTGGACCGCGGCAAATCCTCAGCACGGCGCCTCGGTGTTTCCTCTGTGTTTCCTCGGTTTTACCTCCCCCCCCCCCCCCCCTCCCCCCTTTCTCTCCAGTGTGACGTGGGCCTCACCCCCAAGCGGAAGGGAAAACCGGCCGCCTTCGCGTCTCATGATTCACATCCCAGTTGTCCGGTGTTCCAGTGCGGTGGCATTCAGGTTTTTTTTTTTGGGGGGGGGTGTTGAGTCACCATAAGGCTGATTCTACCCGATGGAAGCCGGCCCGCTGTCTTGTTGCCAAGTGATGTGATACCCTCCCTTCCAGGGTGGGTCCCCCCTGCTCCCTTCCCCATCCTTCACCCTATTTTATTCCATTTCGCCTCCCTAGCCTGGGAGACTGAACTTGGCCCTGCGGAGAGTTGGCACGGGTTCCGCCTGTGTGTCTGTGTGTCTGTGTGTGTGTGCATGTGTGTGTCTCTTTCTCTGTGTCTGTGTGTGTGTGTGTCTCTGTGTCTGTGTGTGTGTGTCTCTGTCTCTGTGTCTGCCTAAGAGGTGATTTATACTCCGCTGTACTGCCGTTGTGTTCCATTATGCTGATGCGCCCCCGGCTGCTTTTAGGCTGATTCATGGGCGCTGGTTTTTCTCAGTGTCGCTAGCATGTTCTCCTGTTTTTTTTTTTTTTTTGCATCAAAGGTCATTAAGGTTCTCTAAAAGGCAGCGCGATGCGCACCGGTGAGCAGCGCGCTGCCGTGGTTTACTGTGAACGCAGTAGCTCGTTAGCTGCTGGGAGAAATGACCATTAGGTTGAATCGCCTCTCCTGTGATTAGCTCTGACTGGCTTTATGCCGTGTCCACGCCCTCCGTTTGGGGGCGGTTACCCCCCCCGCAGGATGCCCCCCCCCTGCACCGGGTTTTTAAATGGACACGCTTTCATTACGGATACAATACCCACCCTCGATGAAAGCATTTGCCTCGTGGTTGTTTTAATCTAACTGTTTAAGATGGTGGTTCTTCACTTGGTCTTTGTCTTTGTACCTCGCAGGTCGACTGACCTGTGTGGGTGTGAGCACGCGGCCCACTGTACTGTAACCGCGTTCCACCTTCCGCGACCGTCCTAATGTAGCTTCGTGCTAACCCGTCCGTCCGTCTGTCTGTTCGGACGCGCACCGCCATCGAAGCGCGATCCCGGCCGTGCGTCCGTCTCCCTGCCCGTACAGCTCTGTCAAAACACGGGGCCCCGAGTCCGTCCGTCTGTCCGTCCGTCTGTCCCTCCGTCTGGCCGTGCGTCCTGACAGTCCCCCCCCCCCCCCCCCCTCGCTGTCCTGGCCCCGGCCGCGGCCCTGCCTGTCACGACACACGAACCCATCACGCGCCTTTCCATTCTGCGCGGAGGAGGACGACGGCCGGGCGCTCTGTGCGCTGCCGCGGCTGAGTAAGATCACCGAGGGTCAGGCTATTTCTGGCAGCGCGGCGGGTCCTGCTGTGGTCCTGTAGCAAGCCTGCTGGGGGGGGGCAAAATGGCTGACTGCAAGCCCAACCACTTAGCTTCCTCGCTGGAGGCCGTGTGGCGCCGGGTTTTTTTGTGTATCTGTGTGTTCTGTGTGTTCTGGTTTTCAGGTACAGGAGGTGTAGGGTCATTGTGTGTGCGTGCGTGCGTGCGTGCGTGCGCATGTTGGCGTATTTGCAAGAATTTTATCTGCACAAGATTTTTGTATAATAATATAATAAAAAAAATGGTGTGGAGTAAAGGGTGGGCCACTTAGTGATGGTCATTCACTGAATGATCTGGTGACCATGAGGCAATGAGTCAATGGAGGTTTGCACGTTTCATGTCATTCCTTCATACTTCAAAACGCCCCATTCAGATATAATGTAATGTAATGGAGATCCGTGGTGGATGCGATGTCTCACTGAAGTAACTAATATCACTTCATACTGAGCAGTGATTACAGGCTCAGAATGGAGAGAGCACTCGCATATTTTAAAAAAATAGCTGATGAACTATTGATAAGTTCATGAGTATTCCTCGGGCCAAACGTATCCAGCAATCTATTTTAAAAAACCCTCTCTGGCAGCATTCGCGGGGGGTCCTTTTGGATCCTTCATTTGCAGCGTCTATATATGGAGTACACTGACGCTAGTCATAACATAATTAGCCTAGCGATTTGTGTGTGATGGTTGTTAATTACTTGCTCCCTTATTTTTCTCTTTACCGCTAATTTTTCTCTGTTTTGCTCACTGGGATTTGACGATACACAATGTTAACCTTTCCTCCTTGTTTCTGCTTTAAGTTTGTTTGTCGTCGTGACTCTCAGAAGCGGTATGGATTATTTTAGGGTTGCGTAGCAACGCGTAAAGCTGCGGTCTTGCACTGTAACCTCAGAAGAGCCGCCCCTATTGCCAGTGGTGATTGGGCTCCATTATAATCAAGACATAGGTGCTGGAGTGGAGTGGCGGTGTGCCTTTTGAAGGTTTGATCTTGCGATATCATATTGTAAGACGATGGAGGGAAAGGACTTAACCATGTGCTTCCATTGTGAAGTCAATCTGTATTAATAGCAACCAGCGTACGGAAGACAATTCTCGACAGCACGCCTTAAAAGATGTGTAAGGGAAGGCGTGTTTTGCAGACGCGCGTTGTCTTCAGTGCTGAGTTGGGCTCTGTGAGTCGGTTGGAAATAGTTCTCCTTACTGAATCCGGACAGATCTGGTAGGTATTAAAGTGGGGGGGGGGGGGGGAAGTATGGGTGTAGCCATGACACCAAGCGATGATAATGAATAAAACATTTCCAGCAAGCCCAAATTCATTACAAAGCAGAAATATGAATTCAGCCTGCCGGGCTGTCAATTTTTAAACTATCGGTGAGTCATAGCAGAGTGGCCCCATCTCAGCTCTAGGTGTGTGTGCGTGCGTGTGCGTGTGCGGTGGTGTGTGTGTGTGTGTGTGTGTGTGTTTGTGTGCGTGTGTAAACAAGGTGCACACAAGAGAAACTATGCAATGTTTTCTTGTTTCTATTTCAACTGCGCCTCCAGTGTGTTTGTGTAAGTGGGTGTGAGTGGGTTGTGGGTGTAGCCGGGTTTTGTGTGTGTGTGTCTGTGTGTATGTTTCTCCGTGGTCTGTACCCACTGGTACAGATGTACATTTTGACCTGGAAATCCTAATCGAAGTGCATGGCCAATTATCTGGTCCGCGCCGAGCGATGCTGGTCACATCCTCTTGGCCACGGAAAGCGTTTCCACCTGAAGTCCACAGCACTGCTGGCGTTGCACTCGGGGATTCTATTAAGTGATGGAGAAGGATGTGACTGCCATCACAAATGGGCAAGTGGCACCAATTCAAACATGGCTGTCGTACACTTCAAGTATACCTTGTGACGCGTATCAAGCGTCTTTGGGTACCGAGAAAAGCGCTATATAAAACCTATGTATTATTATTATTAAATATTGGTCGCATGGTACCCGCACAACTTGGTGTGGATTGGAATTCGGAACAGTCGACTTATTTCAGCTTCGGTCAGTTGTGTGGAGCTGATTATTATAATTATTATTTTCTGATTAGAGTGTGGCATGGCACAAGCCGTTTCCCCTTGACCAAGGACGTTTTTTTGGACACCTTGCGGGCAAAAACGAGATCTTATATTTCAAAAATGTATGCAACCGCATTCGACACCTTTTGCCAGCCCCGGATTGTGGGTCACATATTTTGTCAGCCCAACTCGCCAACTTGTCAGGCAAGCACAGAAGCTGTAGGAGGCTTGAGGCATGCTTCCGATACAGGCAGGCCCCTCCACAATGTCTGCATTTGGACTCGTATTTATTCCGTGTTTACTTTTGAGTTGTTTACTTTGTAAAAAAAAAAAAAAAAAGAAAAAGAAAAGACAATGTAACTCCGCCAAGGGGGCTCTGCAGCACACCGCAATATATTTCAATGCTTAATTCTATAACGTGAAAGAATGTGCGATTCAGCAGCCAGTGTGGTGCCTTGACTGTATTCCCTCCTGCTCCATCCTTCCCCTCCCCCAGGTGATGTCCCAGGCGGAGGGCCAGCAGAAGAACCTGGTCCACTCCATCGACTCGCTGCCCACCAGGGGGCCCGTGTCCTGCCTGGACCAGGACCTGCTGCTGCTCAAGGCCACGTCGGCCGCCACGCTCAGCTGCCTGGGGGAGTGTCTGAGCATCCTCCAGCAGAGCCAGGGCCAGCCCCTGGCTAAGGCGCCCGCCGTGCCCAACAACCACACCGTCCTCGGAGCCCAGTCGGGTGAGTTGGCCCCGGGCCCCATTCCCGTTCTGCTTCTGGAGCCCCCGACACCCACATCCCCGTTTCCGCCGCCCGTCTCCCCCCGGCCCGCCCCCGGCGCAAGGGCCCCCTGGCCGAGCTAGACTGTGGCCTGTGTCCCTACCTGTTGGGGTCCGTGAACTTGGGCGTTTGCGGTAAATGCTGCTGAACGGCGGCGTCGCGCCCCCCCCCCCTCCCCCCCCTCGGACGCGGTGTCTTTCATTTTGAACTTGAGTTGTGTGCCGTTTCATGTATGTTTGTTTTGTTGTTGTTGTTGTTGTGCCTCCTGTTGTTTGTGTCTGTTTTTTGTTAGTGGTTTTGATGTTCTCCCATTCATTGCTGTCTGTCTTGCTGTCAAATGAAGTAAAAATGCTAATGATTTCCTCCTCCGAATCGTCCCTGCGTGCAAAGTGTATGCATGAGTGAATGCGTGTGGAAATTCATCTGCAGACAACACTGTTTACAAAAGTTCATTAAAGCGTTTCAAACTTGTCTCGCCACGTGTATGTGAAGCAACTCTGAATGCCGAGTGTGTGAGTCTGTGTCAAATATAAGTGAACCTGTTTCACGATCACTATGCAGGTATTTCTTAAAGGTATGTCGTCTGAAGTCAAGGTAACCATTATTCCTAAATCTCTGAAGGTCTTTACCAAAGAAACCCACCCACTGGTGCCTACGAGTCGGACCCATGTTCAGCCTTCTGTGCCAAATCTAAATTGATTCAATAAAGCTCTTTCCAAGCAAACCTCTGCAGCCATGGGGTGCTTCTGTGTTTGTGGATGTCCGCGTTTGAGGGGGGGACAAACACGTGACACGTTTCACAGCCGAGACGGATCGGGAACACCACACCTCCGTTGGTACCGAGGCGTTCTGGTGACATTCTGGTGGTTTTTTTTTTGTTTTTTTTTCTCCACAAATCATATGCGTTTTTGACCACCAGGTTGTCCGTGTAGCCTTCATTTCACAGAGTGTATTATTTTGCATGAAAATCACCCATACTTGACAAATTGTCTTCTAGAAACCAAGTACGCCATCTCAGTCGCAAACAACCGGACTCGCAATTCAACCCCTGCACCCCATTGCTACAGGATCTTCCTTTCTCATTAAAAGGGGGGAAAAAAACCACCACAAAATATAAAATGGGTTCGAACTACATTTAGGGCCGTCGTCCCTAATTGTTTCACAAAAAAAAACACTCAAACTGCATTCGCTTCTCCGGCATGAAGAAATGCAGACACACACAGAACACACCGCAGTGAAGTGAAAACCCCCCGTGGGTGGGTCCTGGGCGTTGCTTTGGGGTTGCGTGCCTCTTGTGTTCAAGGTCGGGACTCCTGGCTCCCGTGTTAACACTCTTGTTGGTCTTCTGTCCCCCCCCCCCCCCCCCCATGTGTGCGTCCACAGTCACCCTGCCCTCCGCCTGCTCCACAGACAGGGGGTGGTGCGGGATGGGACCGCCCAGTCGCAAGTACACACCTCTCTCCGTCTGTTGCCTGGATGACAAGGCTTGTGCGGGCCCGGGGGCTCCCTGCTCACGGCATGTACCTCGCCCCGCTCACCTCTCTCTCAAACCCCGGGGCCCACCTTTCTCGCGTTTCACTCACTCCGCGGCCGGAGAGATTCGGCGCGAGATTCCGCCAAAATTCTGTTTTACGGTTGTGGCACGACTGCATGGGGGGCAGTATTGCACAATAGCAGCAGCCGGGGGATCGGAGACGACGGGGTCTCTCGCTCAATGGGTTCCTCTCCGGGAGGTTCTTGCTACAGTGCAGCCACTGCATGGCCACTGCCCTCCCACTAAGCGAGCTGAGAGCATGGGGTTTCACCTGGACGGGGCCGGGGAGGGAAGGGGATGGGATGGGAGGGTAGGGGAGGGTAGGGGCCCTCGCTCTGGCTCTGGCTCTGGCGTGGAACCAGAGTGCCAGAGAACCGAGGGAACGAGCGGCGCAAGGCTTGATTGTTGATGAGAGGGAACGCAACGGAGCCCGGAGCTGCCAGGACTTTGAGGGGGGCGTTGTGAAACTTCTGTCCGCCAAATACCTTGTCGGGTTTCAGCTCCACACTGAACACTGAAGGGTCTTGGGTTTCTCCTGGACCGGTTCTCCCCCCCCCCGTCACTAAATCGCTTCCCCTGAAAAGCTTGTTTATCGCCCCCCCCCGCTCCTGAACAGACGAGTTCCCCTTTTAAGGACATGTTAAATCCATAAAGGAATGGATTTAGCTCACCAACCATGCTCGAGCACTATCGGTTCCCCTTCGCCTTTGCAATGGAGAAAAAGCGGTAAATGGTTGGTGTGCAATCAGGATGTGTCAATGGCATGTGACCTTGTGTTTGTGTACTGATAAGGCGTGATGTGTGTTTTTTTTGTTTGAGCAACAAAGTAACAGAGCGCACTTAAATTAAACTGATGTCGAAGCCCAGAAATAGAAGGTAAAGTCATTGAAAAATACCGAAAGACATGAACCTCCTGTCTGTTCAATGTTTGGTCTGGCTGCACCAAAAAACTGGAGCTTCCGGGTTCAGAAGGTGAAAGTCCTCCCTGTGTCACGTCCACCGTCATAACGGACGCAATTCAAAAGCACAACCGTTCACTTTTGATTCACTGCTGTATTGCTGCACGGCGTGAGGTGAAAAGTCGCCGAGACTTTTCGACCCTCTGAACCCAGAGACTTTCCACCAACCGGCCTTGCACAGACCTTTCAGTTCATCTTGCATGCGCCAGGCTCAATGGCTTCTGCGCTAGCCCACTCGTTTTCTACTTCTGGTGCTGATGGCGACATCCCACCCAGAGCTGTGTTCTCGGCTCAAATCTTAAAGATCAATCAAACGGACTCAATTGTATCTGCATGGACAGCACCACCTCCTGAGAATCCCCAGTAATTACAGGTGCTGTGTCCGATTGGGACGGGTTCAATTAGTTACCCGGGTAACAAAGCCATGCAAAAACAACCCATATTCAACAGAGAAATGTTTCTGGGGACTCAATTGGACATAACGTGTACCTGTGCCTGTCGACTGGTATGTATTCCAACACGGCTCATTTGTAATGGGGGGCTGGGGGGGGGGGGCAGGCTAGCTTGCGCTTTAAAAAATGCCCCGTCACTCGACTGGAAGACTGACCTCTAGGATCTTCTTACATGCATTTCATCCGAAGCGGCCCGCCGCAGACACCACCTCCGCCTCGCAGTCCCAGTCAGCGCCGCTTTCCCCACTCACTAATGGATATTACGGAGACGGTTGGCGCATTTAGACGTTTAAACCTTATTCGGCCGCTGGGATGAGGAGGAGGCAGCGGCGGCGCCGGGTCCTCACATCAGTCCATTGGCAGTAGATGGCAATATGAGCTTTATGAGAAGCCCGTTCCAAAGTGCGTTTTAATGCACTGTAGTGGATGAGTCGCATTTTCAAGAGTGCTCTAAAGACTGGGGGGGTGGGGGGCAAGTGTTCACTCGGTAGCCTTGGCAGCAGCCGTTTTGTATTCAAAATTGAAATGTCAAATAATGACTGGTGTTTAATGACCGTGCGGTCGAAGGAACGCTGATACCTGTATCGTTCATGCGCTGCATTTCTTCTGATGGGTTTGCCGCGGTCTGGATCTCCAAACGATTGTTTTTTTGTGTCAGACAATCTATTTCTCTTTGCTCCGAGCGAGCTCTTGTCGCTCTTGTCTATTGGCTGAGAATAACAACGAACAAATATTGTTTTGCCAGCATGGAAACACGCGTGCACAATGTCCACGCAAACGCACGCACATACACATGCACCCACACCCACCACGCACACACACACACACACGCACACAAGCACCAATGACATACTTCCACCGCCACCACCTCCACCCTCCACTCGGCCCTAACCCCTAACCGTCTCCCCTTCCAGATGGTGCCCCTGTGTGGACTGTACCAAAGTCGCCCTCGGTGGACCACCTGAAGAACGGCGGCGCCACGCCCCTGCGTTCGGCCGAGCACTCCCCCGCCCTCAGGAAGAAGGGAGCGTCCCCTGGTGCTGAGGTGAGGGCAGCCAGCCGGGCTGTGAACACTCTCTTAACGCTCGCCTTTTCATCGCTGTTCATCGCAATGGTTCTCCGTTGGTTCACCTGGGGGTGGGGGGGGGGGTAGGTAATCACAGCCTTGTGTATCGTCATCTTTGGCTGCTTACTTTTTTCTTCGGCGGTGGGTTCCTTCCTCCCTTTCCAGACAGTGACCTGCTTTTCCGCTGTGTTTACATAGGGGCTATGCGCAAACTGAGCCGCCGTCTGTCAAACAAAAAAAAAGAGAGAGAGAGAGAGAGAAAGAGAGAGAGAGACACTGACGAAAGAGCCTTCGTCAGCAGGGCTGGCTGACGTCTGCAGGAAGTGACGAGCGCGAGAGACATGGGGGGTGGGGGGGGGAGTCCTCTGTTCTCCTCCCATCATGCCCCGCAGATGTCGTGCTAGGGTCCCCCGTGATGGAGCGGGGGGCTGGCGGCGGGGGGGGCGGTAGGGCTTGTGAGTGAGTTTGAGCAGATCTGCTGTGTAAGAAGTGGGTCACGCACGCAACGATGTGCTGGAGCTCTGCCGCACGCTAGCTCTCTCTCTCTCTCTCTCTCTCTGTCTCTGTCTCTGTCTCTGTCTCTCTCTCTCTCTCTCTCTCTCTCTTCGTCTCTCCGTCTCTCCGTCTGAGGGTGGAGTATCTGGGCCGCGTCCCGGACCTCTGACATTGAGATGCAACACAGGCTGTGTGTGTGTGTCTGTGTGTGTGTGTGAGAGGATTGATGGGGCGTGAGTGTCTAATGTGTGGACCTCTCTTGCCCTTGACCCATATTCTGTTGATTTGACATTTGCTATTGGTTTTGTGTGTGTGTGTGTGTGCGGTCATGCGTTCAAGCGAGAGCGTTCGTGTGTGTGTGTGTATGTGTGTGTGTGTGTGTGCGTCTGCTTTTTTTTTTTCTTTTGAGGCTCCTGTCTTCTCCCTGTCTTCTCTCTCACATTACCAGTTGCTTTGATGTGGTGGTCGTTCAAAGCGTCAGACTCCAAGATGGAGGTCAAAGTGTTTCCGCTGAATCCATTCTGGACCGGCGCTGCCTCACCTTCTCCACGGCCTCCGCCCTCCCTCTTTGTAGTTTTTCCAATTTTTTTTGGTTTACTGCGGCAGCGGCCATTGTTACTTGACACCCCATCACCCCCCCCCCCCCCCCCCCCCCCACGCAGCACACACTCCCACGCCAGGTCGAACACTCTTTCTCTCTCTCTTGCCCTAGGATCTCTCTCTCTCCCTCTCCCTCTCTCTCTCTCTCTCTCTCTAACTCAGTTTAGCCTGTGGAGGGGAAAGAAAAGTGCGACATAATCACATCTCACACACAAGCGATGACTGCTGTGGGAAAGTTGAGAGGACGTTAGCTTCTAAATATGTATTCAAACATGCAGCGGTGTGTCAATGCACCGATATTAAAAGGCGGGGCGTTTAGCAGATGCCGCTTTTTTGTCCAAAGCGATTTACAATCAGTACATTTTGGTTGGGGGGTTCGACATGTGGACAGTTTGGAGGAGGAGGGGGGGGGGTGGGGGGGGGGGATCAAGGGGATCGAACCGCCGACCCTACGGTGAGCGGACGACCCGCTCTGTCCACCCGCTCTACCCACTGAGCAACTGCCAGTGGGTAGAGTTTAATACGCAGTGTAAAACTCAACGCTTAATGACCACAAGGGGCTGGGGGGTGGGGGTCCGACCAGTTCAGCAGGTTTCCCCACCAGGGGGGGTTGAGCGAGGTGTGTGTGTGTGTGTGTGTATATAGCGACGTCGGGGAACAAGCGATATTCCTTGGTCCCCACAAAGGGGCCCCCCTGCTGTAACAGGCTGCTGACTGGCAGCGTGCTCCCAGCCATCAGGGTGTATATACCATCACGCTCCTGTTGACGGCTGTGAAACAGGCCGTTGTGTGGGGGTCTCACTGAGGGGGCCGGCGACGGGCCACTCGGGGGGGTTGCTGTGTGTGAAATATCGACCATTTTGGCAGTTTGACGCTCAAACACCCAGAAGATGGATGGAGTCCGTCGACCGCGGCCCACCACCCTAGAAAAAACGCGGTGGTTGGCCGGCCTTTTCTTTTCTCTGCATTGTTATAACACGGTCATTTTGCGTCGTGTTCTGGCAGCTTGAGAAGGACGGTGAAAGGCTGAACTGCGACCACTTAAGGGGGAAAAAGGGGGGGGCATTTAGCAGACGCTTTTGTCCAAAGCGACTTACGATCAGTACATTTTTGTGGGGGTTCGACATGGGGACAGTTGGAGGAGGAGGAGGAGGAGGTGGAGGAGGGGGATCGAACCACCGACCCTGCGGTGAGTGGACGCCCCGCTCTGTCCACTGAGCTACCTCAAATGCCCCCATCTACTATCTCTGCTACTATCTCAAGGCCAATTCTGATCCCATCCCTGGAATGACACATTAACCCACCGGTCAGGGCTGACCCACCCAATAGCGCTCTGCCGGTCGAGGGGGGCTGCAGCCGGTGCGTCGGGTTCTCAAACCCAAGTGGTCCCGAGAACGACCTTGGGCAGGTCTGAAGTGCGCCAAGCAAAAAAAAACGCGAAAGAGGGTTTTTTTTGGTGCTCTCTGCCGCTTTCCACTTTTCCACTGTTCACCTGTTTAAAATTCAGCAGACGAGACGGGCCCCACTTCTATCTTCGCCTGGCACGGCGCCAATCTGTAGTGGCGTGTGTCTGAGTGCGTGTCTGTGTTTGCGTGCGTGTGTGCGTGCGCGCAGGTGCGTGTGTGTGCGTGTGCGTTCGATCAAAGTGCGTACGCTCGCAGAATTGATGTCGCTGTTTATGCGTTTACCGATGGGAACGCCGTGCGCCCCGTGCGCCCGTAGCAGCCGCCGCCGCCGCGGTGATGGGTACGCGGCCACCGGCGCAAACGGCGACTGTAAACGGCGTAAAATCAATCTGCGGGGAGAGAACGTTGATGCGTGCTCATCGCACGGCGTGTGTGTGTGTGTGTGTGTGTGTGTGTGTGTGTGTGTGTGTGTGTGTGTGTGTGTGTGTGTGTGTGTCTGTGTCTGTGTCTGTGTGTGTGTGTGTGTGTGTGTGTGCAGTCTTGATCGCGCACCGAGACTGTTTTTTTGATGGCGTGCGTTGAAATGGCCTCTTCGGTCAGAGGGTATGGCTCAATAGAGGGGGGTGGTGGTGGAGGTATAATAACCAAGTCACGCTGCAGCGTCTGCCGGGCCGCAGGGTCACACGCTCTCAAGAGCAGAACACTTCAGCCCGGTCAGTCCGTCGCATTTCCACTTGTGTCCAGCAGAAGGCAGCAAAGGCCTGGATGTATTTATTTCTATGCATTTCTACGATAGACCCTTTTTCCCCCACACAGGTATCGTCATCATCGTAGGTCGAAGATAACACTTAACTATGGGTCTGCTACTTTATGGACCAGGGCACGGGTGCTGGACTTCCATAGTGAAGTTAAATGTACCACCGGTTCCCCGGTACGTTAAAAGAACGACACCTATGATTGTGATAATGCCTCTGTGAAAAAGGGTGTACTCATTAGCTGCGGTTTTATGGGAAACCGTATAATGGCGACTCGTAAGATATCTATTAAAAGGCAGTGCAGAAGTTGGGGGACATCATTTAAAGGGGGGTAAACACTAAGGTACCCAGTCATTGAGCTATTGTGCCATCGCAAAGCCTTAATATCACTTAGAATAATGATTTCCACATGAACAACCCCCAATTCCCCCCCCCCCCCTCTGTGGGCATCCTTGAGCAATATGCGTCAGGATGGATGCTGCCTGATGACATGCAGGCCTACCCTTGAATAACAACTCCGGCTACGTGTGCTCACGAAACGGTGGGCTGGCGGTTGTGACTGGTTGGCTATATGTGCGTGTCGGTGGTCTCGCAGTTCAGGCAGGTAGGTGGGAGCAGCGCACTGTGCGGGGAGGCGTCAGCCGTGACTCACTGCCTGCTTCTTATCTCGGGCTTTATTTAGCTCGCCGCCTTGGTTGGCAGCCGAGATGTGTGACACCCGACAATTAAAACTAAACTTATGCGCGCACACGCCGCCAATATCTCCCCGTGGTAAATAAGGGTCTTCGTTACGTTACCATGCCGACTAAACGGCTTGAAGAGACTCGTTTGGAGTGTAGTTGGAGCGTGCGATCGTCAGTGCGAGTGCGTGCGATTGTCAGTGCGTGCGTGCGTGCGTGCGTGTGTGCGTGCGTGCGTGCGTGCGTGCGTGCGTGCGTGTGTGTGTGTGTGTGTGTGTGTGTGTGTGTGTGTGTGTGTGTGTGTGTGTGTGTGTGAGAGAGAGAGAGAAAGAAAAAAGTGTAGACTATGGCCTATGGGCACCTATTGTTTATTGGAATCCATAGCTTTGTTTGCATTCTCGTTATTACTACACATTTTATGAAAACACATTACTATTCGACGATATACAAGGACCGGTGCCGCCGGAGTCTAAATACGGTGTGAGCTGTGAACGAGGTGTGCAGCATGCAGTGTGTTTGGGGTGCTCAGCGCTGATATACAGTCGCACACTCCGAGCATATTAAGCGTGACCCGAAGCATGACAAACTGGCTGCCGGGGAGCGTCGTGCCTTCTGATGTTGTGTTGCGATCAGGGGCTTTGATCAAGGGTAGATAGATCATTATCATTTTACGCTCCGCGGCACCTGTAAAAAGGCACAGCTGTGCCGACAGCGTCAACGTAATACGCGAGGACACAACAACTTCATTGTTTGGCTTTTTCTTTTAACTGTTTTAAATCCATATTTTCCTGGAATGAACAAGAAAGTCTTTTTTTTATTTTATTAATAATTAATATATATTCATAGGCGAGCCTTAGACACTAAAAACTTCAACAACGGGCAGCGTCCCTAATCATGAAAATGTTATTTATCATAAATTACCCTTCATTAAAATGTTTTCCTTAGTGTTTCTTCAAATACACTTTGTTTGTGTGTGTGTGTGTGTGTGTGTGTGTGTGTGTATGTGTAGTGAGGGGGCAGTTTGGTGCACACATTCTCCCGAAAGAAAGCAAAACACACGTTTTAATTACAAGTCTCCGCGTCGTGTTCACACAACACGACCCCTCCACCCCATCACCCACCCACACACCCACCAGAACGCTACTGAGACGTCGGCACAGTCAGAGCCAAGTTCATCATAGTCTTCTTCATCTTGAACTTGCGTTCACGTCACCCCGGCGCGTGCCGACGTCGTTCGAGCGCATCGCCGTTTTTGAAGTCAACCACTCTCGCCGCGAGAACCCGCGTCGTGATTCCGTTCGGTTCCGCCCGCATCGATCGAGCCGCGGCTCAAAGCCGCCGGTCGCTGCATAAATCTCCGCCGCGCTGGAAGCCGTGTGCTCCTCCGCCGCGCGTCCCCGCAGAGCCGAGCCGTTAAATCGCGCGGCTTATGTCCGCCACACAGAGGGCGAGAAAACACCAGGCGCGCACAGGGTTCAGAACACAAGGCTCAGGCACGCTGATTAAGATACGCTTACGCGCACGCCCGCGCGCACGCACGCAAACACGCACACACATGCTGGAGAGGGGAATAGAGGATTTGATTGGCACAACAAAGATCTGCGATGACTAACACTTCAGTCAACCCTCGTCTTCTTTTACGGTTCGATTTCAAACCGTTTTCGATCCCCCCCCGCACAAGAGGGGGGGGGGGGGGGCCCTAATTATGGGGCCGTTTGTTAGGGAAAGGTCACCAACGTGGCCAGCCCCCCACTGTCGAGCGTCCCTTCCTCTTCCTCAGACAGGGGACACAGCGACGGTGGGGCGGGGGGGGCAGAGATGAAGGGGCTGGTGCGCAGATGAAGTGTGTGTGTGTGTGTGTGTGTGGGTGTGTGTGTGTAGGCGGGAGGAGGTGGGGGGGGGGGGGGGAAGGGCAGTCAGAGATAAGGGCTTACTTACATTCTGGAGAGGCTGGGATGAGGATGAGGAAGAGGAAGGCCCTGTGCCTTTAAAGGTTAGCTCTCGTTGGAAAGCTCTGGGAGGCGGCGGCCTTTGAAGACAGGCAAGACATTTCTAACCTCTCATTCTGTGGATGTGATGTAGATACTCTCTTATGTAGTCTCTCTCTCTCTCGCTCTCTCTCTCTCTCTCTCTCTCTCTCTCTCTCTCTCTCTCTCTCTCTCTCTCTCTCTCTCGCACTCTCTCTCTCTCTCTCTCTCTCTCTCTCACTTCCCCCTCCTCTCATGAGTCCTTGATGAGAGAGAGAGGAAGGGGGAGGAATAAAGTGGAGGCAAAAGAGGGGGCGAGGGAGAGCGTGTGCGTGAGAGAGAGAGAGAGAGAGAGAGCGAGAGACAGAAAGAAAAATAGAGAGAGATAGAGAATAGGTGTGACATAAAGAGACAGAAATGGATGGTGACGTGGTAGAGAGAGAGAGAGAGAGAGAGCATGCTTGAGAGCGAGTGAATTGAAATTGAAATGAGGGCGACACATGAAACAGAAAGGAATTGCTGCATGGCATGAATGGGCTGGTGGTGGAGGTGGTGGTGGGGATGGAGGTGGTGGTGATGGTGGAGGTGTGTATGTCTAGTGTGTGTGTGGGGGTGGGCAGCGATGTGAAAGGCACATGGGTGGATGTCAAGGGGAGAGGGGCGATGGAGAGACACAGTGACATGGGAGGCAGAGACAGAGAGAAAGAGAGAGAGAGAGAGACATTGACGGTGGCCAGGCAGGCAGGCGGGCGGGAAGACGACGACGTCGACGCGTGTGTCTGGCGATGCTGAGAGGCTTGTGAGTAAGGGGGGAGGGTGGCCGGGGGTGGGGGGCGCCTGGAGGAGTACTGATGACGGTGGGTGGGCGGGGCTCCGGGTTGTGGGCGAGGTTGCGTTGGTGGGGAGGAGCGTGGGAACACGTGACCGTTGGAAGTGAGGGCAGGGGGGGGGGGGCAATTATCGGGGGCGTAGGAAGTCGTTGGTGTCGACAGGTCTCTCTCTCTCTCTCTCTCTCTCTCTCTCTCTCTCTCTCTCTCTCTCTCTCTCTCTCTCTCTCTCTCTCTCTCTCTCTCTCTCTCTCTCTCGCTCTCCTTAGATCTCATCTCCCGGGGCATTCTCGCTCTGTTTCTCCCGCTCGCTCTCTCTCTCTCTCTCTCTCCCTCTCTCTCTCTCTGTGTTTCCCTCTGTGAGTCACATCCACATACAAAAGACTCTGCTCAGGCACTGGGGATTCTATACAGAAGCCTGCCATCACATTCAGCCCTGCTGTGGCCTGGGATAAGCGAGCTGGTGGGGGGGGGGGGGGGGGTAAGGAAGGAAGGAAGCGGTGTGTCGGTTCCCCAGAGCAGGCAGTTAGCTTCACTGGACTTTTATTTTGGAGGAGCCGGTGGCCACTTGACCTGGGGACGACTCTTGGATACCACATCGCCTCCGAGAAGTGAGTTTTGGTTGTTCGGTGGGGATATGGGCAGTACACTTCACGTGTTTGTGTGTGATTCTTCGAGTCTGTTGGTGTTTGTCTTGTGTGCATGCATAAAAGCCCCACCCGTGTTTGTTTATGGCTGTTGCTGTGGGCTCTCATAAAGTGTTTAAAATTAGTTTCTGCTGTGTTGTTATGTAATGCACGTGTCATTTGCTTGACGACTGTGTGTACAAAACAAAACAAAACAACTCCGCTCGCTGAAGAGCGAGTTTCTCATGCTAGCTCGTTTGATTCTATCTCGTTTCTTCAGTGGAGGAGTTCAAAACTGGACTGCCCACGTGGACTTTTAACCTGGCTCAATGTGTATCGAATTAATATGTGTCTATTTGATCCCGCATGCAACTAATGTCATGAGTTGATCCCTAATCTAATCTACAACACTGCGTGGTCCTACATGTGATGTTATGCATTACCACCCTCACAACATGAACTAGACAACTGACATCGTGGAGCCTCACCACACGTGATCCTCACAGCAGGGGCGCTTGTTGACCAGAAAAGATAACAATGTAGCATATTAAAATCATAACACTTGACGGATGATGCACCATCTTCAGGATGGCCACGGGTGAACCCAGACCCGCCCACTTCTGTGCTCCGAATGCCCGACAGCCATTTCATAAAAGCTGAATGAGTGCAGATTGGCGGCGCCGTGCCGGACGTGGTGGGTCAGCGGGATGCGAGGTGGGGGCGAGATAGGGGGCGAGGGAGGGGCGAGATAGGGGGCGAGGGAGGGGCGAGATAGGGGGCGAGGTAGGGGCGACCCAGATCCCCTCGCCACTCATTTCCTCCTGAGCAGCAATTTCCCGCTGCTATCAAGAGCCTGTTTAATTAGTTAGTAGTGCTGGTTTTGTGCACGCACCGGCGCACACACACACACGCGCGCACACAAACATACAGACACACACACACACACACACATACAGACACACACACACACACACACACACACATCACAGCACACACACTCACATCTAGACACACACACACACACACACTCAGACACACACACACACACACCACACATACAGCACACACACCACCACACACAAATACACACACACACACACACACACACACACACACACACACACACACTCAAAAGCATGTTAGAGTGTTCCTCTTTATATTTTTGTCCTGGGTGTTGTTTCTTGCAGTGTGTCTTGGTATTTTAAACACTTCCCTTCCTGTCCGAAGCGTATTCTGAGTCGCCTGCTGTGAAAACTGATGCAATGGAGCCGACTGGGCGTTTGTCTGTTGAGTTGTCCAGGGTGTCCGCGTGGGACAGCTTGGCCGATTCTGGTGAACGTTACTATCGTGGTTGTTAGTGATGATGTTTTTCATGTGAAGATAAAGAGTAACCTCTGAGACAGAGCAGTGTTTACACTTGTTTACAGTTGTTTCATGTTGTGACCTCTTTTTTACAGTGTGTGTTGTGCTTGATTTTGAATACGTGTCAGTTTGAAATGTGATGAGTGGTAAAACATCGTTAAGTGGGTTAACTCACATGTTGATGCACTGCCTTCTTTGTGTACTTTTGTGTTCATGTCTGCACTCAGTGAATGTTGTTGCTGCTTGAACACAGAAGGATTCTAGGCCATTAGAGCTAACTACAAGAACATGTTTGTGAAAACACTGGGAAATGCACATTTGTTTAATGTATTGACTATCAATGCATGCCTTAATGTAAAAA
>JAXIVH010000019.1:5150370-5165370 GCA_036785325.1 Urophycis tenuis | reverse complement strand
TTTATGTTAACATTGACCCTTTCTGATGGATGCATCAGGAAGGTATGTGTACTGATATTGATACATTTCCTAGTGATTCACAGACGTGGGCTTAGTAAGACAAAATAAGATGTTTGTCTTTTAGCTACATCATACTCTATTAAGGTTGGGATTCATATTTTATAGGAAAAGCAAACCAAGCAAAATAATGTAGTGGAAATGAATTGCAGAGCAATTCAGTCACAATACAATGAATACCATGTTGCATGATGATGTACACAAGTCATATTGGAATATACTTTTCTCCAACAGAATGAGGAAAGACGAACTCAATGCAATCTCTGGACCAAACGAGTTTGCAGAGTTCTACAATCGGCTGAAACAAATTAAGGAGTTTCACAGGAAGCACCCAAATGAGGTACTTGCGCCACAAATGTCACATGTCCAATCCATATCATCAGAGTGATGTATTTCATTTTAATTTGAATCATAATACAACAGAAATGGCACAAACATCAATGTTGGGCATACTAAATAATTCAGCTGCAGTTTATTGAGATCATACACATTTTTATCATCAATTTCACATTTTTACTATATATTAGTTATGAATTATGGCATTATTATAAATGTTTGCAAAAGTCATTGCTCTTTTTTTTCTATAGATTTGTGTTCCAATGTCTGTGGAGTTTGATGAGCTGGTCAAGGCCAGGGATAACCCCAGTGAGGAGGCTCAAAGTAAGGCACGATGCAGCACACCACCTCGCCCTCCTCTCAGTTCCCCATCAGTCCCCTAACCGAAAGGCAATGGCTGTCTGGCGTCTTTCCCCCCCCGCAGACCTGGTGGAGTTCACTGACGAGGAAGGCTACGGACGCTACCTGGATCTCCACGACTGCTTCCTGAAGTTCATCAACCTGAAGGGAGCCGACGTGAGGAACCCCCTCAATGCTCTGAAGGCTCTGTGGTACCCAACCCTCACCGCGCTATTCTAATGTATCCTCTCTCTCCTCTCTCTACAGAGAATTGAGTACATCACCTACCTGTCTTCCTTCGACCAGCTCTTTGACATCTCTAAAGACAGAAAAAATGCAGAGTACAAGAAGTAAGTGTCGTGGCATTTGTTTCTTGTGGTTGTCAGATTCAGAGTCAAAACACAGACCGCACCCTATACTATCATCGTCTGCAAATATAAATAATGCTACTTTTGTTTCTTATGTGGAGAAAATAAATGCCGGCGTACCGTTTAAACCCCGATGCCAATAGATAGCAATTTTTTAACAATTCATATTTGTTCTTCAGGAAAAGATGTGAAAAAAATAAGTAAATCTGCTCTGTAACCTAATCTTCGCTCGGTATCTGGCTACGCTTCTGTTGTTGCCATACACATGGACGGTGTCTTCATGGTGCCTGTGTTTGCAGGTACCTGGAGATGCTTCTGGAGTACCTGCAGGACTACACAGACCGCGTGAAGCCCCTACTGGACCAGAACGAGCTGTACGGCAAAGTGCTGGTGGAGTTTGACAAGAAGTGGGAGAACGGCACCTTCCCGGGCTGGCCTGTGCGTACTCACGGTTGACATCGCTCTGGGAGAGAATCGGTGGTGGTCGTTTTGTTGTTGTTTTTTTGTAATCCGCTTTTCTGTCACTTCTTTTTCTCGTCGTCAGAAAGAGACGAGCAGTGCCTTGACCCACGCCGGGGCTCACTTGGACCTCTCTGCCTTCTCTTCCTGGGAGGTGAGCGGCGCCAGTCGGTCCACTTGTGCCGCCGCGTGTACTTATTGACCCTAGTCGTCCCTTGACACTCACCGCGCCGCCATCTCGGTCACGATATTGTTTCTTTTATCACAGGAATTGGCCTCCTTGGGTCTGGACAGATTGAAGTCTGCCCTGATGGCCTTGGGGCTTAAGTGTGGCGGGTGAGTGTTTGCTGACATAATGAATATATATATATATATATATATATATATATATATATATAGTCGGTAGAAAAATGTCCCATATTGTGGCCGTGTGTCTGATGCACTGGTCGCTTGTGTTGCAGGACTTTAGAGGAGAGGGCCCAGAGGCTTTTCAGCACCAAGGGCAAGTCACTGGAGTTACTGGACCCGTCACTGTTCGCCAAGAATCCCAAAGCCAAGGGACCCAAGAAGTATGTGACACGAGCGCCCTTGGATTACATTACAGCTCCATTCATGGCTCTATTCACACCATTCACACACAAACCATCCCACCTTTTTGCACTGTGTTTTAATATTTCACCCATTGGCTTTCCTCAGGGACACGGAGCGCAACAAGGAGATCGGCTTCCTGGAGGCGCAGGTGTACGAGTATGTGGAGATTCTCGGGGTGAGTGCCGTGGGGGTTTTTGGTCGACACTTGCTGCTGTGGTGTAATTCAGCGCGGAGATCGATGTCTTCAACGTACTCGTGTCTCTAAGCGGCGTAGCCGAAGCATGGCTGAACACGATTGCAGCCGTATTACCTTCATGGCGACACGTCGTTCCTACAATGTAAAGCAAAGTGCAAAGTGTCCCCTGGAGCTGGATACCCCCAACCCCCCGGTCTGACGTTGTGAATTGAAGCCGCGGACGGCGCTCCTTTCATGGGCACGGCTGTCGCGACTACAGTATCCTCCTCCTTCGCTTACTGATCACTTAAGCGTCGGTTATGGTTCCGCGTAGTGATCAAGCAATGGCCACGCAGTTGCTTGGATGCAGTCATGAGACCGTGATGGTTCTGCGTGGGGTTTACGTGTCGAAATGCAATTCAATGCAACAACGGTAGAGGGACCAGAATGAGCATTCTGGTCATTACATACAGATTACTAGGGAGTAAAAAAGTTTACAGACATGAAGGCAAAAGTTATATATATGTTGTTGCCAATCAGTCGAAGCATTTATCACACCGTGGCGGTGTTTACGAGTGGAAACCGGAAAAGCGGTCTCGAGCGAATGTAGTTCGTGGACCAATCACAGCCAAAGCCGCTGCGTTGGTGTTGCGTCGCCTCGATGCACGTCTAGGATTTTTTGGGTGGTGCACGTCATGCCCTTGTGGTGGATGCAAGCAGGGTCCGCAAGGACGTAAAGGGTCCGTAAGCCCCCTAGCGTTGCGTCTACGCGGAAGCATAACTTGGGCTTTATGTTACAATATTCTAATTGTCAGGGGTTTTTTTTGGTCCCAATAAACAATGAGCTTAACCACGGGCTATGGACGACTTGGTCCACTGCGTTGAAATCACAACACACGAGACACATTCAGCCTGTAAAGTGACCTCACGCGCAACTCGGTTGTATTTCAAAAAAGTTGGCTCCAAACACCAAGCATCTCCCGTGCAGCCCACACGGCAACGCCGCCGCTCGCACCGTCGCCATAAACAGTCCGGGCACGCGCGCGCTGCAATCGATTTGGACTATTAATTACCATGGCGAACGACAGGACCGTCCCAGGCTGTCGTTTGTTATGCTCGGTAACGACACCCCGCTTCTTCCCGGCAGCCGCCGCCGTCCTTCTCTCTGCCTGTGCATATTGATACGCGCCGAGCGCAATCGCAGGCTGATACTGTTACCATTGATCTTATATGTTGGATTAAATGGGTGTGTGATCCGTAGTCCCGTCCAAGGTGGCCCCTTCCCTCGGTGCGCCGGTGACAGGGTGTTGGCCTGCCTGGTTCCAATACACAGTAATAACCATCGGCTCAACAGCAGTCCTAGTTGCTGTGTGGTGTGTGTAGTGCACTCAGAGGAGCTGCTGACCTCCTCTCTCTCTCCCGCGCCGCGTCCACAGGAGCAGAGGCACCTGACCCACGAGAACGTGCAGAGGAAGCAGGCGCGCACGGGCGAGGAGCGCGAGGAGGAGGAGGACGAGCAGCTGAGCGAGAGCGAGAGCGAGGACGAGGACAACGAGATCATCTACAACCCCAAGAACCTGCCGCTCGGCTGGGACGGCAAGGTGAGAGGCGCTGGCCGCTCGCACCCCCTACTGACCGCGGGGTACAGCCCCACAGCTCGCGGGGTACAGCCCCACCGCTCGCCCCTCCCCCTGACCGTGGGGTACAGCCCCACCACTCACACCCCCCATGACTGCGGGGCACAGCCCCACCACTCGTCTCCCTGACCGCGGGGTACAGCCCCACCACTCACACCCCCTGACGCGGGGCACAGCCCCACCGCTCGTCTCCCTGACCGCGGGGTACAGCCCCACCACTCGCACCCACTGACCATGGGGTACAGCCCCACCACTCACACCCCCCTGACTGTGGGGTACAGCCCCACCACTCACACCCCCCTGACTGTGGGGTACAGCCCCACCACTCACACCCCCTGACCATGGGGTACAGCCCCACTGCTTGCACCCCCTGACAGCGGGGTACAGCCCCACCGCGGGGTCATGCCTGCTGGTCTGTTTGTCTCTAATCTACTGTGTTTGTTGTCCCCGTGCAGCCCATTCCGTATTGGCTCTACAAACTCCACGGTCTGAACATCAACTACAACTGTGAGATCTGTGGCAACTACACCTACAGGGGGCCCAAGGCCTTTCAGAGGCACTTTGCGGTAAGGGCTTTCTTCATCATTTCTATTTCACAATTTTATTTTAAATATTATTATTATGATTATAATTATTATTTTACAAGCATTAATCGCTTTTCATTTTATGTTAAAGCCGACACTGTGTAGCATTTTCGCCGAATCCTTCACTCTCGTTCAAAAAATGACCTCAAAATTCAAACGGCTGCATAATATTTCTATTCATTTTTGCAAGAGCATTAAACACACACCCGCCCACAGCTCAATCCACAGAGGGCTTTTAATAACCGCTCGTTTCTCCGCTGAGAACAAAGACATGAAAATGAAATGTGCACCTCTTGGCGGGGGGGGGGGGAAGTGACAGTTACTGTGCGGTATGAGCGCCGCCGCCACTCAGAGGCGTGTGGCGAGCGGCGTGTCTTCACCACGCCGTGTGTCTTTTAAACATGGCGTTCTCTTGGTTCCGCCGCAGGAGTGGCGCCACGCACACGGCATGCGCTGCCTGGGCATCCCCAACACCGCCCACTTCGCCAACGTCACCCAGATAGAGGACGCCGTCTCCCGTAAGTTTTGTGTCGGGGCGGCGGCGAGAACGCGGCGGGAGTCAACCATGGTTGCTTTCGGCGGTGGTGCGGTCGAACATCCTGACCCTGTTTGTTTGTTTTTTTGTGTGTCTGTGATCCAGTGTGGTCGAAGCTGAAGTCTCAGAAGGCCTCCGAGAGATGGCAGCCAGATACGGAGGTTAGTGGTGAATGTTGACGCGTGTTGTGTTGTATTGGGTCTCGATGGCTTGCGCTGTGTTTGTTGTTGTTGTCGTTGTTTATTGTCATGTACCAACCACCAACAAGTCAAATTCTGTGTATGTGCCAACCAACTTGGCAATAAACATCTTTTTGGATTCTGAAACACGCTTTGAGGTGCGGCTACAAAATGAATTGCATGTTAAGCGAAATCGTGTTGGGGGTTTGATTTTTTTGTGCCTCTGCAAATAGCAATTTGCAAAACAATCAGGATTATAGTTTTTGTCCGAATCGTGCAGCTGTTCTGGGAGTGAGGTGCTTGTGACGGCTCAGCAAGGTGTTCACAAGGCTGTAACTCCAGTCACTCACTGTATACCTCATCACCCATCACCATGTTCTCTCAAATTGTCCTGTTACTGTCCTGTTTGCACTGTCCTGCTGCACTGTATTCGTTGATGCACACATTGGAACGCTGAGTCAAATTCCTATTTTGTTAGCAAAAATGGCAATAAATTATTCTGATTCTGATTCTGATTCCCCATCCCAGGAGGAATACGAGGACTCGAGCGGAAACGTAGTCAACAAGAAGACCTACGAGGATCTGAAGAGGCAGGGCCTGCTGTAGATTTACATCGAGGGGGGGAATGAACGTCAACGGAGCGCGCAACATGGGAACAAATGTAACTTCTATGGAGTCACTTTTGGAATTTGCTCTTTTTATTTGTCATCCTTTTATTTTTTTGTAAGAAGTCGAGTTGTTTTTACTGATGTCGTAGCATACATCATCGGTCCCTTTGATAACTGTAATGTGGATTCTTATTCAGTATAATAAACCTTTCTGTCACCACCGTTTTGTCTCCGCTTGCATAAACACTTTCGGCTACTGGTCCCAGGCTGCTTGTCACGGGTGGCACTCAAGTCCATAATTCAAGTGTGGGAGTGGTTGGCATCTGCGGTTCACAATCTGCAGTTCAGTTCCTGTCTGAAGGCAGTGGATTGGACCAGGGAATACAGACTTCAAATGTTTTTTAGACCACTGGCCCGGGGGATTGGTGAGATTGAATCAATTTGTAATATATCGATACACTGTGCTCTTTTGCAATTGATGTTGATTTGAGTGAGACTGATTTTGAGTGCCGTTTATTAGATAAACATGGAACAAGGGATCTAAGGTGCGACTTTTGAACGTGCAATTTCTTGTGAATGTAAGCACAGAAATGTGTTCAGTTGTCTTTATTTCAATGTATTAGCGTAATATTCTAGTATTGTGTTACAGCCTGCGGCAGGTGCATATAAACAAGGTGCCGTTGTCCTTGACTGATAATAGGAATATTAGTATATGAATTGTTGATGCCACCTAAGTAGCCATCTTTGCCGGCGGGTGTGACTAATTGCGGCCAGTCTGTTCTCACCCAGGCCCCCCCAGGGGCACCCACTCTCTGTGGACACTGTTTGTTCTAAAGTGCCCAGAGACGCCGCAGCTAAACGCATGGTATCAGACCTGGCACGGCTAATCACAAAGCAATGAGCTCCCGGCTGAGACGTGCAACAACTCATTACGTGCTCCCACTGCCCCCATATGTACTACTGCCTTGGTTAATTTTTCGTGTTGTTTACAGATGAGGCCGTGCCATTGGGGCAGAACACGGATGCCTCCCTAATTGACTTGTTAGAGTGAATTAGCAATTAGCACTCACAATGTGTTTTGACGTCTTTGCCGTGACTCCTGATTGATGGGTTTTCATTGTTATGTTTGAAGGAGGGACAATTGGCCATTTCTCATCCATGAGAGGCATGAAGTGTCTCATAGGTAGGCACTGAACTTCATACAATAATCATACAGATATACAAATGTCTTTTGGATATGTGATAACAAGTCATTTCATATTCATTATTCATTCTTTAGTCCTGTCCATAATGACTGTCATCACTAGAGGGGAATACACTCAAATCAAGCAGGTATGACTATAGGCCTATAACAATAACCCATTTAATATACATATGTTTATCTAAACACTTCATGCACATCACATGCATTCTACTTCATACTTTTATTACCTTCTGTTTGAAGTTATTTCCAGCAGTTTTCATGGCCCATAATGTTAAGTGGGGTTTACATTACAAATGTCTATCTTTATTTCTTCTTAATAATATTGTGTTTTCCTTTATGCCTTCTATTTAATACTAGCTACATAACCCTTGTATGGTGGTAGAAATGTAAGTGAGTAGGCCTAAGTGAATACAGGTCACTAAGGGGCAGTTCACTTCACACAGCCATCTTTCTTGCGATCGAACGCAGAACCCTAGCCACTACATTTTCAAAACGTAACATACAAGTGCCTCAAATTAACTTCAGGGCGTTATCTTCATGGACAGATATATCTGGCTGTGGAGGAAACGCCACACCTCGTCAACGCCATAGAGGAGAACGTGACGGCTCTGCCCACAAAACCCGGGCCCATCGCGGAAGACACACAGGCAACCTCCACGCACACCCTCAGGCCAAGCGATCCTGCTCTCGCTGAATGGAAAGATCCATTGGCTGTAACCTCAGCGGCGGATCGCTACGACACCCGCGATCCAAACAGTCCGGTTGGTTCCCCTACGACCCCGGACTCATCCACCGAGAGCAGGACCGGCATCAGGGTGGAGTCGGTGGACACTGGCCCGGCGGAGGCGAGCACCTTCACCGCCGATGACTACAACTCCACCACTGGTGGCCCTACGGAGAGCCACACGGAGGAAAGTCTGGGAGCGACCCAAAGCCATGTCCCCCTCTCTGCCACGAGAGCAACCACGCTCAGTAAGGTAAGCAGCACGTCGAATGAGGCCAAACGCTGAGGAGAAACCTCTCTATGCTAACATGAATCAAAACATCAAAGACGTGCACCGTTTCTTTTGAAACAGCCTGTGTGGCCTTTGTAGTGTCCCGTTCGTTTGAACAGTGAAAGTTCTTACCGCATCCCAAATCACAGTCGATTTGATACAATCAGTGATCACCTCTGAGTGATTCAACCGGTTCAACCTATAGGTGGCACTGTTCTTGCAGTTTAGTTTCTCGAGTTCTCTTCAGATTTCTGATTTAAAGGCACTTGTTGTTTTAACCTCAACCTGGCCGGATGGAACCCCCCCCCCCCCCCCCCGATTAATTAATATATCAATATTAATGCATGAAGAAAACAGCAAAAGCTATTTTTCATGTTGTCAAACAAGCTCTCTCTGTGTTGCAGGTGAGAACCTGCGGGACCTTCAGTTGCACTGGCACGGCGTGTTACAAAGGCATGAACGCCACAGAGATCTGTCGAGAGGGCATGTCCTACTGCGAGGTAGGACTCTCGTATTCACTCCGTCCGTCCTAAAACGGTATCACACTCAAGCGGTCGCGGTTGGCCTTCAAACTCTCCGCGCTTCCAAAAGCTTCCCCTTCATCACCTACTGCTTACTCTCCCCTAACCCGCAGCTCTGGCGGTCCGTGACCCGGGTCGCCTGGAACCAGTACGCGAGCGTGTGGACGGCGGGCTGCGTCCGTCGCTGCGGCCCGGGGGGATACTGCTCGCCGCTGAGTGGGTACCGGTGCCGGCAGGAGTGCTGCGAGGCCCGCGCGGTCTCCTGCCTCCGGCTGGACGGCTCCGTGGGCACGGCGACGGCGACACGTCCGTACGCGCCGGCGATGCCCGCGTTGATGATCGTCGCCTCTCGGCTGATGGGTCTGCTGCTGTCCTAAGAAGAGCTTTGTTTGCGCGTTGGGAGTCTGTAGGCTATAGTCAGCGTGATTGTGATTAGCACAAGTAAGTGGTAATCAGTGTGTGTTTACCTATATATATATATACAGTCTATGGTGTTTACATGCAGGGCAGGGAAACCGGGTTAAGGTCGTTAACACCTTGTGAGAGATTGCGCGTATTTTATTCCTTATATTCAATTTATATTCTCTTATTGGCTTATCTTATATTCAGCACGTGTACGTGGTAGTGTCTGGGCATTCCGTTGATTTAAAATGTAAGTACATTTTAGGAGTAAAAGTAAGGCTTTTAGTGTAATGGGTGTGATTTGCATTGCATTGCTCTAGTGTTCAGGGTAATGCACTTAAATGGTGATTGATTCATTAACGTGGAAGTCTTTATTTTGAATCTATAAGGGAATATTATGAGGCTATGTAGTGGCTTTGGTGCAGAATGCATGCATGTGTGTGTCATTTTGGGCCTCCGGGACAAAATAACCAAGAAATATAACTAGGTCTGCAGTTGAAGTATTCACTGAGACAGCACATCTTTTTAAGAGAAAACGCTGCAAATTGTGGAAAGTTTGTGTGTATCAATGAGAATTGTGTAGTGGAAGAGCAACGCGGGCCAGTAATGAAAGCGGGCTGAGAGTCACGCTGCACTTCACCAGAAGATGGCGCTCTTGCAGCCTCGTCCATTTTCAACTGCAACGCCTCGGGTCGTGAGACAGCTGGAAGGAACATCTCATCACAAACACAGGTCTCGCGGTGTATAATTAATTTTTAAGAGCAAATAAAACCCTGGGTTTACCGTGTTTACTGCGAGTATTACTGTTATTATATATACTAAAATGATATCCTTGAACATGAAACATGATCTTTCTTTCATTAGGCCTGCTGCAGGGCCAACCTATTACTAAAACGTCCAATGTGTTCAGTATATGTGACTAAATTCAGTCTTCGGAGGAGGAAGACCGTATTAAGCTACTTCAAGTGTACTTCAAATTGTAGCCTACTTCAACGTAAATCAAGTGTTACTGTTAAGTAAAACTTGTTGAAAGACTTACCAATTATTATGTAACACTTAATATAGAAGTAAACCTGTGACCCTAATCTGAAGTTGGGATGGGAGTTTTTTTGTACGGGAGGTGTTCGCCTTTGGAATGTAATTGAAACACATTAAAGCACACTTTGAGTGTAAAACACGAACTGACACACCAACTACTAATAACACAGCTAAATATTAGCAACAGTAGCCTATGCAGCAGTAACGTGTGGCTTACAGCACGGTAGCTAAACGAGCATCTAAGCAATTAAGCCAGCGGGAGACTTATCTACCACATTCATCATTGCATGACAACAGTCACTTACGTATTGCCAGGAACACACAGACTAAATAGTGCGCGCACACACACACACACAGGACACAAGTTAAACGGCTGCTAACCTAGTGGGCTTGCTCTGATCTTCACTATTGTCCGATCAGAAATGTATCGACGTGGAGAATCTGTCCAATCAGAAGTGTAATCGACACGAGAAGTTGTCCAATCAGAAACGTGTCGATACGAGAAGAAGCCCTTCAATAAAAAATCTATCGACGCGAGAAACTGTCCAATCAGAAGTGTCGATCATTTCTTCACTCTAAAAGGAGGCGTTGTTTAGACAGTCACTCGCGGATGTAAGTCACATGACACATGGTTTGACATAAGCCGACAAAGTAAGACATAAGTCTCCACAAAAAAAAAAAGACTGAACAAATATGGCATGATCCCCAGCCAGAGATCTGACAGATGGAATCCTTTACCCCACACTGTCTCTGCCTTAGGGACCTATTGGTGCTCTGGCCTGATCTCATTAACGTCCCAGCTTCTGAAAAACCATCGGGCCAGGCTTCCTCTCGGGGGACCGCGCTCTCCCTCCGCACGACCAATCCCACTCAGCAGCGATGAGATTGCTGAGGCACGCTCTCGGGTCCCCCACGCGTTCTGCCTCTTCAGCTCGCCTCAAACACACCCCAGAGAGAAGTAGCTAAACTCTTGTCTTCTGTGCTCTGTACTGGAGTTGGCTTTTTTTTTTCTTTCTTTTTTTCTTTTTTTTTCTTTGAGGAGCTATGAATAAACTCTCAGAGGACCGGAGACGTCGGAACACTGTCAGGGAGCGTGTACGCTTTGTGAACTAACATAAGTCATAGCCCTCACTGGGGGGGGGGGGGGTAGAGCCTGCAGAGGCGTTGTCAGGACTGAATTGCCCTGGTACACATCCTCCACTTCCCGTTTTGATGATCATTAGAACCTCAACCTTTTGAATTGCAAACAAAGTCAAACGGAAATAGCCTTGAGCATTCATGTTCAGGGGTTGCACACTCGGCCTAGTCTGCACGCACTGCAATGTATAATCATCAAAGGAGGCAAGAAAGGGACTTTCTGGTGAAACAGGTTTTTTTTTTTTTTTTTTTTTTTTTTTTTTTTTTTTTTTTACAAGCATCACTTGCCAATATATATCATACTAGCTTCAATGGCAGTAGAGCTAGATATTTATCTTTCATGAGGTTCACGGGAGTCTTAAGCTGTTGCCAGAGTGCATTCTGCAAGGTGCGGTGTAAGACCGAATTAATGCCCATTGGCCACCAGAGATAGCAGTACATTACCATACTTCTGTACTCACATAGGTGTTAGCGAGACAAGATTCCACTTAACGTCTGACTACGTTATCCACAGACCCCCAGTGATGTGAGGACGTGGCGTTTCGTGGAGTTTCCCTCGCCACGATTGAAAAATCTATTTCATTTTCCAAAGGCTGTCAAATCTGTCTTCAGCTCTTTGGAAGTGTTTTTGGCTGGCTGGCTGGCGGTGGTGGTGGTGGTGGTGGCGGCGGCTGCTGGGAGCTGCCATCTGCCATGCTTCCATAGGCCTGCTTCTCCATCGTGACTGTTTTAAGTTAGGAGTTGGCTGAGGAGAAGTGTCTGATAGGCGGGGACAGACAGGGTGGAGCAGACTTGAGGAGGGGGGCTGAAGAAGAAGAAGAAGAATTACTCATTTGATCCTGTGAGGGAAATTTGGTCTTCTGCATTTAACCCAATCGTGAATTAGTGACACACTCAGAACACAGTGATGGTGAAGCACACAGTGAGGCGAAGCACACACTTAAACCCGATGCAGTGAGCTGCCTGCAACAGCGGCGCTCGGGGAGCAGTGAGGGGTTAGGTGCCTTGCTCAAGGGCACTTCAGCCGTGTGCACTGGTCGGGGTTCGAACAGGCCACCCTCCGGTTACAAATCCGAAGCCCTAAACCAGTAGGCCGCGGCTCCCCCACTGCCGTCTTCATTAGCGGCGTGGGGAGAAAGTCACAGTCCACACACTCCACACAAAAGCCACACACACACCAGTGATTGCAGTCCGCCACCAGAAATTGAAACCCGGATAATGAAGCACACTCTTGAGCCCGGCTAACACACACACACACGCACACACACACACACACGCACACACACACACACACAGACACACACACACACACACACACACACACACACACACACACACACACACACACACACACACACATGCACACACACTATGTTTTACTTGTTGAATTTACATCTGAATGGGTTATTCATCAGGGCCTTTATTTATACTCCAGTGTGACGATAACCTAGAAAGGGAAGGTTTTGACTTTGAATAAATTGAAAACCGCAGTAGCCTAATGGACCACCCTGACCCCTGGGTCTGTGTGCGATCCACCATTTACCTGAAAGCCGCTGGCATTTAGTGTCACCGATAGGGCCAAAACACCCTGCACAGTGTTTCAGTCCTCTCGCATTTGAGCAAGGCACTAAATATTCCACTTTACTCGAGCAATTACTACTTAACTAGGGGATGGAAGGGGGGTCACACCTGAGATGACATGTTATTTTCCGACGCATCTAAGTCACTTAGTCAACAGTGTCGTCCGACTCAACTGAAAATATAAAGGCACAACCCCCCCCCCTCTCTCTCTCCCTCTATCTCTCTCTCTCTCTCTCCCTCTCTCTCTCTCTCTCTCTCTCTCTCTGTTTCGCATTCGATCCCTCGAAACAACGGCTAATGTGCGCCGCGACATTAGCCAGCCCTGGCCCTCGGATTGTGATTTATGGACGCATCTAAAAATAAATGACATAAATGGTTTCTTCTGTTGTAAGAGGGCATGACGAATGTCGCCTGTTAAGCGCATCTCCTCTGTGACGGCTGTGAAAACACACCTAATCCTGTCGCGCGGAAGTGAGCCGCAGTCTATCGATTGCGCTCTTATCCGCCCTATCTGCCTATTTCATCTATTTTTCTGAAATGTTTCAGAACAACAAAGTTAAAGGTAGTGTATGTGTGTGTGTGTGTCATAGAACAGAAACATAAAGGGAAAACGTGTTACTTTAAGTGTAAGGCATAAAGTAATGAATACTACAACTACTAAGACTAACTCATAATAGCACAGCCGCTGTTGTGTGGTTGTGTGCACGCGTGTGCGTGTGACTATGTGAGTGTGTGTGTGTGTGCATGTGTGTGTGTATGTGTGGCTATGTGCGTGGCGTGTGTGTGTGGCTATGTGTGTGTGTGCATGTGCATGTGGCTGTGTGTGTGCATGTGGCTGTGTGTGTGTGCGTGTGTGCATGTGGCTGTGTGCATGTGTGTGTCAGGCACACTCTGCTTCTGTGGTTCAAGCTGGGCTGCAGTGGGGGGGTGACGGTCACCCAGGCCTACTGGTCCCCTGCCCTACAGCGCCCACCAGAGTCGCCCCAGTGACTTCTCACTCCGAGTCCATCTCCCCTCCCGTGGTCTGCTCGTGGCCGTGCAGCGTCCTCTCAAAAACTGGACCGTGCCTCGGAATTGTGTGAGGTGCACATTCATTCGGCATCTCCCATTGGAGGATTAATTCCATGCACATGCTTGAAATGCTTGAAATTTGTTCTGGTGACTTCCTTAATGTATTAGCAGCAATGAAATGTTTCACCTTCTTATGACAAATGTGCTCTTTGTTAAGTCGCTTTGGATAAAAGCGTCTGCTAAATGCCCTAAATGTACATGTAAATGCACACATACCCCTGTGTGTGTGCGTTACTCGTTTCCCGTTGTTTCAACTTGTTTTTGAAGCACGCCACGGATTTCCCAACACTGCGGACACATCAGAGTTTGTCTTTTTTATTTGTTTGTAAAGAAATACAGGGAGGAAAAAAAAGATCTTTCATATTAAGAAAATACACCTATATGTAGCCTTTTAGCCAGGCTACAATCGCCACAACGACAACTTATCTTATCTCACAAGCTCCCATAGGCAACCAACCCCCCTTGTGGGATGGCGGGACAATTGGAACACACAGGTACACACACGCGTGTGCGTCTATCCACGCGAGCACGCAGCCTTAGCTTCAGTCTCTGGACACGGAAATCCTGTACAAGAGAGAAATTAGTCGTGGTTGTTGGAGAGAGAGAGAGAGAGAGAGAGCAGGGAGGACGTTAAACATTGAGGGAAGGAGTGACGGAGAGAGAGAGAGAGGGAGAGAGAGGTGATAACACAGACTCTCCGGTGTGTTCTGACAAACTAGGCCACTCGCTCGGAATCAGCCAACGGCGGCACATTTTCTCGCTGCAAAATAAGCCACGCCCCCCCCCCCCCCCAATTGATCCTCCGAGCCCAATTCGCCGGCGACGACGTGACAAAAAAAAAAACTGCTGCTGTACGTGTCTACACAACGTGGTTAAATCAAGCGGAGCGTCAAATCTCCGAAAAAGGCGTTAACGACGACGTGCGTCTACAGTTCGTTATTCTCCGCGTTCCCGTTCTGGGTGTGTTTGACTGAAACCGGGGTGTGCTAATCTCGCGGCGCGCATGCGGCAAATGTGCGCCGAACGAACAAGTTTGCCGCGGTGTAACCGTTGCGCACTGAGGCCGAATGAGGCCTGCGCACCCGCGCACGAGACGTGTCCGTGGCTCATCCTGAGAGGTCGGCCCAGAGCGTCAGAACACCGTCACTGGTGGCGGCAGCGGTGGCGGTGGCGGTGGTGGTGG
>JAXIVH010000019.1:5140370-5145370 GCA_036785325.1 Urophycis tenuis | reverse complement strand
TGTGTGTGTGTGTGTGTGTGTGTGTGTGTGTGTGTGTGTGTGTGTGTGTGTGTGTGTGTGTATGTGTGTGTGTGTGTGCATGCCTGGGTGACAGTGCTGAACATCAGGAACAAATTGTGCCCCTCGCACCACAAATTGCACCACAAATTGCACAGCAAACACAACGTTGTCAGTGAGTAAGGACCTCGGACTGCGGCCTATATATCGAATTTATTGATGTTCAGTGTTTACCTCTCCCCTCATAGTTTCATAGTGGAAACTATGAGCCTCACAGTTTCATAGTGGAAACTATGAGTCTCACATTTGCTATTGCAGATGAATGGCATTTTTTTGTACTCTTCTTCTCGTGTTTCCAGCGGTCCATCTCTCTCTCTCATTTAAACTGTCTTTACCGTTGACGTGTCGGGGCGAACGGTTCATTGCGGCTCAGCACCGTTTCCACCCCATGTGTTTTCCACTCGCCGCATTCACTTGAGCCTCGTTAATTCGCATGTTAAACTGTGCGCTTTTTTATTTCCTCGCTCGATGGACCGATGAAATCGCGGCCGCGTTTACTGGTCGGTAATCCACCGCGGTGAGGACTTTTATTGGACATCTGCAGGCTGCCGTTGTACTTCACATTCAGTTTGTTTTCATGGATGTGCGTCCACGATAACAATACCCCCCCCCCCCAGCTGTTATTTCGTTGTAAGTATCAGTCAGTCATTTGTTTCTTTACGGCCGAAGTGGGCTTCAAACGTTACTGCCCCGCAAATGCAGCGGGGTATGTTTCATAGGGCCCGGCTTCATCACGTCACCTGGCAGCTGTGTGATGACGAAGCACGCTAACGCTGCAGCCTGGCATCAATTGGATCTACGGTCGATTTGCAGCAAATATGAAGACAACAACAACCACAACCACCACCACAACAACAACAACAACCACAACGACCAACACAACAACAACAACAACAATGACAACCACAACAACAACAACCACCACAACCACCATGACAACAACAACAACAATGACCACCACAACAACAACAACAACAACAACAATGACCACAACCACCACGACAACAACAACAACGACCAGCACCACCACCACAACAACAACAACCACAACCACCATGACAACAACAACAACAATGACAACAACAACCACCACAACAACAACAACAACAACAACCACCACCACAACAACGACCCTGACAGTGACGGCGGGACCCCCAGAGAGAGAGAGAGAGAGAGAGAGAGAGAGAGAGAGAGAGAGAGAGAGAGAGAGAGAGCGAGCGAGCGCTGTGCCTCACCAGTTACCTTGATGCTGTGTCGCTGCGCGGCGTCCATCACGGCGGGCACCAGGTCCTCGGTGGGCTCGCCGTGGTTGTCCGCCACCCCGGGAGGGTACCACGACAGTACCAGCACCCCTACAGCACACCACAACAGTGTTCACCACCCACCCACCCCACCCCACCCACACCCACACCACCCGCAGGGAACGCAGCCAGGCATGAGTAACGTTACAATGTTGCAGTCGATTTTTCCTTCCAGTGATGATGTGGACGTTATTATTATTTTTTTTTTGGGTGGTTTACACACAGAAGAAGAAAAAGACCAAGAAGAAGAAGAAGAAGAAGGGGGAGGAGGAGGAGGAGGAGGAGGAGGAGAGGGGAGGATGGTGGAGAGGTGGGTGTAGGGCGATTTGAAAAAAAAAAAAAAAAAGGGGGGGGCAAGTAGAGGAGCAATTTGAAGAAGTAACGTTAGGGAAAATGTTCGCTTCGTGGTTGGGAAACGGGGCCGGCCCTGTTTAGCCCCGGGGGGTCGGAGGAGGAGGTGCGTGAAGCCTTACCTGCAGCGGAGGCCTCTATCTGGGACATGTGGGACTCTAGCACATGGGGGTCCCTGGAGCTGTACGGCCCCAGCTCCGGGTAGAAGCTCGAGGCAATGTCTTCGGGGGGCACGTGTCTCCCCTGCGCGTGGCTGGCGGCGATTTTGGGGTCCCAGTGTGGCACCAACACGTGGTCCCAGTGAATGTACTTGCTGTCCATTTGCGGGGAGCCGTACCACAGGTAATAGAATATGTGCACGTCGTAGAAGATGCTGTGGTCGCGGTCGGACTTGGTGAACACCACTTTGGTGTCCCCGAGTCCGGTGTCTGACTGGATGGGAGACACGACCAGCTCTTTGCCCTCCTGACGCCTCCGCTCCGTCCGCTCTCCCGCGAACTCTATTCCCGGAGCCAGGTCCGAGAAGCCGTCGCTCGGCTTCAGCGTTCTCAGGCCCATCATGGTCCCGAATATGAACAGGGTGAACAAAAAAAGTGCGATGAATGCCTTTTGCGCAAGCGTGTCATCGTCGCTGTCTGTGGTCCTGCACGGTGGGTTGGTATTGCGCGCGTGTGGGTTGGCTGCGGAGTCGCCGAGATGTGACGAGGTGATGCAGTCTCCGGTTAATGTGAACTCATCATGCCCATGAATGCAGTCTCGCCGTTTTTAAACATAAACTGGTGTGGATGGGGGGGGGGGGGGTGAACTCGGTGCAGAAAAAACAACAACAACAAAAAAAAAATCCGCCCGTAGAGCATCAAATCACTGCAGTGATTCGTGCATAATCCGCTCCATACAGACCTCCGGCATCCGATGGCCAAGAAATCGAAGCAAGAACCGAAAGGGCTGTCGGAAACCAAGAGGCGGCGATTCACCCGTTAACTTTGTGCCAAGCTGTGAGGGGAGGGGGGGGGGTGCATGTATGATTTCTCACCCGGTCGTCATGTCGGAATCCTTGTTGTCTCCCGCTGCCATCTCACGCGGTCCTCCGCGACACGAAACGGAAGCTCTTCTCCGAATGCTATTACCTATGCCAAACAAACAGAGGCGGCTTCGCTGGCGTATTTAGCAGGGAAAGACCAGCGATCGGGTCTTCTCGGGCAGCACGTATGAGCCCACACACAACGCCACCGCGTTGCCTTTGTATTCGCAGCAACTACGGTTCGGCTCATCTGCCTGTCGCCTCCCCGTCAAGCCGCTCTTCCGGGAAGCAGACCGTACTCTCTCCTGATTGGCTGCCCCCCCCCCCCACCGGTGGCACTAGGGGTTTAGATTTACTCGAACTGGGTCGACATGTGTGCGACACACATCCGTGATGTGTGACGATGTAAGGGTACCTCTATCAGAATGTTGCAGGATAAAGTGAACCCGTGTCTATTCATGGATTTTGTGTGTGATGGGTACACGTATGCATCACACACACACACACACACTCACGCGCGCGCGCGAACACACACGCGCGCGCGCGCACACACACACACACACACACACACACTCACGCGCGCGCGCGAACACACACGCGCGCGCGCACACACACACACACACACACACACACACACACACACACACACACACACACCGCACACATGCATGTCTCAGTCCAATGGCTTTCTTATGGACTAAACACACTTGAAGTTATCGGTATTAACCGGTGGGTCTGCCGTTTTTTTTTGTAACCACTGCTTGTGTAGAGTAGTCACGTAATTTATGAGCCAATAGTTGGGTTCGAATAGAAGGTATAGCCTATGCCGTGTACACATAAATAGTCTGAACACTTGCACACTACCACGTTCAGCAATGGCCGGATTTCTACTTCGACAACGTGTGTGTGGCTCATACTGAGCTAACTTGGTCGGTTTATTTTTGGCCACTATAACCGTGTTCTGAGATTCTGTGCTGCAGCACAACTGAGCTGTGGAGTTCGCATGTTCAATCTCTCAGCCCACTTGTGTTTCTGCTCAACAACACAGAGGGATGGAACCAGCCTGAGCTGGCATCTAGCGGCTGTGTGCGTGCATTGCACAGACATTCATCACGGGTTAGTGATTCAGGGCTCAGTCTCCCTTTAGTACTATAAAGTGGATTGCACGCAGCGTTAGATGAAGATGCATGCACGTCCATTCATCGCCCCTAGGGGGAGATCCTCTACTTATTAGAGAGACAAATGCCAAATAGACTTTCCTGGCTCTCTAAATACGACCCCTTTTCACAGGGCTAATTTTCTGCGAACAAAAATATTAATTTACTCCGATCAAAAAAAAAAAAAAAACACATGTTCCTGCCATATCGCTGAGGTCTAGCCTAAAACACGACAGTCTGAAATAGTCTTCTTGTTAACTCCCTGTCAGCATTTAAACGGACAGCGCGTTAATATTGATTTTGAAACTGCGAGTAGTATAGACAATATAAATATTGCTTAGACCGTAAGGTCTAATAATAAAATCTTCGCTCGTATATCGCTGCGCCCCCCGAGCCCCCCCCTCCCCGCGCGCCCCGCGCGCCCCCCGAGCGGCTCTCCGAAGCGCTGGCGGGTGGACGGAGCTCTCCGTGGTGCTGAAACAGCGTTCCCCTCTCCTGCGTGGCGTGGAGTTTCACTCGCATCTCGATCGGTACACGAGCACAAGCCATCGAACTTAATCAACATCCCATCAAGTGAAGTCTTCCACTCGACGTTAAATTTGACTTGAGCGTCACAAGTTATGTATACTCTCTTTCCAAGCAAAAATGTTTGGTTAATAGGGACCAAATGAAACGATGTTTATTAACTTATTGTTGTTTATTTAAAAAAAAAAGAAGAAAAAAAGCTAGATTTTCATGCAAAACCTGTCACCATCCGATTGCTGCGCTTCCCCCGCACAATGCGCCTCGGGCGTCCTCTTGCCTCGGAGCTTGTTGTGTGCGGGATAACTGTCACAACGTGGCCGCGCGTATATGGATTTGTTATCGATCCGGCCTATTGACTGATCTCCCCCCGGAGAAGGGGTGAAAGGTGAGCTCATGGCTTTCGCCGAGCCACCGTTGGTTTTCCCCTTCAGCGGGCACTGGGACCCGAGCAATTACTCCCAAACAATTGTGTCTTTTAAAGAGTTGGACACCCGCAAAGACCTTTTACCTTATAGGCCTACAGGCAAATGAGAATAACGCAAACTAATGGCGGAGAGCTCAGGCCTTCCTTTAAGAAAAAGAAAACAC
>JAXIVH010000019.1:5137314-5140170 GCA_036785325.1 Urophycis tenuis | reverse complement strand
ATGAGTTCAGTGCTGTAATAATCATGTTTGGCTGCTAATCAAACTTATTCCCTCCAGGCAGGCTCTGAAAAGATTAATTATGAAAAGCTACTTTTTGCAGTGTTTGAAGTGAATGATACTCCGTTCTTTCATCAATTAATTCGATATTGAATCTCCCTTTTTAGAACACACGTGACGTTTTAATGTATCTTGTTTTAACCTGTAAAAGCTCTAGAAAATTGGCGAAATGCTTGTAAAACGGAGGTCTTCCAGCACTGAAATGATTTGTGAATAAATTATTCCAACGTCCGAAGGAGTAATGCAATCAATTCTTCAATGATGATTTGTGGACCGTGTGATGGTGAAGCGTAGCCCTACAGACGATGCACTGGCCACTGTTTGTTTTATTTGTATTTACTACAAACAATACATGGATGTAAATATTTATCCCAAACCCCAACCGCATCCACACACGGGCAGTTTTTTGCAGAGTCCTTCTTTAAACGCCTTGCAGGATTTATCATGTCCCCGAGAACAACGGACCGTTTGTTCCCCCCGGGGGACGGCGGAGGTCGTCGACCCTGATTGGCCGATATGTGGACGTGGGTCCCATCCTTTGACGCGCGCGCGCGCGCGCGTGTGTGTGTGTGTGTGTGATTTATTTGCTTGGAGATTGCTATTGAAAATCACGTGGACTTGACCGAAAGGTGCGCAAAGTGGGGGGGGGGGGGGGGGGGGGGGGGGGGTTTAGGGTGGGGGGCGGGGGTGAGGAGGAGGTGGGGGTCGGGAGGCGTGGAGCCACCGTGAAGGGGAAGCAGGATCGAGGCGAGTTGGATTTCGTGAACGGAGGTACGAGAGGACGGGAACCAGTTTTCCTCTCACTAGAAGATTTTAAAAAAGGCGCACGGATGTCGACTTTACGGTTTACTGAAATCTCTTAATTCAGCCAGAGTCTGGAAGTCTCACACGATGGCAGAAGGTAGGTCCGATCAACTTGATGAAGAAGAAGAAAAAAAGAAGCTTATTTGCATTGGCTGTTGAACGGACAAAGCGTGCGGCAAAAAAAACCCGAAGCTTTTTGAGGTTCCTTCTTTGCATTGTCCTGCAAATGTTGAGCCTCTTTTCAGTTTCTCTCTCTTTCTCTCTCCCCGAGTTGATTGTCTGGGGGGGAAAAGTCTCCCTTTGTTTAGTGCTGTGATGACCTGCACGCTGTCCTGTGTCTATATATCCACGGGTTGCTCTAAGGGTCTGTGTGTGTTTGTGTGTGTGTGTGTGTGCGCGCGCTGGTGGTCAGCGGGCAGTGGAGGACACGACCGGCCGGGTTTGTCTGCTCTTACTTTGCAGTAGAAAACAGCAGCAGAGCGGAATGTTCGGAATGGTTTCTGCTTCCAATCACAACTTGACGAAAACTCTCTCCGCAAAAACGAGCTGGAGACGAGAACATCAAGTTGTGACGCGTGTGGAGAGAGCCATAATAATAATATAGGCCTAGTAGTAAACATCACATAGTAAACTAACGTGATGCTTTATGCGTTTTAGGTACTGCTTTACCATTCATTTAGTGATATTATTATTGTTATTATGATTATTATAATGTATTAGGAATCCACTTAAATGTGTTGTCGGTTGGTAAGTTCCGTTTTAAAGTGACATTTAATGCTACATAGGCCAATTTGGAAAACATTTTAAAATTCCTAGATAGTATGCCATGGAAATACAATCGTATTTGACTATATAACAAAGTATACTATTTGAATAAGGCCTAATTGTGTTGTTGTGGTTGTTGTTGTTGTTATATATATATATATATATATATTATTAGTAGGTTTATATTCGTCGTAGCCTACTAGTCACCCACCAGTTTAATATTAATAATACAATTCATAATAATAACAACACAAGGTCTATGAGCTAATACCCAACCCCTAATTATCCCTGCCACAGCAGCACATGCTCGACCGTTTGTTATTGGCCCTAAATTTAAACCTATATATTATACATAACCTATTTATATATCATTTGGCCTATATTAAAAAAAAAACAATCGATTCAGTCATCAGAATCAAATTTGACATTTGACCGTTTGTCGTTCATGTATCCTAATCTTGCCTTTCTATGGATGCATTTACTTGAAAAGAAAGCAAAGAACCGAATGACTACTCAAATAACATCCTAAAAACACGCAAACCACGTTGATTGTACTCATGCATGTTGGTCATTATTGCGCCACACATCCAGCTCTGCCATATGCTGTTTTCCTCTCCAGCACGCCCACTTCTCTCTGATACACAACTCAGTGTGTATCGCATTCCGTTGAGTGTGTGTGTGTGTGTGTGCGGGGGGCGGAGGGGGGAAGTGATGTGATTAAACCGCTCGTGTTGAATGTGCTTCTACAGGAGGCCGCCGTGCGAACACAGAGGAGGAGGACGCGTCGGGGTCCGAGGAGGGCGCGCTGCGGGTCTCGCACGGCAGCGGCGCGTGCAAGTGGTTCAACGTGCGCATGGGCTTCGGCTTCCTGTCCATGACCACCAGAGACGGGACCCCCTTGGACGAGCCCGTTGATGTTTTCGTTCACCAGGTAGGCGTACTACAGGCGCACAGGCCCACCTCGTGAGAGATGTGCTGTATTTGTAAATGGACAGTCAATGACAACGCGGGTTTGCCTCGAAAATATGACCGAAATGTCTGTACAAATGTTGTTTTTCTTCTCTTCTCTTCTCTATCTCACACGTCTAAATGAACATGCAATTTACTCCAGTGCAATCACATCTCACGGTGGGGAAATCTCAACAGCAGAGATAATCATTCATATTTAATGTCACCATAAGGCATGGAAAGGGTTTCTTTAGGGCAAGCTATACACGGTGATTTATCTTT
>JAXIVH010000019.1:5112314-5132314 GCA_036785325.1 Urophycis tenuis | reverse complement strand
ATGTACCTCTTTGTAAGTCGCTTTGGATAAAAGTGTCTGCTAAATGCCTTAAATGTAAATGTAAAGGTAAATTGACCATAAAATATCACAGTTATGCAGCCTCCAGTCAGAGATAACTGCTTGATGTTGCCCTTGATGTATAGACAATGTTTAAAGAAACCCAAGAGAAATATCTTCCATCCACAGAGCAAAGGATCCTACCCCTTTAATTGATAACAGATGTAGGTGAGCTGAGAGGGGTGAGAGGTGACCATCGCCATGACAACAATGGGATGTGGCGTGGAAATGAGATGGTTGGTGGGGTTGGAAACAGGGGGGTGGAGGTAGGAGTTGGTGTGATGTGGCAGGGGGGGATTGGGTGAGAGGGAGGGGGGGGGGGGGGGGTCGGCACCAAGAGACCCAGGGGTCAGGGTTCAAAGGTCGGCATGGTATTGAAACAAAGAGCTCCCTCTTACACGCCTCCCGGCCACCAAAACCTCCAGTCGATACCCCACCAGTCACTCCCCTCGGGGGAGGGGAGAGGGTGGGGGTGGGGGTGCTGATGGTGGTGGTGGAGGTGGTGGTGTGGATGGTAGGGGTGGTGGTGGTGGTGGTGGTGGGGCCAGGTTGTGGAAGTGGTGGTGGGGGTGGGGGTGGTGGTGGTAGTGGGGCTAGGTTGTGGAAGTGGTGGTGGGGGGGAGTGGTGTGGATGGTGGGGTGGTGTGGTGGTGGGGCCAGGTTGTGGAAGTGGTGGTGGGGGTGGGGGTGGTGGTGGTGGTGGGGCTAGGTTGTGGAAGTGGTGGTGGGGGGTGGTGGTGTTGGTGGTGGTGGGGGTGGGGGTGAATTTGGGGTTGGGGGTTGTGAAGCATGTGGTAAAAAAAAAAAAAAAGAAAAAAGAAAAAATGAGAGGGAAGGAAGGAAGTCGTGGACCACCTTGAGATGATCCAGATTCTTGTGGAGGTGAAACCCTTATATGGCCTGGCAGGTTTTCTGAGGTCACAACGGCAGACCTCGGCTGAAGAGTGTTGGGTTACCGTGTATTTACAAAGCCCATGTGCTACGGGGGGAGGGGTCCCCGACATACAGACCCTGTGTGAATATATGGTGCTCATTTCACAGAAGGGAAGCGCTTTCATTACTCATGTGAGCGATGTCCAGGCGACAGAAAGTCTTAAATTCTATTACAACATGTGTTTTTGTTGTATTCATGAACACACGCTGCATGTAAAAAAAAAAAAAAACTTTGAGTTACTACTCCAGGTGCGTTTTTTTTTAACACTGGAATGTGTCCAGCTAACACCGACTACTCCATCATAAATGTTTGAGTAGTGACGCAATTAACGATGCAATCCCACTTCCCTTGCTGTCGCTGTTGTCCAGCGTGCGAGCCGAATCACCACCAAGTGTACACCACCGCGGTGTTGGCAATAAGATAGCATCATGTGTGCCAATGGAACTCATCTATCAAATCCCAATAGGATTTGTTATGCAAACCTGCGCCATCGCGTCATCCCATTGTCCTCGTATATCACTCCCCATGACGTTCTCTTAAACGTGTCAACACAGATCCACGTTCGCCACGTTTTGGCTCCTGAACAGCCCCTTATTGAAATTGGGCCACCAGAGTTTGCACACACACACACACACACACACGCACGCACGCGCACACACACACACACACACACACACACACACACACAACACACACACACACACACACAACACACACACACACCGTTCTTATCATGCGATCGATCAGAAGAATGGGATCAATAAGCCGACCAGCTGCCGAGAGCTCAGTCAATCACAGAATATAGTATTGATTTTATGGTTAAAGCAGCATTTGGTGCGCAAGCGGGTGTCCGCGTCGCAAAAGTTATGTGAGCAAATTGTTCCAAACGTGAGTCGGAAGTAGAGAGTGAGAGTAGAGAGTAGAGAGTGGATTTTGCAGACAAAGAACACTTTGATCCTGGCACGATAATACATTTTTATTTCTATAGTCTGATACTCTACCCTATTATAGGCCTACCTAAAAGTGTGCAGGGATAAGGGGCCAGAATCAGGCAATCCCCATTGGTCCAGCACTTTGAAACCACGCCCCCCTTTTCAGTTTTGAAGACAATGATTCATAGTTTAGAAAGGGGAGTTGTGAAGGCCTCTATACTATTATTGTATCTGTTGTTTATGGCGGACAGACAATGCACATTGAACAGTGTCTTTCACAAGATAAGGCTTAGGGTGGGGCTGGATCGGGTAATGACGCATGTTTTAGTGACGGAAGTAACCATTCATAAAGCCATGTGCCAATAACACTATTTTCATAATCCCTTCTGTTCTCTCTCTCTCTCTCTCTCTCTCTCTCTCTCTCTCTCTCTCTCTCTCTCTCTCTCTCTCTCTCTCTCTCTCTCTCTCTCTCTCTCTCTCTCTCAAACAGTTAATCTCTTTGTCTCCAGTGCAAATACTGGATGTTTATCATCTCCTAACCCTTTTGTAAGAGTTTGTTGCCCTCTGCTGGGAAAAGTGACCGTACACGTATTAACTGGTTTATTTAAAAACATCTGACATAGAAAGCGGATAAAATCAAATAGAATATTCATGATACAATATGATTTCCCATTATTTTGAACTTATATTATAACATGTAATCTCATGTCCGCCATGTGTTTACTTCCTTGATCTATTTGCCAATCTATACCAATAATCACTAAGTCCGTCACTGAGTCTGTGTTCCGGTGTTCTTCTGCTCACGGCTCCGCCCAGATGCTACAACTGCGGAGAGCCCGACCACCACGCCAAAGAATGCCAGCTGCCGCCGCAGCCAAAAAGTGCCACTTCTGTCAGAGCTTCGCCCCACATGGTGGCCAGCTGTCCGCTCAGGGCCCAGCAGGCCCTGGCCGGCCCCCCAGGGAGCGGGGGACCCCCAGGGAGCGGGGGGCCCCCAGGGCGGAGCATCGCCACTGGCCCAGGAGGAACCACCGGGACAGGAGCCCGCCGCGGAGGGCTACGACGGCTGAGTGCCCCCCCCCCCCCCCCCACAAGGGGGGGGAACCGATCAGGGGGGATGGACGACATTCCCTCCGACGCACCGCACACCACATATGCACGTACACATGCACGCTGGCGCAACACACACCACACACACACACATGCATTGAGGCACATGTGCGCACACACACAACACACACACATATGCACGTGCACGCACGCACACACACACACACACACACACACACACACCACACACACACTCACACACACACATGCATTGAGGCACATGCGCGCACACACACACACACACACACACATGCATTGAGGCACATGGGCACACACACACACACACATGCATTGAGGCACATGCGCACACACACACACACACACACACACATGCAATGAGGCACATGGGCACACACACACACACATGTATTGAGGCACATGCGCACACACACACACACACACACACGGGCGCGAACGCACACACACAGGAATGCTGCCTATGGAACTGACTACCTCAGGTTGTATTTATTGAGCAGTGTAATAAATAGTTTGTTGCTCAGTAGCTGAGCCTTTTAATTGCCAAAAGACATATCTATCATAGAAAAAAAAGAAAGAAAAAAAAAGCTTAAGAACAAACAAGGAGCAAAATAACGTTTTTGTAGATTTAGATATCGGCTGTTTATCTGCCTTAGATGAGTGTCTTAGCTAAGTAACAAAACAATCCGTAACGTGGGTTGTTCCTGTGACGAGGGTTCAACACTTTTGTCGACGAACAAAACTCAAACGGTACTTTTTTATCAGGGATCTAGAGCTTGAGTCACTGAGCAAGATGATTGTTATATATGCATATGATTGACACATATGATCAAAGATGTGATTGTGTACTACTACGGCAAACAGTAGTATTACTTCACAGGTAGTTGCGGGGGGGGTGAGACATGCAACAGGGAGCTTCAGAGTATTACGTATCTTTTCACAATACCTCCACTCCCCAATAACGCAAACGCAAAGAAATATACAATCAAATATCGTGAATGTAGACCGAACATTGTCTGTTGTCCCCGCAGGTGGTTCTTTGATTATTTTTTAGATGAAGGCGATCTCCCTTGGACTTTGTGGCCAAGTGAATGTGAAACTGTGAATGTTGCCACCACTGCTGCCAAAGAAAGGCCCACACGGCCACCGTCTCTCACGTGGGGTCGGTGTGGTCTTTGAAATGTTGTCGTCCACGAAAAACAAAACAAAGCTATCTTACCAAAAAAAAAAAAAAAAAACACAAAAAAACCTCCATGTCTCTGCACAACGAAAAGTTACGGCGATTCGAGACAACAATGGACCTCTCCATCCTCAGCTGTACTCGTGTGAACTTGAGCGCAAAACCGACGCGAATGCAGCCTTTGTTCTGGAAACCGTGAGGGCGGTTTTTGTTGTTCACTTGACTTGAAACCCAGAGTTGATACCGCAGTAATCTATCCAACCTCTCAGGAAGGTGTTTTTTGTCATGAGGCATAATGAAGGAATCACTGTTGTGTTCACGTTTTGATCTCGCACTGTGCTGGAAAAGCTGTACTATATTCATGATTGTAAATATCTTTTATCTTTTATATATTTACTTATTTATTTTTAAGATCATTCTCCTCTTTGGCATCTTTGGTATTGGTCAATGTCAAACTCACTGTCAGTCCAACTTTGTGCATTTTGCACAATGCCATAGACTTTCTGAAATGCAGTCCTGACAAATGCCTACATTTCCATAGCTGTGTTATTTGAATGCTAAAGCTATTTGCTACGCTCATAGAAATAATGCATCCAAATCTATAATCATTTCTGTGACATATAGTTTCATCATCACCCTTTCAGGGGCTGAGGGCAACAAAATGCAATAGTTGTCTTCAGAGTATTAATCAAAGAGCGTTCATCAAAAGGCTTTGATTTCCACTCCCTTTGAATTGTTTCGCGTTTTTTTTTTTTTTTTTTTTTTAATCTTGAATTCCGCGGGAGAATCATCTCCATGTGTTCCGTTTCCGTGCCGCTTTCGTGACGTTACGCAGACGTTGTCTTATCGTGCTGGAAGGCCGGTGGCTTTTAATTGCCAAACAGAGTAATGCACTACCTCGAGATTATTGTCTGTTGGACAATGCGGAACGATAAACCATTGTATTGCCACGTTTGATACATTGAAACTCAGGACTTTTTCCCCCCTTCCACATATAACGGTCATGCTCTTCGATTTTTGTTTCATTATTTAATTTTTTTTTAAATGACTAGACGTCGCACAACTTTGGCCTTTGTCGAGTAAAAGTGAGCATGGCGCTAAAATGAACACAATATTTATATGATTGATTTCGTCACTGTAAATATCCCGCATATTTATGGTGATATGAATATACTAATATGAGTCTGCATGGTAAGCGTAGAATATGGAATATTAGAGTAGAATACCATAAGTTTTGCGTAGTTAACATAGTATATGATTAGCATAGGGAAGGCCAACGATATCTGGGAACAGTGCATGTTTACACAGTGCATTACAAACCTTTTGTTTTGTGGAGCCAGACTTCAGCCAGAGTTCAAGAGCCCATGCTGGAGGGGAAAGTGTGTCTGCCTCCCTGTGGCCTATTTTACTATAATATGTATTTTATTGTGTGACCAAGGCAAGAGTTATCTTGCCAGAGAAGCTATACAAGTCTACCTCAATTTGTCTCTGAATAATGGTTTTAAATTGGCATGCTCTTTTACATGAGCTGTTATGTCCAAGAAACCAATTTTGTTATGTTGTGTCATTTTGTTGCTCTTTGTTGTTGTGTATTTCTGGTATTTATATTTTACATTTTATATTTCTTTTCACAATGCAATGTGTTCTACCTCACAATGAAACAATATTGTATGTGCTGTCTTTATATGTGTATTTTAAATCTTGAAGTCAATAATAGATCTTCCATGGGTAAAGTTCACAACTACGCCTTTGTGTTGTTTTCAAGGTATATGGGGTGTGTAACAAAATACCATATCTATATTTAGCAGAGGGGACACACCCCTTTGAGTGTGTGTGTGTGTGTGTGTGTGTGTGTGTGTGTGTGTGTGTGTGTGTGTGTGTGTGTGTGTGTGTGTGTGTGAGTGAGTGAGTGAGTGAGTGAGTGAGTGAGTGAGAGAGAGAGAGAGAGAGAGAGAGAGAGAGAGAGAGAGAGAGAGAGAGCGAAAAAGGGAGGTGGGTGGGAGAGGTAGCGTGGGATATGAAGTTATCCAGTCAAAAAAAACTCTCATTTCCAATATTCCCAGAAGTGTGTGTAAAAAAAACTCAGATCTGCCATCGACTCTGAGCTAATTGTCTATCTATGCTTCATTCTCTGCATTATTTCACGCCATGAGTGTGATGCAGCGCAAAGAGAAACAAAACACTTTGTTTCAAGAGTTCACAAACACGTTCAACTGTCGACGAAAAGAAAGTGAAAATCAAACACGGTAGACAGGGGGCGCCATTTTGCCGTTCCCTGCCAGGGGGGAAGAAGGAAGCCATGCGTGCGCGTGCTGGTCGAGCCGCTCTGCCAGCAGTTTCGCGGCACAGAGCAGCAGAGCCTGCCGTGTGGCTGCGCGAGAGCGGACACTGTGTGGCGGTGGCGATAATGGCTGCCAGAGAAAGTGAGACAGACAACAAATGAATCATTGAACGAAAAAGACCGAAAGGTGAGTTCAAAAGGCGAAACTTCTAACCGTTCGCCATCGGATCGGCCCTTCCGATCAGGCGTTATCTTTTTTTTTTGTCTGGGATTTGTGAATTCGCGACTTGGGTGCGCAGGTGTGTGTGTGTATGTATGTGTATGTGTGCGTGTGCGTGTGCGTGTGTGTGTGTGTGTGTGTGTCTCGCTGAATGCGAACGTGTGGATGGCACCCACATACACACACACACGCGCGCGCACACACACACGCACACATACATCGTGTCCCGAGGACAATAAATGGTCTGCCGCATATGGTCTCCCCCCTACCTCCGTTGAACCCCCAATACAACTCAGTGGACACCAACTTGTTTGTGTTATGAAACGTGTAGATGGAACAGGTTATATATGGTGACGGTCCTGGTTAGAATGGCACTCTTTTGTTAGCGAATGTCACCATTAGCTAGCTACCTCCTCGAAATTAACGCGAGCTGACGTTAGCCAGGCCAAGTAGCTGTTAGCTTGTTAGCCAATCAGCTAAGAGCGGGTCTGTCCGTCTGAGCAGCGTGAGGAGATTAGCTGGTTAGCTCCCCGGCTAACGCTGACCGAGCTGCCAGGTTGTTCCTGCTTCTGCTCATGTTTTGCTTCCGCGTTTATTTTTGGCAGCTCTCGGTGTAATTGATAAGTTATTGCAGGTGATCAAAGGTGGATGACATTAAGATTTAATCAGCGGTCAAACTGCTGACGATCTCGAGTCAGAAGAGCCTGCTGTCAGTTGCATCTAGCATGGCTGTCTCCCAAAACAAGATACCCATTGTTTATTTTGTTGTACCAAATGTTGGTGTCCGTGTGTCATATACAGGAGTCCAACTGTTAGCAATGTGTTGTGCAACTTCTGGTGTCGCGACTTAAGCACTTAACTGCTCCGGTGCAACCACTCCACGTCGCGTCTAAAAGTTAACGGCCCTTTTAAAAGCGAGCAATGTCCCTGGGTGGTGTGAGGTTAACAATGCAGTTACCTTCTGCAAAAAAAACAACCAATGAGGTGCAGTGGAAGCAGCGCTTGGTATGTGATTACACGCTTGACATTGCAGCTGGAGGACCGGGTTCCTTAATGTGACAGGTGCAGGTAGCTCTTCTCGGCTGGATGAGTAGGGGCTGTGCCCCCCCCCCCCCCAGTTGAATGAGTAGCCACGCGTGTTGATGTGATGCTTGATCCAAAATCGAAACTGTACTGCTTTCTGTGGCTTGTCACATTCATCCGGCCTATTTTAGCTTCTTCTCTAGCGTGACCGGTACTTTTCATCACATTTTCTTCTTCTTCTGTCGACAAGAGGGAGTTGTCTTTTGGACAGAATATCCTCCCAACAAATGGGGCTTGCATGGAACACATAGTATTGGCCAAGACACTTGCACATTGTGCCCGTTACAAAATGTATTCATAAGTATTTTATTTGATAAAAAACTGCTAGATTTTGGATGCAGCCTTTTACACAAGCCCGACAAAATGATTTCCTAGTGGGACTTACCACTTCATTATTTCTACAAGCTTAGCTGTAAGCAGAACTATTTCACAGTGTTTAGGCCTACTTGACTATTATGTTGGCAACCTTGTTACAGTCGTTGCTGGATCACTAATACAGGTACCATTACATTACAGAATATATTACACATACAGTATACTTTTGTTGATAGGCCGCTCATTTTAGCAAAGTAAGTTATTTATTTGGCCCTCAATCAGTTGGTCTCAAACGGCTTCACAAGCTACACTGTACGAAAACGTCCCTTAATAATCAAGACTCAATTGTGAAGAGAAGCTGAAAGAGGACACCTCCTGGGTGTTGTAATGGATTTCATCATTTGAATGCACATCTGAAACATATATTTATATAACATTATTGTACCTTTTTTTAAAGTCAAGTTTAAGTCATTTTACCCGTGCGGGCCGCTTTGAGCATCCTTCTGTGCACCTGAACCGCTGTCCCTGTCCCTGTCTCTCCCCCCCTCAGTGAGGAAGAGGATGGTAAGCAGCCAGCCGAAGTACGAGCTGATTCAGGAGGTGGGGCGCGGCAGCTACGGCGTGGTGTACGAGGCGGCGGTGAGGAGCACGGGCGCCCGCGTGGCCGTGAAGAAGATCCGCTGCCACTCGCCGGAGAACGTGGAGCTGGCACTGCGCGAGTTCTGGGCGCTGAGCAGCATCCAGAGCCAGCACCCCAACGTCATCCACCTGGAGGAGTGCGTGCTGCAGCGTGACCAGCTGGCGCAGCGCATGAGCCACGGCTCCAGCTCGCCGCTCTACCTGGAGGTGAGGGGGGGCACCGAGGTCGAGGGGGGGGGGGTCCGAGGTCAGGGGCGGTGTAAAGGGGGTATTTAGCAAACGCTTTTGTCCAAAGCGCCAATCAGTACATTTTTGTGAGGGTTCGACATGTGGACAGTTTGGAGGAGGTGGGGGATCGAGGGGATCAAACCGCCGACCTTACGGTGAGCAGGCGACCCGCTCTGTCCACCCGCTCTACCTACTGAACTACTGCCACCCTTTAGGGCATTTAGCAGACACTTTTTGTCCAAAGCGACTTACAATCAGTACATTTTGTGGGGGTTCGACATGTGAACCGTTGGAGGAGGAGGTGGGGTCGAGGGGCTCGAACCGCCGACCCTAGGGTGAGCGGGCGACCCGCTCTGTCCACCCGCTCTACCCACTGAGCTGCTGCCGCCCCAGTATGTCCAGCCTGTTGGTGGTTCTGTGAGCGCTCCCCGTGTTGAATGGAGTCCGACGGACACGGCGGCGCTGGTTGGCGTCGAGAGGCCGTCGACCCGTTCAGATGAAGATGGTTTTAGGAGGCTGAAGTTGTACAGGGATCAGTTCTGAGCGCTACAGTACTCGGATTTTCTTTTGATTATTGAACAATGTTTGGAACAAAGTGATGTTCACCGAGGTTTGGTATGAGATGTTACAACAGCAAAATGTAAACAAATATATAGGTTTCTTTATGGGAAACTAGGATGTCAGCAGGGTAAACGTATTGATTTGTTGAGCGAGGTTTAGATGACATGATAAGTGATGACCACTTAGCATCAAGTTGTTCTTTTATTATTGTTGTAGCCATCATTTATGGTGTAGATAATCAAATAATAATTAGTTATGAATTGAAAATGGGCTTAATCGATTGAAAATCTTTGTAAGTTGAATTCAGGGATTTGTGGAAAGGAATTAACTTGTAGACATTTCTTTTCTATTCTGGGGGTGTGGGCCTTCTGTGTGCATATGCATTGACTACTCTGTGTCTCTGTCAGACAATTGCCTTATTGTGGCTACTTTCAGTTTGCCCTTGCATTGTTGCCTTGTTTTGTTTTAGCAGCATTAACAGTTAGGCGGCACATTTGGCAATGATTACACTTATGATTATGACGATGATTGAAGTCATTCTTTCTACGTGGCATGTTGACAGATCACTGCGACACCGATGAACAGCTAATGAGGTCAATCCACCTCTTCAAACACGCCTTCCTTTGCAGATTTGAATCACGGTTTATCTAAATTGCACCGCAATCACTTTTTCGCCCGACCAAATTGAGGGGAGCTTGTTTGACAGCATGTCAGTCCAGGGAATGCCTACAGCAGTGTCAACAGCCTGGCATGTACTCAACCCTACACAACACTGTCAGCCGATTGCGGGTCTTTACGGACGCTTCGACCAGAGATCCATCCCGGGGGGGGGGGGGGGGGGGGGGTGGTGCCCAGCCCTGACCTCAGGAAGCCACACCCTCCGTGGCGGTGGGTCCGTTCCCCCCGGCCCTGTAGGGCTGTGGGCTGGGTACCCGTGTAGTGCAGCCTCCCACCAGCACCAGGCCCATTGTCCTCCCCCTCATTAAGCTTTCTGCCGTGTCGGCATTGGAATCTTTCCCAGAATCCCTTTGTCCCTCTGCGGTCGTGCAGCCCCTGTAATGTTCCAATGCACAAAAAGAGAAATGATGATAATGGGGAGGGGGGGGGGGGGCGGCGGGGGGCACTCCTCTGAGCAGAGCCGCGGTGAGGCTAACCAGCTTTGGAGCCGGTCTGGGCTAAGCGGCGCGCTGTGAACAGTCGCTGGAACATTTGCTTAGCGCCCAGGGTTCATTTGGATATGCTCATCGCTGAGATGATCCGTTTTAGTTTTGTGTGTGTGTGTGTGGGGGGCGGGGGGGGGGTTGGAGCCGGCAGGTTTCGGTAATCAAAATAACCGCGCGGTTTCATGAGAGATCAGCTCTTCAGTGTGGGAATGTCCCGTTTAGAAAAAAAAAGTGTCCGTGTAATAATCTTTTTAGTTTCCCAGTGTCGTCGGAGCCACTCGTTAAACTGAATGCAGCTCCGTCGGTGATGCTTTTGTGCTCCGCTGTCAAACCAAAGAGCTGTTGGTGGATGATTTAAAGATGAGAAGCTTCTCGCATTGCTTTGATGTAAAAAAATAAAAATAACAAACGCTCAGGGAGACGGCCCCAACACACACACACACACACACACACACACACACACACACACACACACACACACACACACACACACACACACACACACACACACACACACACACACACACACGGCATCAATAATCATGAATGCCAACTGTTATGCCGACTGAATGCAAACTTGCCGTTATCAATTAAGCTCCGGTGTGTATCTGCGTTTTCTTCGGGACAGTTTGCTTCAGGCTGTGTCGCTGTTTTGTCTCTCGTTTGGCGAGCTATACGTTCCGCTTTGATCTCCTTAATGCCACGGAAATCCAACTTTCACATCGCCAACGCTATCATTAACGGCTTGGCCCAGGTTTTTGATTTTGACTCACGATTCTCTGCCGTCTCTCTCCCTCTCTCTCTCTCTCCCCCCTCTCTCCCCCTTCTCTCCCCCCCCCTCACCCTCCCCATGCCGCAGCTGGTGGAGACCTCGCTGAAGGGCGAGATCATGTTCGACCCGTGCTGCGCCTACTACCTGTGGTTCGTCATGGACTTCTGCGACGGCGGCGACATGAACTCCTACCTGCTGTCGCGCAAGCCCAGCCGCAAGACCAACACCAGCTTCATGCTGCAGCTGGGCAGCGCGCTGGCCTTCCTGCACCGCAACCAGATCATCCACCGCGACCTCAAGCCCGACAACATCCTCATCCTGCAGGGGCGCACGGCGGCCGGCTGCCCCGAGCCCACGCTGAAGGTGGCCGACTTCGGCCTGAGCAAGGTGTGCTCGTCGTCGGGCCCCAGCGCCGAGGAGCCCGCCAGCGTCAACAAGTGCTTCCTGTCGACGGCGTGCGGCACCGACTTCTACATGGCGCCGGAGGTGTGGGAGGGCCACTACACGGCCAAGGCGGACATCTTTGCGCTGGGCGTGATCATCTGGGCCATGGTGGAGCGCATCACCTTCGTGGACACGGAGACGCAGAAGGAGCTGCTGGGCAGCTACGTGCGGCAGGGCGCCGAGATCGTGCCGCTGGGCGAGGCGCTGCTGGAGAACCCCAAGATGGAGCTGCTGATCCCGGCGCGCAAGAAGAGCATGAACAGCCACATGAAGCAGCTGATCCGCGACATGCTGTCGGCCAACCCGCAGGAGCGCCCCGACGCCGTGGAGCTGGAGCTGCGGCTGGTGCGCATCGCCTGCAGGGAGCTGGACTGGGACACGTGACCTGGCAGGGGGGGGGCGGGCGGGGCCGGACCAGACCGGGACATGTGACCTGGGGGGGGGGGGGCGGGGCCGGACCAGACCGGGACATGTGACCTGGGGGGGGCGTGGCCGGACCGGGACATGTAACCTGGGGGTGGGAGGGAGGCGGAGCCTGACGTGGACTCTGAAGCCAAGCACACTTAACACGTCTTTCGGGGGTGGGGGGGGGGGGGGAAGCTCTCGGGCAATTGGGTTTTATTCTTATCTAGTCTCCCTTAAGAAGGGTCTCTGTAAGCTAATGTAACAAATGAGGCCGTGAACTCTCTCTGCCGTCACTGCGAAGTGATTTCCTTCCCAGAACGGTTTGTCCTCACGGTGGTCTCTCAGTACTGACAAGGGAAGGGGTTTTCAACAGACACACACACACACACGCACCAGGAGTGTGCACTTATGTACAGGGGAACGATCCCCATTGATCATCAATGCTTCCCCACAGATCCTATCCACACCAACAACCCTTATGTAACCGTCTCTGTACCACCGCAATAACCTTTTCAAACAAGACAGCTTTTCTTACACATTCTCACACACACACGCACGCACGGTGCTAACTTGATAACTTCGTCATATTTAATGCAAAATGAGTCCGTAGCCTGTGAACACTGGGTATTTGAGGTTCAATGTGAACACACACACACACACACACACACACACGTATGCCTCACCAGTTGCCGAGCCCAAAGGAATCTGTATCTTTGGCCCAACCCGTTCTCACTGCTACACCCCGCCTGGCAAAGGAATTCAATTTAGCCTATTACCACCAGCATCTGACAACTCCTTTTTATATGTCTACACAAGTTGAAGGCTGTGCACAGTGTGCGCACACACACACACACACACATGTGAGTCACACTACACTACTGTTCATAGGAAACCCGCTACAGATTTCTGGTAAATGCTCAGGTTAACAATTTGCTGGAATTTGTAGACGGGGCATTCTGGACCACAGCAATTCGGTGCTTTCAGATACGCTTCCCTCCCCAGCACCACCAGCACCACCACCACCAGCACCACCACCACCACCTCCTTGTGTGTGTGTGTGTGCGGGTGTGTGTGTGTGTGTGCGTGTGTGTGTGCGGGCGGGTGTGTGTGTGAGGCGGGTGGGGCCGTTGTTATCAAGCGGTGTCCAGCCGGCCAAGGTTGCTGGTTCTCCTCCTCCTACCCCGAACCATCTCCCCGCCCACCTCGGCGCCACGGCCAGACGCAGCAGAAGATTGGCGCCTTTTGGAGGAAACGGCGGCGGCGGCGAGTTCACCAGAACCCGCCGTCCAGATTGACGCCAGGGGGAACGCGGGTGTGTAATTATGTCCACGGGAGATAAACATGGAGGCGGCCTAGCCTGGAAGTCCTGTCGTGCTCGGCTTGTATTGTCCCCACCAAGATGTGACTTGAATATTCGGAAGTGTTGAAGTTGAATTTTTGGAAAAAAAAAAAACGCTTGTGATGGTCTTTGTATATGTTGGATGTGGGGGTGGGGGGGGGGCTTTTAGTGAATCTCTGTGAATGCACTTTTTTTGTTCTGTTGGTGTAAATGGTCTTTTTATTGTTTTTTTGTCACTACCCCTTTTGTCTCCTTGAGGAGCTTTTGGGCTCAGTGTGATAACCGCAATCAACGCTTATTTGCCACCAGGAAGCCCCCTGTCAGAAGGCAGTCTGCTTAGAGCACACACACACACACACACACACACACACACACACACACACACACACACACACACACAGACACACACTCACTAAGGGCTCCGCGAGCCACAGGATCTGTGTTGTTGTTTTCTTTGCTTTGTATTTTTTTGACATGGTATACCGTTGTGTCTAAAACTTGATCTCCTCACTGTGCCACCGGGCCCCCCCCCCATGACCCCGGGATCGCAAACCGTAATCCCATTGGCCGTGCCTCCGACACCGCTCCCCTCTCTCAGCCTATTAGATTATGGCTCTGCAGCTTGCAGTGGGATCCTACTTTTTCATTTTTGCCTTTCAGCAGGTCATGATTTCATAATGCACTGAAAAAGGGGTGAGTTTCCTTTTTCCCTTCATGACTTGGGGACCCCTGTGAAGGGATCGCTTTCTTCAGCCCCCCCCCCCCCCCCCCCCCCCGCTTTGACCCCAGTGTTGACCCCTTGTTTCCAAAGTCGTCCTTCGATGCGACACGGCCTTTTGAACCCCCCACCATTATAAATCAAATGTTTTGATATGAAGTCTGGCCCGACAGATGCAGTCTCATATTGTAGCGCTTACTGCCTCGCTATTGTGTAATGGCGTCAATGCGTTCACTGGATTTGCACTCTTGATATCGGTAAGTGTGTGTGTGTGTGCGCGTGTGCATGCGTGTGCCTGCGTGTGTCTGTGCATGCGTGTGTGTGTGCGTGTCGTCCTCCACCACAGGGCGTGTTTGAAGTGTCGAGTGTGCAGGTCCTCATGAAGTCGACGCCGGCTCACCTGCGTGCGGCTCCGCGCCGGACGCCGTCGCCGGGCTTCAGGAATGCGGTCGGACAGAGAGCGCGGCTCCTCTTGCCCGTCCTCCAGACGAGACCCTTCATGCTTCGGGGGCCCGCGTTCCTCAAGGATCCTCAAGGCGAGAGGCTTGGTCGCTTTCCCTGGTGTTCTCTCTCCGAAACATTGATGAACAAATGCTTTGCCTTCTTTTTTTTAATTATTATTTTATTATTTTATTTTATTTTTTTGGATTTTTTTTTTTTCTTTGATTATTTAAAAATTTATTTTGCACGTGTAAATACTGTACATGATCGACAGGGGATAAAACATGGTTGATGTACATTTGATTGTGGATGTGTGCTCTGTTTTCAAGAGCCTGGTTTGTGATTGCGATGTTATTTGCTGTGATGGGTTTGGTTTTGTAAACTGTTCAGCTTCCATTTATTTATGGTTGGAGGGGGGGGGGGGGGGGGGGGGGGGGGGGAGGGGGGGAAGAAAAAAAAAAGTGTGGTATATTTGCAATGGATAATTCTGGGTTGCTGAGATTACTTGTACATTTTCCACGGGTTCAATGTGTGTGGCTCTTGTGTGTCCAAAATCTGTGGAAATGAAAGCTCTTTGTCGTCGTCTCCTCTTTGGTCTAAAAGACATTACTCCATTTGCGAAATATTCAACCTTAATCAGAAATGCACAGGAATTTACAGCCAGGTCTGTTCTCTCACTTTTGTACCAACAATCTTTGACCTTATCTTGTCATTGTAAAATATTTTTAACAAATTAAATGAAATATATCTTTAAAGAGTGTGTGTGTTGATTTACATCGGGTGAACTGATTTTCTTTAGCTTTGGAACAAAATGCGTCACTTTGGTGTAGTGTTTTGCTTTGATGATGGCCTTTTTAAAGTGTCCTATTTGGTCAACAGACTGGCAGTTAATTACATTGAATACACCCGAGAGATTACGGAAGCTGGCGGCTAAAATTGACCCTTTTTAACGGAGGTGTTGGGTCAAGGGATAAACACAGGTGTTGCTCACAACACTAATGAGCCCACTACTTTAATGAACCAGGGAAAGGCCGATGTTTATAACCCGTGAAGATGACACGCGTTCACCGTGGATCCTCAGAGCTGTCATATCAGAGCAAAAACAGACGAAAGGCCCCCTGAAATTCCCCATTGAGCATGTGATTCATTTGTGTGTGGTGTGTGTGTGTGTCAAAGCCCCAGCAGTGGTCAATGTGTGCCACGTTCACTTGTTGAGTGAGTTGGCCGTAGCAGACCTGTGATTAGGGTTATGGGTGACACCTGGGGGTGTACTACGAACCTCGATTAACATACCCAGGCTTAGTTTGGATAACCTGGATCGACAAATACGAAAGTCGCAATCAGAGTTAAACGGTACCACGAAGCTCACTTACGATTGATTTGTCGAGCCAGGTTTTCCGCTTTAGTTTTGATTAATTTTGATGCGCGTTCCCGTAAAAGAGGCGTAACCCAACGTTATTCACCATGACGCAATGGATCCGACGGAGCGAAAAGGGAGAAGCGGGCTATGTACTTCACTCTGGAGGAGCAAGTAGTCGTTATGAACTCATACGAGGAGTTTAAAAAGAAAATAACGGCAAGTGGCAATTGCCCATAATAAGGCTAGGGAGGTGAGTTGGCAAAAAATAGCAGATTCTGTGCGTAAGTGAAAACATTCTGCATAGCCTAATTGTCTAAAAATAACTATGCCGAATACAGAATTGTTCGCCATTAATCAGAATCAGAATCAGAACAAGTTTATTGCTAAGTAGGTTTGCACCTACAATGAATTTGACTTGGTGCAATTGGTGCAAGAGAAAAATAGTAGTAAAAATATAAGTAAAATAACTATAAATATATACGGAGCAACAGTGCATGCAAATTACTTGTCAAAGGTAGGATTCGAACCCATGCCTCCAGGGGAGATTGCGACCCAAACGCAGCGCCCTAGACCGCTGTTCCATCCTTACATTTTGAGGAAATTGTGCATATGATTGTAAAATGCAGAAGCAACCTGATTTGGTCTGTTATTTAGGGAATTCATTTCAAATACATCCTATCTGTAAAAAAGTATTGCATGTGCCAGAAGGTAGTGACGGTGTGGTGGATTATGTGAACTGCACACCAGCGGCCGGTGTTCATATCTTGCCTGTCCATCATCATGCCTTTACCCATCTAGATTGGGTGTTAGCACGACCGTCCTTAATAAGCACAAAAAGAGTATTTTATTTTATTCTATTCTATTCTAAAAATATATATATACTGTATATTCAATGTGGTAAGTTGCAATAATTTCAGGTGAATGTAGCCTATGATTTGCAATAGGATAGGCTCTAACCTTTCATCTGATGTTGATTACCTGTAGCAAATAAGAAAAAAAACTCAGCGAAACACCCTGACTATGAGGCGGCGGCTCAGCTTTAAGTAGCCGATCTAATCGGAAAGTTAGCTGAAAACCTCCTCCCGACCAGGTTTGGTTGCGAGCATAAGTTACCATGGTGATATAGCTCCGCTAAAAGAGAGCGACTTTCGTATGACAGCTAACCAGGCTTTGAGCTCAACATACCTCGCTAACCCACTAATCGAGCTTCGTAGTACACCCCCCTGCTTGTGCTTGTCCCACGATGACACCTGAGTGAAAACGATCCATGAACTGACCCTCTTACCAGGGTTCGGAAGGGGTTTCGTCAGGCCCAGAGTATCCGTTGTTTGTTAAAAATGCAAGACACTCGCAAGTCGAGCCCTTCCCAAATGTCACTTGGTAATCCATCCAAAATCCAAGGTATGGATTATTTTTGTTGTTGTTGTTGTTGTCCAAAGCAGCCAAAAAAAACGTCTTATATTCTCTGTTTTTATTTAGCCACACAGCATGACTCCCACACACTGTTGTGGTAAAAAAAAAACGCAGCGTGATTTCAATTGGAGCCGTTTCTTTTGCAATAGGAGGTAACGGATTCTCACCCACATCAGGCTGAAGCAAAAGACGCAGGAATAACGGTGTGTGTGTGGTTTCACAACGTCTCCTAAACCATAACCGCTGGTGTAATGACCTTTTACCTTTACCTGCTCAGCGGCTGAGTCACGTGATGTAAGCTGAACGCTGCAGATCCAAACTTGACCTCTCTCTCTCTCTCTCTCCTCCCATATGCACGTATAAACACACAGAGGCCGCGCTCCACGTGCTGCCATGCACGGTCTCTCAGCTGCTGTCGAGCACACAAAGTCGACTCGTACATGATAGGCGGCCGGGCGGTCGACCAGGTGGGGCCCAGTTACAGTCACCTGAGAGAACAATGAGACGCCTGTGTTGCAAATGGCCGCCCCGGCAGCTGTTCTTGCCTCTGTGGGTGCGTTTCATTTATTACTATTATTATTATTATTTTTTTTTTTAACCAGGCCTCTATTGTGGGCGTGGTCAGAAGGTGCGTGCCCTTTGAGAAGTACATCTGTTACACGGTGGAACGACATGACGGGCGCCCCCCGTGGATGTGAAGCTGTGCTGAACGCCGATGCCGGTGACTCTCCGACGACGATGATGATGAGCCCTGCTGCTGACAGACCCACAGCAGCTGCTCCCAGGCGTTTCCTCTCAGACCCGTGGCTATATAGAAACACACCATTGGCAAAGGTCACGCCACGCTGTTACACACACACACACACACGCTCACAACTTCTCTCCTTTTCTTCTGTTCGTCGTCGGCCATGTCCTAGCGGAGGCCGTGCCGCCGCGTGACGCAGGCGGCCCCGGGGCCTACGTGAAGGTGGTGGGCAGCCTGCGGAGGCTCCAAGGTGAAGTGGACGTGTTGATGATGTGATCTGCGGCGCCATTGTACCGCCATTGTGACCCCCCTCCGCCCCCCTCCCCCTCCCCCGGTGCCAAGGTGTTTTTTACCAGATGCTTCAGCGTCTTCAGAGTTGTGTTCAGCCGACGCACATTGTGACACAGGGGGGTCATTCAGAGCAGTGATGGCCGTCGGATGTGGCAGCAGCAATTACATGAAAAAATACACATGAAATTGTTGATGAAACGTCATGAAAACGACTGAAATTGCAGAAATGACAAATGTACATAACAGTCAAATTAACACTAGCCGCCATTCCATGGATTCCATTCTCAGAATGGGGAACGATGGGAATAGGAGAATTAACCAGGAATGCTGAGCCGCTGTCAATAATCCTTTTCCATCCAATATAAAGTCGCTTTAAAATAATGCGCATTACAAAGTTGATGCGACACATGTGATGGAAAAGCGGTTATGTCGCTTCAACGCTAGCTTTGTCGATTTAATTTATGTCGCTGTTCAGAGGTGGATTGGCGAGAGATAATTCGACATAAATCAGATGGAAAACGGTTAAAGCGACGTAGGAAGTTCGCACATGCGCAGTGCAGTGTTATTATATGCGCGAGAATTCGAATGTTGTGTTTTTGTGTCTCACAATTACATAATTTACTTCAGTGAGTGTCACTCATCGGTTTTGCAGAGACTAGTAGCCTACAATGGAGAGACAAAGCTGGTCGAGAGCGGAAACCCTGACTTTTATAAGCGTTTTGGGGGATTTGGATGCGCTGTCAGCCCTCCGATGGGAAGAGACAGCGTAATGCGCCGTACACCTGTGTAGGTAGTAATAGTAAATGTTGTAGTGTTAATCTGAGCACATACTGTATGTCCCACTTGATTTCAGTGTTATAATAACTATGTGAATATAATTGTATTTGTAAAGCAAAGGGACAGGGATTGGATGGCATAATAAATAAATCACGCCTATCTGGGGAATGCGATGACGTAAATCATTCCTATAGGCTATTTGTTGGGCCTCCTCTGCCGATGGCAATTTAATGAATCGGTGTACCACTGAAGACAACACTCGGCACAAGCTGTACACACATCTGTGAACAGTAGTGATGCTGACACCGAACTTCCCGGCTACGACTCGGTATTCGCTACAGCTACCTAACTTGTACAGTGCTATGGCCACCCGTTTATCTGTAGATACAGCTGTTCTCCTGCTTGTTGGGTCTGGCCTCATATGTGGCTCTACAAGAACACATAACTCTTGAAACAAAGTTTTGTTCACACCGGAAATAAGTTATAAACTGACGGCCAGTAAAGGATGAACGTCCACCTCCCACCATAAACTACTCCTTTGATGCTGCCAGATTACAGGCGATCTGCGACTGCGACGAGTCATCAGGACAGTCTACGTTCGCGAGTCGCATTCTCC